>CVRI01000050.1:360001-574982 GCA_900005825.1 Clunio marinus
ACTAAAATTTGCTTACATAGAACACAACATTTAAAAAATCTTATCTGCTGCAACTTAAGGGCTTTAGCCTGTTTATGTAGCTAAATGCAAAAATAAAATAAATAAAATAAAATAAAATTTCAATCTCAACCCTAATCAGGAGAAACGAGAAATAAGTATGTATACGTAATACATGAAAAATAAATTTGCTATCAACCCAATCACGAACCAACCAGAAAAAAAAGGAAAAGAAAAAGAAGCACGAAAAGGGAGAAAAAAATCACACGCTCAAATATCTAAGCCGCATATCGGTTTCACTACATACTAAAGAAAGAATTTCCACAATTTGCACAACTCATTAATTCCTTACCTTAATATCATCGTTCAGTAATTCCTTTTTCACAACTTTCGTAGTCATTTCGATTGAATTCCTTCGATTTTCTATCTTTTTTCTTTCTCGCTTTTATCTTACAAAGTTGATAATTGCAGAAAGAATTTCAATTCGACTTTAAACAGCTGAGGTGGTGACACAAGCAGATTTAATAACTTTTATTAGCCTTCTCTCTTCTTTTTCTTCTTGGCTAATCGATGAGCTTGATTATCTTTGTCACTTTTTGATTTATACAACTCGTAACTTGAGTTATTTTTATAAGTCAATTATTTTTATTTCATTTCAACGTTTATGAGGAAGACGAAAACTATATTTAAGTATTATTGATAACACAATATGATCACGACGCTTTTGCTACGTAAATAGAGAAGCTATTACGTGAAATTTATATCATTTAGTGAATATATTTTTCATCCTCCTCAAGTGTGAGGAAAGCGAAACGATTCTTATTTATAATAAAGAGTCTTAAATGTTGCCTTTATTAATAGATGCAGAGTCCGCGCGTTAGAATATCACACAACACTCAACGAAAATTTCTTCTCACTTTTCGGCGACGTGAATTTTATTTTCTCGATTTTTATCGCTATTCAATTTCACTTTTCAATTTGCGCCTTTGAATTTCCTCGCACTGAAAATGTAACAGTTTTTCAATGTCAAGTTCGAACACGATGCGATGTATGCTGAAAAATTTCCTTTTTTTATCTCCCCGTTTCGTATGTCAGTTGAAGAATATTCTTTATTTTCATCGCACACCGATCTTAACAACGATGTTTAATCACTGAATCCATGATGAAGACTAATTGTTGTGTGTACTGAAATGTTCTTCAACGAAGCGAGCGACGTTGCGTCGTGTTGGTGCACAGAATGTTGGTGAAACACTCTGGCAGTGGCAATGTAAAATATACAACACACTGATACAATCGCAACTTACGATCATATTCTTTCGCCCTCTCGACTTGTTGTGATGTGTACAAAAATAAAAGAAGAGAAGCATGATATTTTCTCTACTTCACTCTACAGTGCCTTGTGCTATGGCAAACGAAATTTCGGTTCATGTTACACGGTTCATCCTTGAATATCAAATTTCAATAAAAAAAAATATTTATATATTTTCTTCTCCACTTCGTTCATTTGCGATGTGATAGCGTCTCGGGTTATGTTACTAAAGAAAATTTTGTACTGTATTTTGATATATCTTTGCCTTATTTTTTTTATCTATTTTATTTTCGTTATAGATGTATAAAGTATTTTGATTTCGTTCGTTCTTATTTTTCTACGAAAATATCAAATTACTGTTCGTTATGGTGGGGTTGGTTGGTGATAAGGACAATTTTATTTCCGTATTTCTCTTCATTTCTTTCTCACCGACCACGACTTCAACTAAGATTACTTAACTTCATGTCATTATGTTTTCCTCTATAAAATCAAATGAGGCCGTGTAGTAAGTTTTTTGGGTATCTGAACGTTTGGTATTTTGTTGATAAAGTATACGAAAATCTTTGTAGCTTGCTTAGGTAGTATTTATGTAAAACATTTGATGGATGAAAATATAGTTATTGAATATAAAATTTTACATATCTATATTTTATACATTTGAGAATCATAAACTCAATCAACATAATAAAAAAATTTATTCTAAGATCGTTCTCAAAATGTTCGTTTTATTTCAAAATTATTTAAGATCAAAAATGTTTATTTTTCTTTACAACAGATGTCGCTATGAGATTGAAAAGGTGCACTCGAGGGTTTCAAAGGATGACAAAGTGAGCAACTTATGGCTAACGATAAGAAAACTGAAAAACTTCAAAATAATTCCTGCACATTAAATAAATCAAACAAACTCAAATATTCAGAAATCGATATTTTTTTCTATAATTAAATTCAGTGGAGAAAAACAAAATCAAATTATCAGAAAACTCATTTGTTAGCTTTGCTGTCCACTTTGCATTAAAAATTGAAAACAAAGTTTCATTTTAATCATTTCTGAAAGAAATTCTTAATTGAAATTGAATGTTCATTAGAGACCCTAATAAAGAAATGCCGATTTTTTCTTACATACTAATCTCAAATTGGCATCGCCCTCGTGAAATGATAAACGATTTTTAATTTTCATAATTTTTAATTGAATTGAAATTTATTTTCTACAGAGTAAATGCCACGACTTTTTTTGTAGCAAAAAAATTAAGACTAAGAAGTTGAAGGGAAATCCCATTAATATTGGATTGCAATTAAACAACTGCCAGCGAAAAAAATGTCTCGAGACTTGAAGAAAAAAAAGTAGATTTTAAAATTGCAAATGTCATTTACAGATGTCGAAAGAAAATTTGAAAATTAATTACGCGAAGTCAAAATCGACTTCATCTTATTTCTTTATTATTTTATGATAAATATTCAAATCCATTGGAAAGATTTTTATTTTGACAAAATTACCTTAAGGATCCGATACAAAAGAGTAAACTAAATTAAAGCAATAATAGTCCGATGATGTTATTTGTTTTATAGTTTAAATTTTCATTGTTGTAGGGAAAATGAAGGGAATGTCTTAAACTTGCAAATAACATTAAGAAACCACATAATAAATTCTGAAGACGAAGAGATTTTTCACAAAACCAAAAGAAAAGGAAAAATAATCTAATAAATATCCAGAGCGTTATTTATTCCTGTTGACTTTTCAAACATATTATGGTTTTGAATCACTTTATATAATTCAATTTAAAAGCATGCATTAAACATTATGTTTGAGTGCTGGCTTGTGTTAAATGTGTTTTTATCTCCTCAAGTAGATGCGGTGCTACTTGGCAAATAAGGACAGTTTTAAATCTGAGGTTTCTTGGTTTTTCATTAATTTATTTGGCATTAGAATGAAAAAATTACTTTTTTTAATATGACGAGAAAAAGAGAAAGGGATAATCTAATTTATGATGAAAATTTATTTTTCAATGTAAATCGCGGGAAATGTAAACATTAATCAGTTAATCAAACATTGTTACTCTTTGGAAAAATGATAATTTTCAATTTTGTCACTTTAAAAGTTAAACGATTAGAAACCATAACATTATAAATCGGCATGGAAACAAAGTAAAGTGAGAGTGTCACGTGTCTGAACGCCGTTCCATATCAAGTCAAAAATACTTATTTAGCATAAATGTTTACAACGAATAACAACACGTGATCAAAAAAACATAATTGTGCGTTTAATATCATTGTGATTTAATTTTGTAAACAGTAAATAAAAAGATCATTATGTGATTGTGCTGTAGGCGAATGGTGCAAGGGTGTGAGAGATTAATTAATTAGATTTTTTGGTTGGCAAACAATAATACATGATATCCTGGTATGACTAGAGAATTACTGAGATACTGAAGGTAAAATTCATTATCGAATCAAAAATTTCATATGAACTTAATAAAAACTAAATATGTCCGCTTTCATTAAAAATGTTTGTTATCGTTCTTAAGCCCACACCCTTAAGTTTTTCGATTGAAATTTATTGAACTTTTCTTTATGAAATATTGCTTTTAATATTCAAATTTTGTTTGACTTTCTTTTTTATATCCGCCAATTTTTTTATTTGCTATTTCAATTTGCCTTCGTCTCGGCTTCGAGGGCATGAATGAGAAGTCAAACTTTTCTAGCCAATAAAAATCGACTGTTGCACATTTTTATGACAACTCTGGAGAAAATAAAGAATTAATGTAAAATCGAATATTGTTTTTAAGAAGTAAGATCAACCAAAAGAAATATTTTCAAACCTTCAGAAGATTGAAGGAAAATGAAATAAAAATTTATTAAATAATAACAGAAATGAATATTTTTCATATAAAATTAAGTAAATTAATAATAACAGGAAAGCAATGAAAATTTATTGCTTTCTTCATCACAGTATCAAAAATATTTCAAATAACTCATTTCATTTGAATAAAGAATATTATCCGCAATCGTAAACTTAGTTGGCCTCAAAAATAAGAAATTCGGTCTTAAACTTTTTTCCCTTAAACTCCAATTGAAAGCACAGGTGAAGCACAAATCTTTTTACAAATTGGAATTTTATATTCAACAAAAACTACTTACAGGAATTCTTCGACTAGTGAATAATTTGAAAATTGTTATTTTATGCTTCTTTAGTAAAAAGTGCTTGTAATTAAACTTTCATTACTTAGCACTTTAAAGTTTAAATGTCTTATGAAAAACGTGAAACTTATGTCATGGAGAAGTTCAACTGTAAAATGAAAGCTCGGAAAAAGTCCCATGGATACACAAAACACTTAGATGAGAGTATTTCCCAACAGATATATCCATTCAGCATCCTGACATATCTCCTGGTCAATCCTTTCGTATTTTCATAAAGGATTTTATCAGATTTAAATATAATAAGTTTTATACTTTGTTTTCAATACAAATATCCTTGAATTTGAATCAGAAAGGGTGGAAAAATAAATTTATTAAAATAGGATAATCAAAATCTCTTCCGTCACCCTTTTTTTATTTTTGTCGATTTGAAAACGTAAAAACTACTTTTTATATCTCTCAGCATACCCGTAAAGATTGTGGGAAAGAAGAAAACGTGCAAATAAAAACATTTCCATATAAAAATGAAACCTGAACGAGAATCGTAAAAGGTATCGATATATTTCAATTTTTAGAACTTGTGCAAGTGTTTCAACATCATATACAGCATACCTTCATCGATATCGTTGAAGATCGAAGAACGACCACAATTTTTGTATTTTTCATTGTTATAAGGTAGATAACTTTTATGATATTTGTTGTTGTTCAATAGGTTTTCATGTCTTAAACATCTGTGAAGCGCTTAAAAGTCAGAGGGTGGGTTGTCTTTGATTTAGGGACGTAAAGTATATGTAAAACATTTTCTTGCAATAAAACGAAGAATATTTTCTTCGATTTTTATTTACGCATGCAAAATACCAAATTTGAAACTATATTGGCCTCGATTATACCTTTGATTTTCTAGGTAGATGTATCTGAAGGATCACCCAGCGTAGAAGAAAACACTATGAAGATTTTTAAAAAATCAAAAGAGTTTAATATTATTATCATAAGAACCGACTGAGTGAATTGAGAAATTTATAAAATTGGAAGTGTGATAAGCTATGAAGCAATTGATTTTTATCACAGCTCTTTAGATTCTTCTGGGTTTCGAAATCAAAGTGTGGTTCACTTTCTAACACGCAGACACGATAGCGAAAAAAACGAAAAATCTTGCAGACCTTTCGTTACGCAAAATATTTATATTTTATCTTTATTGCTAACGTTATTTGAAGTACTTATTGGGATTCACATTTGAAATCGTAAAATGAGAGCAAATATGAGACGTTTCGTGCGTGGGAGGTTGATTTTTCATTTTTTAACTCCTATAAGCTCGAATTTCACGTATCAAAATGTTTTTATTAAAATCACTTTTACGATCTATGGAAAGCACCGTAAAAAATTTCATGATATTTTTCTGACGCGCCCGAGTCATGTTCGCAGGTGAATTTTTTTCTATCTGATCTGTCGACGTGAGAGAGAACGTGAATGTTTCACATTTCAATAATGATTGACATGTAGGAAATAAAAAATAGGAAGAAATGTATCGCAATCCTTGATTTATATGGATTCGTCCGTGCGCTTATTTGCTTCGATTTATAATTTTTTATTCATGTGAGCGAAGCATCAATTAAACTCTTGAAATGTTTTTATCACCCACCACTGACTGTCAAGCTACAGACACAAACTATGTCAGTTGAAATGACAGGGCAACAAAAACATGCCAAATATTAATTACTCAATTTGTGATTTATTCTTCGGTCTTTCAATGCGAAAGTCATAAAAATCATTCGCAGAAAAAAAAAGTTAATGGAAAATTTATCTTTTTTTATGTGTGAAATGTTTATTGAATTAAAAATGTGAAGCAGAAAAGACACGAAAATTGTTTATCACAATTTAATGTTTCTTCCAAATCGTTTAATTTATAAATTGCCAACGTTTTTGCTAAACATTCGGTTCAATTGCATAAAAAAACTTTCGTTTGAATCATTCCAACATATCCTCTGTTATTGTTAACAATTTCCTTCGAAATTATACAAATTGCTCTATATTTATAAGTGACTTTATCGATATAGAAAAAAACTAATAACGTCAAAGATCTATTAACAGAATTTGTTCCGCTTCGTTACTTTTGCAAGTGAAAAGAAATCGAGGAGATTTGCTATTGAAAAAAATTCCACCCCATCGATTTATATTTTTGTGTTTAACAAAATATTAAATAAAATAAGTAAATTGCATTTCATTTCTTGGCTTATGAGCGTCAAGTGATGAACATCTCCTGAATTTGTAGAATAAAGAACGGAAAAGAGATCATAATTTTTACCCAGGAAAACAAGAAATTTAGCTGCTAACTTCATGCACAGCATTCAGAGCAAATTCAACTTATCATACAACAGTTTCATCTACGCTGGTCTTCCTTCTTCCCTCTCATTTTGCTGGTAAATCAAAAGAGAAGAAAAGAAATGAAAATAAAAATCTCACAGAATACTTAGATACAGCCGAACGTACGAAAGAAATCGTTTTGATGAAGTATTTTTAAAATTTATGATGTCGCAGGATTTTCATATTATGCTGCAGCATTTGTTAAATTAAGTCGTTAATGCTTATTGTCAGAAGCGGAGAAAGAAGAAAGTAAAAGAAATTGATTTTCATGACAGCATCAAATCGACGTAAAAGTTCAAAATGCCATTTGTGAGTTGAAGAGCGTGGGGGGATTAAAATTTATATCTTGAAAGGCGTTACCTTTGCTTCTCTCACAATACTACCGACTGACCCAATCAAAATAATAATAATTCATTTGAAAATGTATTCAAATAAATTCATAGCTGCTTCTATGATAATCTTAATTGGAAAACTAGAAATGTAGATTTTTAATGCTGACGAGGATTTTATGAATCATCTCTCAAGCATATTTATGGTGCTTCATATAAGTATCAGAATTGAAAAAGAAACAAGCATTGACCTTGATTAAAGATAATTCCCTCAAAAGCCTCTTTTCGGTATATTAATGGAAAGTTCATAATTTGTATATCAAAAATTACACAAAAAAATGTAAATATCTCCTTACTACACGCCTGAATCATCGTTTTTGAAGAGGATCAAAATATCCCTCGAATATAAATACTGAGAGAATCTCAGTAAAAATTAAGGGGGTAGTTCATGAATAAGGTTGTTTTAATATCATTTTCACATAAATCTAAAAGAACATCCAAACTTGGTACAAAACGTTGTTTTACTTCTCTCATCCTCAACACTCACTCCGAAGCTTTGTTATGAATTACCCCTTGATAACAGCTATTGAAAAAGCTAAAATCAAAAGAGAAAATTTTCTTTTTCTTCTGCTCCACAGTTATTGATGCTAAAGTAACCATCATTTTCTTTGACTTGCACTTTCCTGAAGATTGCTCAAATAAAGCGAGACTTAAAGAATTTAATGAACTTTTTCTTTCTTCTTAACTTCATTGCTTCTATCGATGCTGTGCATTTGAGAAAATGACTGTTTTAGTCGTGGAAAATTGTAGGAAAATGTTTCACCATTCATATTGAGAAAGAGAGAGAGAAGCGTGATTTTTTGCTCCCCCATCGCCAGAGAAAAATGGTTGAGCGAAAAGCGATCTCAGTTTGTACTCAAACAACTCCGCCCATGTCGAAGGCGTGGCAATGGACGAGTTATTTAAACACTATTATATGCACAATAACACATTTTTATAAAGTTATGAAAAAAGCATAAAAAAAACTCTATGGACAAAAAATTTGGTGTCGGGACGGGAGAGTGAGAAAGAAAGAGAGAAAATGGAATCTCAATAATACTCCTTTGTCGCTGACTTTTCATCATTTAAAATAAAAATTTTTCATATTGAATTTGTCTTTATTCTCACTTGATACAGCTCTTTACATTCGATCGCATCCTCTCTCAGGATAGGTTTTTATTCATTCGTAAGCTATTTTATTATCGTCGCACAACAAAGCTTTTGGTGCTGATGCTTGGGGGGATTATTTTCTATTTTCATTTTGCGCGACTACTTGGAATATCTACAGCGTATTAGTTTTAATCAAAATTTCATGATATACACACACATAACTATATCAAAAAGCAGCAACACAGAAGTGTATGAAAAGAAAGAAAGAAAAAAACAACAATGACTATTGTAAGCAAAGTGTGAGAAGAAAAAGAGAAGCAAAAAAGTATCAACGATGAACAAACAAGAAGTATGAAAAAGTAATTTTAAAATCATGTTAGTCATTCACGTTTAACGTACGCAAGCAGTCGGACGTGTAATTTCTGAAGAAAAATAAAGAAAACAAAAAATTATAATAATTCGGGAAATCTTTTTGAACATCATCAATAAAAATTAATTATTTAATGTATACTTAAGCATTAAAAAGTGGATTTTAATTCATAAAGATTATTTTATAATCGACAAGAGTGTAGTGAACAACAAAAGAAAGAATTGAAATGAAACGATCATTAATTGAAGTGAAATAATAAATACGAGTTAATTTATTGAGTTTAATTTGTAAGAATTTCTTAAAAGGATTATAAATGAACATATTTGTGGCATTACAAAGGTTTCATGGATTATTTGTAATTACGAATTCATTTGAAGTTGAAATTTGAATTAAAATAGGAAATTTATAAAATAAATGTTAGGTTTTCATTAAAGTGTTGTCATTGAAATCAATCGAATAATTCAAATAAAAGCATTTTCTGTGAAAGGAAGAAAGATAAATTGTTAACCTGGCGGCGTTTAGGACTCCAGGTTTTCTCGGATCGAATGGATCATTCGGTTTTACGAATTTCAATTCATTTGATCAATGTGATCCTAGTGGATTGAATTTCCCGCACGGTTTTCGACATAACAAAAGCCCCGTCAATCTCTACCTCGCAAATTCTAATAGTCCTTCGACGAATTGTGAAGCGGGGGAGAGTTTTTGTTATCAGAACAACAACAACAACAACAATAATAATAATGTTCATCTGAATAAAAATCTTCATGAGAGTGTCCATAAAAACTACAGTGAAGTGAACAGTCGTGAGAATAGTCCGCGGGAAATATTTCGATTAGATAGTCCAGGAAAGCGTGCCGGTACGTGCAGCCCTGAAGAATCTTCTCGATCGTATTCTAGTCAAAAAAATGATGATGTTGGAAGTCACAGTCCACTTCACAATCATAACAACGACAGTTTAGGATCACAAAGTCCAGAAAATTTATCTTCAAAGTCACAACAGCAGCAAAATAATCAGAAATTAACCGAAATGTTGGATCATAAATTACAACTGAGCTTCTTAGGCCCTCCACTTGCTGCTCTTCATTCAATGACGGAAATGAAGTCACAAAATAGTCCACAAACGTCACAGCACTCACAGGGACCTTCAAATCCACACGGAATTGATTCAATTCTTTCCAGACCGACACCTGTAACGAGTGCTCAATTAAATGCCTTAGGAGGTGAGTTTGTCTTTTCTTTCTCTTCAGAATAAATTGTCATTGATTTAAACTTCTCTTTCCTATGATAGGTGCAATGCCTCGATTTTCAATTGCTGCTGCAGCAGCCAACATGGCTCAATATCTTTCACAAAACCAAGGTGCACAAATGAAATCAAATCACAGTGTGCTTGGTGATAGAACTCATCTTTACTGGCCTGGTTTACAAGGTCTGGTGGCAAATCCAATGGCTTGGCGAGATCGATTGGGTTCAAGTAAGTTTTCAACCACACTTCATTTATTATTTTATTGATTTCACAAATGTATACATCAATCAATTATAACACTTCTTGTGTAATCTTATTAATAATCATTGGCTATTGTTGATTAAACCTCACATTGTATTCATAATCCCATATCTGAAGGTTATCTCTAGTAACTATTCGATTAAACATTGAGCTTATTTATTAATTAATTTGAATAAATATTAATAACATAATCAAAAAGCTTCACAAGGCGTCATAACAACAAGCGAATTAATTTGATACGATAATCATTATTATTTCTATTATTAATCTAATTTCTTTTTTCACACTCTTCTTTTGACTTGACTGCTTGTTTGCTTTGATTTTCATGTTGCTATATTTAATGAATTTTGATAACAGGAATAACACTTGGTGCTTCAGCTTTATTATTTCATATCATTGTTCCAACTGTTGTAATGATTGATTAGATAAAATCACACATCGCCCTTCGAAATGTATCCGAAAGCATAAATTATAATCACGTTGTTGAATGAGACTTCACACTTGTGTTATATGAAAATGATTTGAAGAAACATTTAAAATGAGAGTGAAAAACATGGATACAAATTGAATTGCGAGATACTTATTAGCATAATAAATATATTCGTTACAAACTCAATCACTTAGCCGCTTTTACGTAACTCAAATATCTGACATCCCAGAAAAACAAAGCAATTAAAATTCAAAATCATTGTCATAAATTTAATTTCATTAATTAACCAAGTTCCATGATGATATTAATAATAATAATAATAATGATATTTTCGTGTTGAGAAGCATTGAACAAGAGACAAAATAATAGTGAGTGGAACAACACATCGACAAATAACAGATAATACAACATATAAATTTTATGGTTATCCCTTTCTGCTCCCATCTCTATTGTTAGGCTTTGAGCCTTGCTTTAAGCAATGGAAGCAAGTAATATCTGTTTATACATAAATGAAGAGAAAAGCCAAATCATTCGTTTAAATGAAATATCATAATATTAACGATTTTGATGTGTCATTAAGCAGAGAGTTTGTACGCTTTCTATTCTCTTCTTTCGGCTTTTTGGTTATTTGCACAAGAAAAAATTATTCTTAGTTATTTATATTGTTTTTCCCCCGTAATTAAGATTTATTGTTTATGCTTCTGTTGTGAAGTGGAAAGGGAAAGCTTTTATAGGAAGGTTTCATGTCTTAATGTTCTCGTTTCATGTTTTTTTTTTCTCCAGTTGTTGGGGGTGGTAATAAAGATCTTTTATCTTATAACAAATAAATACACCTAAAACATAGGCTTTGCTATTTATGCTTACAAGAAAAGAATCTCAAGTATTTAGATTACATAAATATGAATAAATGGAGGAAGGATTGCGATAATATTTTCCATTGTTTATTTATCTACATTTGAATTGATCCTTATTTACATTCATTTGAATTCAGGTAATAAAAAAAGCAAGAATATTTAAAAGCATAATGAAATGATGCTACTCAAAACTTTTCTATTTCCTTTTTCTTCTTCTTCTCTCAAGAGATTGCTCCAATCAAAAGTTTTCATGGGGAAAATATTGTGTACGTTTGCGATTGCAAAATGGACGTGATTTTTACCCTCCTTCGCATCACGCTCACTGACTCATTCTCTGAATCTGTGCTATGTATTATAACACGACTTTGCTTTTTCGTAAACGGCAAACAAATCTAATCAGATATCAAATTACGAAAAAACATTACTCATGATCTTTCCCGTTCTCTTCCGCAATTGAATAATTTTTCTATATTTTGGTTTACATATTTATGTACATATGTATGTATCATCTACATGTGTACATAGAAAACAATTTCAATTCTTCGTTATTGTAATGTGGAGAAAAGTCTTAAAGCGAAATCTTTGGGGAAAACAATTTTATGATATATTGCGATTTATATTTTGATTAATGTGATTGTATGAAATGAATTTATACGCTTACTTGCTCTATTGCACTTTGATTCTGATGATATAGTGAGAATTAAGCGTTCTACTTTAAATTCTCGAGTATTTTATAAAAGCTTTTATGTTTTGGCTAAAATTGTTTTAAAATCAATTTTCGAGAAGAAAACGTTTTAAGATTTTCTCTTAAGAAGAAGTCGATAGATGTGATGTGAAGTGGGACATTTAATGGTGTTGTGTAGTTAGGAAAACCCAATTTTTCATCATTATTAACATACTTCTTAAAGCCATTACACCAGGGTGGATAATGGACGGAATGATTGCGTCGACAGTCTGGTAAATGATGTTGAATCATTTCCAGCTAAAAGCAGAAAAACCATGATGCGCCTTCCAAATGGAGAAAACGTCGTTATCAACATGTGTGACGTTATCCTCATGAAATTAACAATGATAGTCACATGATGATGCTTCTCGCTTGAATTCGTTCAACGTCTAGGGTCACATCAAGCCCGAAAGTTGATTATAAACATGAAAACGAAGATACCTCGAATGATAACGACATAACTTAATTGCTGTTTAGTTCGCTTTCGCTTACTTTCAGCAGCCATCAAGCAAGCCCATCGAGAAAGAAACACTACACATTGGTGCTTTGAATGACTCTCCATGAAAATCAAAACTAAATTAATTTCTATCATTGTCTAACTAGTGAGTGTAAGTGGTGGTAAACATAATGGTTATTTCGTGATGAGATAGCTAAAATTCCTCGTTGTAACTTCATTTACGTGTGGAATGGGATTCACTTCTTTCTCTCTTTGTCTCTATCATTTCTCGAGACAAAAGGAAATTCTTTTTCTTTATCCAAATATACACTCGACTCTCGTTATTGAATTATCATATAAATGTGGAAAGCAAACAGACAAAAAATAGCATATTTATCGATAAAACATTGCATTTCCACTCATTCTTATCTTGTATGCTTTTGATATAATATCAAAATAAGAAAGGAGAATCATTATGCAATAAAAATAAAATTCAATGATACCCAAGAGGAGAAGAAATGAAGCGCAATGTTTATTGAAACATTTTCTCTACGATGAAAATTGATTATTTTTCTTTTCGTTTTCCTTTTCTTTGCTCTCGTTTTAAAACAATTGTATAAAGTGAATTGTTAGTAGTGCCTTGGGAAAGTTTATTATTTTGATAACTTTCAGACCGGAATTATTTACTCTTCACAACAAATTCTTCATTTATTATCGTCATCTCAAAACTCAAACGAATATCTAATTATTATTATTACGAAAATTTATTCGAGTTGCGAGTCAACCAACGCAACTCATTTCTTAAACATAAATAACTTTAACGAGATTAAAATCTAAAAGCCTCCATTATGTTTCTGTAATTTTTATTACCTGAAATATTGCCAACAAACATATTAAATTTAATTCATTCGTAATCAAATTAATTTCATCATGGTATTCATCCCTCTATGGGTTGATGAAAAATGTTTTCCCTGTACACGTAAAGGGTTAAAAAACTTTTGATTGTGCTTTTGGTATCCGAGAAATCGTAATTTCAGAAGCAAAAACAATTAAGACAAAGTTGGAAAAGTATTGTATGGGTTTAGGATCCTTTTAGCTCTGCTCGACTTTTTCTACGATTATTAAAATATTAATAGGCTGACTAGATGTTCACTTCATCTTGTATTTAAATGAAGCATCTAAAATGTAGCTAACCTTTAGAAAATTAAATTATATACTGGTGGTGGCAAGATATCTTCAATTATTTATATCTACATATATATTACGCATAAACCCTTTTTCGTACCGAAACATAACATAGCAAAGCATTTATGCATGGACCATTTGTATCAATTTTCTCGCAAAACCCCAGAGCAATGGTCTCATAAAAATAATGTTAAGGATTCAAAGAGAATTCTTCCAAAAAGATTTTCCCTTGCGCTAATCAAAAACTAAATGACATAAAATTTTTTAATGATACGAGCTAATTATTTACTTGAACCATTTCGTGCTGCCTGAAAAATTTGATCACGGAAACCATTATATAATCTCATTCAAGTAAATTACGAAGTGAATGTGATTGAAATAGTTAAAATGTAAGTCACACTGTTTATTACGAATGCAACAAATGTTCGGCAATCTATTACAACTCTCCCTTCCCCAGGGACAAAATCGAATTAATAGATAAACAATTTAGTGTCCATTTTGATGAAATTTAACGGCGATATTTTATTATAGCTCATCGATTGTTTTGGAATCAGGCTGCTTATCGAGTAATTTCGATGCAGACTTTTAATGCTGTCGTTTATCTTTTTTATTGTCCGTTACTAGTTAAAGTGTCGGAAGTTTTCTCCCTCTGGTTGAATGGAATCTTAAGTAGCAAGCGCAGAAATTTTTAATTACCTTAGGAGAAAAGTTTTTCTCTCCCCTTTGCGACACTTGTTGTGGTTTATGCTTCAAATGCATGAAAAAGGGCTTTAAGCCACAAAAAGTATTAAGTTTTCATAATTGTGTAGATGATTATTTTTCCATAATTGCCTTCCAACGAAAACATTTCAACACAAAACTGAAATGTGAGCTAATTTCTCCCCCGACAGCTGAAACAAATAATTTTCCTTGGGAGCGTTATTGTGTTGACAAGGGTCACCCAATTAAGTTGGAACAAGCAAAATTAAAGTCAATATTACTAAAGATACAATTATGGTTTTGAAAAATTATTAAAAATTGTGTCTTATGGTAAATATTGTTTGAAAGGCAAAGGTTAGCAAAGTTTGCTGAAAATGTTTACCGTCGGAAAATTGAAACTGCTGTTACGTGAAAAATATTTTCTTCTTTTCACTTGAAATCTTTTAAATGAATTCTTTTAAAAATCATTAAATATATGAATTTTAAATTTTAAATAATAGATTTTGTTTTAATTTTCCTTCAATATTTCAAACATAATTAATAAAATAGGGAAGCGCTACAATGATACAGTGAAATGTTTATGAAAGAAAGAAAAAAGTTTTCTTCTAACTCTCGTACAACATAAATCCTTGTAGACATATTAAAGCCACAAAGCAATCGACTTAAACTTTATTTCGCCATAGCAGCACAATATAAAAAATACACAAATCTTTAAATCCCATGTTTCAATTAGGGAACAAGATATACATGAAAACAAAGGAGCACCAAAAAAAATCCATAATGTTATCATCCGAATTTATACATCATCATCGTTTCACCAAAAGGAAGACAAAAGCAAAAAAAGAGAAAAATGTGCGTTACACATCTGGTCGCCTTTCTCTCAAGCGATTTTCGGGCACGACAAGCACAAAAACCATCTTTTGTGTTTAGCGCATCATTATTGTTGAGAGTCGTTTATTGCACTGTGTTGTGTATAAATATGGATTCAAAGATGGGCACAAAATAATATGATGATGACATTTAGTCTTTCAAAGCTTTAGAGAAGCTCACAAAGGCAAGAAAGAATATCCGCAGATAATTTCATTTAAAAGAGTTTCTTTGCTATTCAATTTCTCAAATGATTTAACGAGATTTAACAAGAGTGAGAAAACGATGAAAGCAATTTTCAATAACACACAAACGGTTAATTAAAGGTAGAGTGTGGATAGATTTCAAGAGGTCATTAAGCGTGAGTAGACCTACTACTGTAGAAGTTAATTAATCAATAAATCGTCTTCCTATTCTCTCCGTTGTGTGAAAGCTTTGTGCAAGACTCATATATCATTTTCAAATGCTACACACACCTCATCATCATCGTGAGTATGTATATATCTCAAACTAATTGAGATTTCTAAAGCATTTGAATCATTAATTATAAAATTAATAATAGGTTGAACTAAGCTTGAGAAAATTGTCTTGACTTATTAAGATTATTGTATTGTGTTATTGGAAGTTGTATGTTAAGAAAATATACTTGGATATAATTGCATAAACACACTTCAACCACATTAGCTTAATCACTCGCTTCCCTTTAGCCTCAATTTCTTATTCTCTCTTTTGTCTGCTTACGTCAAGAAAATGGCTGAGAAAACCCGATAAAAATATGAAGATTTTCTTCTTCTATCAATCGTAAGTAATAAGTTGAGATATTCAGGAAGATTCAGAATTGTATGTTATGTTGGCTGCTGAAAATATACAACCGTAAATATCGCATAATATTGATATCTGTGACACATAAATGGAATTTTTATTTTGTAAATAAAATGGTGTGAAACACCATTATTTCCCTCCATCTCTTGAATCTTGAATGTCTTCAGAGCTTTGGCTTCTTCTCTTCGTTTTCCACAACACTCGATTTTCTCTTCTTCCTGCTCGCTTTATATTGTTATCATAAGCTTTTCAATATTGTTTTCCAATATATAATCTTGGCATAATATACCTAACAACAGCCAGCAAACGGAGCACAATCAAGGGAGAAAAGCAGAAAGAAAAATTATACACACACCATGATTGTGTCGATATATTCTTGGTTTTCTTCTTGAAGCAGCAGCGGCAACAGCAGCAGTATATAGAGCGTCGAGTCGACGATACTTGAAATGAAAATAAAACTTTTCCATGCTGCTATTCTCGTCGTCATTTGCTTTTGCTCTCCCTCTCTCTCACTCACTCTCTTCGTCTCTCGCTCCCCATTTTCAGAAACAAACATAATGATTATTATTATTCTATGTTTAAATGTTTACTTGCGAAAGGAGGGGATAGCGAAGCAAGGGAAACTGACTGTATAAAAGGTTTTATTCCTTTATGAATATTATTACATTCTATTGCTTAATGCTTGAGTCGCTTAAAATCTGATATGAAATATTATTCTGTTGTGCTTTCATGTAGATATTCATGTACATTTATGTATCCTAGAAGTAGAAACATAAATATATAAAAGAGATTTCCTTTCTCTCGCCTTGCTTCCATTTCGCTGAACAAGAATGTAGTGTTTAACATAAATATATGTGTACATTTTACATTTATTCTCATGTTATCATGAATAAATTGAACATCAAAATTAGGTGATACAATTGGTGACATTTAAATGTTAGTTGCTATGAAACTTTCTTTCTTATCAATGAGATTGACGAATTTCTGTTTGTCCTTTATTTAAAAGAAGAAACATCAGAAGAAAACTTTCAACGATTAAATATTGAAAAGTTTCGTACAACACATGTTTAGCACTTCCTACTTCTTTCATGACTTAGAAACACATTGAAAATACTTAATTCCATAAAGAACGATGATAAAACAAGAGCAATAGTAATTTTAACATGTGTTTACTCCTCTTTACAAACAGCAGATTATGATATGATCATATGATTTTATTTTATTAAATTATAAACATATTCAGAATATTAAATTGGGTAAGAAGCGTCTTGTGTTGCTCTCAACCCAGCATCTTATGTTGAAAGTCATACGTGTGCACATAGAAATCTTCTGACGCAACATAAAAGATACTACAATATGTTTATGTTTGATTATTTATTCTTACAGTGTCAGCAAGTTTATCACAAACACATCACAATCAGGATAAAGATGGAAAGAAAAAACACACACGGCCGACGTTTAGTGGACAACAAATCTTTGCTCTCGAGAAGACTTTCGAGCAAACGAAGTATTTAGCTGGACCTGAGCGAGCCAAATTAGCGTATGCCTTAGGAATGACAGAATCACAAGTGAAGGTAAGACATATAAATAAATTTTAAAAGCAATATATATCGTTGTCAACCCTCTGTTTCTGCAATAAATTATCGCTTTAATTAAATGATATTTCTGTCTGGACTCCTACAAACAACTATCAAAGCCATTAAACATCATCAACTCTAAACGAAGCATAATCAAATTTTAAATCCATTTGTAAAATTGTGTATCGAAATCGATGAGATAAATCTTTTTTTATTTCGTTTTATGCTTTTGTTGAGCAGCAACTCAAATATCGTTTTTGGACATTTTTGGCAAAGCACTTCTTTATGTTTTATGTTTAAATCGAAACTGTTTGCTTTTAAATTCTTCAGAAATTAATTTTTTTAAATTGATTCAAGTTAAATTAGTTTTAAATGATACCCGATTATGTTTTAATTCAATGTCAATTTTTAAAAGTAGTGAATCAACTCTAAAATGGAAAAAGAATTTCATAAAATCTCAAATATGTATTAACATAAGCGAAGAGATTTGCACAATTTTTTTCTTTTTTGTTGTGATATTCCGAAAGAATTGTACAAAAATATAAAATCACTCATACTGAATGAATTTCTCGCCTTATGTAGGATAAAAACACAAACATTCAGCACCCATGATGATTTTTCTCCGACTTTTTCTCACTCACTCGTTCGATGAAGTTTTATTCAATTTATCTTCTTGTTTTTGCCCTCACTTCCCCGACCGATGCGTGTCGAAATGAAAATGGGGGTGACTTTGGTTTTTTATGGATTTCAATTGACCATATCGAAATGATGCTGATATCAACATATCATTTAATGATGTTTTTACATTTAAAAGCATTATCTCCACGTTTCATCTCTCATTGCTTTGTGGACGTAATGCAGCATAACAAATAACTTACGACATTAAATGTTTATTGGTTCTCTCTCTGATACAGATTCTTGTTGGTCATAAAATTTTGTGTCTGACGTACGAAATGAATTGAATTCGTCATAAAACTCATCAGTCGTCACAGGTACTTTTCAAAATCTCATCACTGAAGCATTTTACACGACGTGAAGAATAATTGATGATGGCGTAAAATGTCGTCGTGTTTTTATTTTCGTGTCTTCCACTTTTCTTTTTCGAAAGCCAATTTCCATTTTAATGTAAAGAGCTTTAAATCCCTTTCTATTTAGCATTTTTATTAGGCTGAAATCCCCACCACGATTTTGGAATTAGATAACATTTATTACCCTAAAAAAAAGAAAATGACAAAAACAGAAACAAAACGAAGCTTACATAAAGAGCCAATCTCAAAAACTTCTCGTCAACTTCAATTAATGGAATTTTGATAAGATTTCTTTGCGGGGATGTCTCGAGTTGAGGCTAAATAAAGCAAGAAAAAATAGGTCAAAATGAGTGTTTCATGAATTTCACATTGGAAAAGTTTTTCTCATGTTTTTAATAACGCGAGACTTTCTCGCCATCAAATCACTCAATTAGAAATTTATTCTCAATTCAACGACGTCAAATCAGAGTGATTGAAAAAGTTTTCTTTCAAATCTTATGATTGTGGTGGAAGAGAGAAGAATAATGGGGAGTTGACTTGGAGATTAATGTCTTTCAGTGTGGTTATAACGCTTCACGCCTTTTGTGATATTGAATCACTCGCTTAAAGTAATTTGTCTCGGATAAAAATGTACAACGAGATAATCATTTGAACATGGTTAGCCCAGTTAGAGGGAAAATTCCTTTTCAATACTCTACTAGAATTTTGTTTGTATATTATTCACTTCCTTGCTTTCTTGCTGGGAGATTCATTCAATACTGCTAAAATTCTCAAAAAGAAAGCAAACGAAATGTTCTTTGTAGGATTACATCGGCCTAAAGTCACAGTCTCATATCTTAAATCTATTGTTATGTAAAGTATTTAATTTGAGGGTGGTTTGCTGCTCAATTATACGCATTGTACTCTACAAGGCAACAAATAACAATGTTAAATCCTAAAGCGGACTAAATAGCAGGATAAACATCAGGAAAACCTCATATAAAACTTTTATCTTCTCCTCGGAAAGAGGAAAAAAGTTGTTATGAGAAATTTAACGTTCAACGATGAGAACAGAAAGGGTGAGATGAGGGACGACGACGAGCTCATGATGGATTTTAATTGAGGGGATGAAATTGAAATGAAACGGAAAAATCCACCCTCAGTATGGAAAATATTTAGGGAATGAAAAAATCATATTTTTCAATTAAAGTCAACAAATCCCATTGAACGGAACAGTTTTCACAATAGATTGTCAATAAACATGAAGTTACTTGAAGTTTAATTTAATAAAGAAATAATCAAATAAAGTGCAAATGGACTGCGCACTTAATTTAGCTTAATTATTTGTTGCTAAAGAATTGAAATGAAAAGTCGTCTTATTGTTGTAACGACCGCCCCCGTTCGATCTTTTAATGAATATAAATCTTCATTAATAATTTCAATCACTTAGATTATCACACGATTTCATTTTAAAGAGTCAGAAAATTATTAATTCTGTTAACAAGTTCATGAAACTTCATCTCAAGTTCTCAAGTGAAAATTGATTTAAAAATCGTTGAACTTTGAATTTAATTCCACTGAAAAGAAAGACATTGAGTTGACTCAGAAAAGTTTTAAAGTTTTTTACTGGTGATAAGAAATGAAAGTAAAGTGGCATGCGTAGTGGCAGCTTGGTTCCCTCCATCATTAAACATCACAAACAGCACACAATCAAAAAGGATTTTTCTGCTCTTCTATGTATTGTTGTAGTACATCAATTGAGCATGATTTTTGTGTGATGCTCCCCACAAAGAGAAAAGAAGAAGAGGAAGAAGGATGTTGATTGAAAAATGGAAACGGAAAAGTGATTTCCATAGAAACAAAAACGAAACTAACATGAGTTTGATTCCAAGATTTTGAAACTGTTGACTGACCTCTATGAGTTGAGTGAATAAATTAATGTTAATTACAAACGACACTTTAAAAACCATAATTAGTAATTTCTTGTTGTCTCCCTTGATTCTGTTATTGTTTGAGACATTCTGGGACATATTAAAAATTCACAAATGGTACAGCACGAAAAATTATGCAAATGACATTGTTTTAATTTAATTAAATCAACAAGACACGAGTAGAGAAGGAGAAAAATTAAAACAATTCATGCAATTTTTAAGTGGGATGACTAAAAAACATCTACAATAAAAAAAATTTAATTAAAGCGAGTGTCGGGGGTGATTTTTTGGTGGTCGTCATTTTATTTTGAGCAATTAAAATCTCATTGGTCGGTAATCTTTTTCCATCTCACTCATTTTTAATATTCAGAAAGAAGAAAAAAGTTATTAAAACTTTATACAGGTTGGATGATAATCAAAGATAAACTTTGTCATTCGAATGCTCAATGATAAATTTTAATTAAGAATCTGCACCCAAAAAAAGGCAAAAGATGAAGAAAAAATTAATTAAGAATGATAAAAATTATTCATTTTTTTCCTCTCTCTTAATGTGCTACAATTATCAATGGGTTGCTACTGTAAGCATCGTAACTGTTCTAGTGCAGATAAAGAAAACAAAAAATTGTCATTGAAAAAGGGACAAAAATAAAAGGATGATTACAATTAAAAAAGGATGCAATGCCATAAAAAAAAATTTATCATAAAAAAAATCTTTTCATCGTGAATTGCATGAGCAAAGTTGTAATTGTATGAAGAAAATTAAATGTCGAGATCATCAGCATCACTAAATGATTCGGCATTCGATGCTGTTAAAAAAGTCTTTTAACCATTTTCAAATTTAAAAAGTCATTTGTCAGACGCTTATCTTGCATCAAACGCAAGACAAACGACACTGATATGCTTATGTTGTTTACAACATTTAAATTATGGTTTTAGAAAGGGATTTGATGAGGCAGCCGCTTACAAAATGTGTGGATTTTTTTCTTTATCATTCCCACTTTTAAATAATGTTTACGATAATGGATTTGCAATACACAATTGTACAGCGATAAGTCATTTCAAAATCGCTTCCTTCAAATCCCCTTTTCATGAAGAACATTTGCATTCGCTGATAATTTATTGAATTGAAGATTCGACTTGAAATGCCTTTTAAAGTCATCAAACTGTTCTTTCTTCAGTAAATGGCAAAATCAATAAAATTGTTTAATTTCTTGTCTTCCATTCACAGACACCCGTTCAAACTCATCCGCGTAAAAAATGAGCAGAAAATGAAAATAAATAAAACAATTAATAATTTTTGTGGGAAGAGTGAAGAAGAAAAAAAGTTTTAATGATTTTTATTAATGTTTCTCCATTAATAAACACTCATTTAA
This sequence comes from Clunio marinus, assembly GCA_900005825.1. Taxonomy (NCBI): domain Eukaryota; kingdom Metazoa; phylum Arthropoda; class Insecta; order Diptera; family Chironomidae; genus Clunio; species Clunio marinus. Next base: position 382,058 of record CVRI01000050.1, read on the forward strand.
AATTATTATAAATTATTGTACAATTGCTTAAAACAATGAATGTTAGCAAGAGTTGGGTGGCAGCATGGTGGGAGTCTCGATAAAATTTTAATGAAATTCAAAAAGCCATTAAACAAAACCCCAAGAATGATGAGAATATTTTTTCAGCCTTTTATTCTTTTCCCTCCCACCATTGAAGACGCCATCGCGTCATAAAATATATTTCATGTCAAAAGAATGAATGAGCATTTAACGAGAGATTGTCTTTAACGGTGTGCGAGTGCTGTCAAAAAAGAAGCAAATAAAATGAAATTCATATTCAAAACTACATGCCAAAACACGAGAAATGATAACAGTCTAATTGCGATAATTACCTTATACAACCTTAATAATCATAATTTTTACGCGTTCTATAAAATAAAGCGTTCAAGCGTTCCCCGACATCATTCCATAAAAGAATCATTAAATAAATATGTTGAGCAAAATATATTTAAATAAATTCAGAGATTATCAACACAATGTGCCATGTTTCGAGATTGAGATGAAAGTTTTAAGGAAGGAAAATCTTCTCAATGATGAGATGGATAGACGATCGTGTTGTAAACTGTGTTAAATTGACTTATACTTATTATAATTTCAAAAAAGATATTTGCATGCTTGTTAGCAGTTTCATTTGAAGAAGACACTAGAAGAAGCATTAATGTCTCACTGGGTTGAATTATAAATTTAAATAGACTCATAACGAGATGACTCTAAAGTATATGCAACCTAAATTAAGTAATAAAGAATGAAACGAGACTTGAGATAGGACTATTTAGATTAGTGAGTTGAAAGTTTAAAACTTTTTGCAATGCCCGAAACAATCATTACTCATATCTTCAACTAATCCTCAATAACATTCGCAAGAAAACTTATGAAACCCAATTATTCATAACGAGAGACGTTAATTCATCTCTTTGTTGAAAAGAAGAGACTTGAATCAACTTTAAGGAAGCACCACATGTGTACTGGCATCTTATGGATCTTGAGAATTATTCTTCCATTTAATGAGAAATTAATTTGATTTTAATTTCATCTAACGTAATAATCTTCCATTTTCTATTGTATAATGAATGATATTACTCATGTCTGAAACTTTTTTTTGCCTTGGACTCTTCTCTGCTATTCTGTTTTATGAATAATTTTTCTTTCTCGCATTTAATTAAGAACAACGGTTTCAAGCTGTTTATGCCGATGAACATTTTCTTCTTCGGAGGCAAAACATTTCTCGTTTAACAGCAATTATTGAGAATATAAGCACAAAAGTGAACCGGTGATTTTCTCGGTTATTTGAAGCTCAACATTTGAATATTGATTTTTATTGGTGAAAATTATTGAAAGATTTGTTGATGAAAATTTCTTGAGAGATTGATTTGAATCACAGATATTCAAGAAGAAGGAGAGAAGAAAGTATGGAAAGGAAAGCTTCAAACTCTGAAGTATCTTAGGGCATGCTTTGTTGCTTTTTTTTCTGCTACGGACACAGCTGTGAATTAATTTATTTTTAATATTAGAACTGAGGCAAACGAAGTCCAGACCCTTCCATATACATCCATATAAACACAACAAACCTATCTCGGGGACGGAAAACTATATAACAAAACAATTTGCCTTTCTCTCAGACTCTCGAAGTGTATAAAAATTGCTGTGTTGTTTTTATGTTTTACAAATTATTTCATCATTCTCCATCTCTTTTTGTGTTTTATTTCTCGCTTGTATGCAGCACTGCTTGCTTTCATGAGGTGATTTTTATTTCTCTTCGTGTGTTGTTTGTTATGTTGGGGAGCAATCTTGAATTATTTTTTCATTTCAAAGGCCTTCATTACTAAAAAGACATAAACAAGAATTATGACGTTGATGGTTCCTTAACTGAAAAGAAAAAGAATATTTTTGTACATATTCAAATAAAGTTTGTTTCTGAAAATTGTTATCAATTGACCAAAAGTCAATTAAGAGTTTCCACATCGTCAAAATGCATTTAAGAGCAATCAACATTAATATCCTTTTCTTTCGTTTTTGGAAAATATGTTTGTAGAAATATCTAATGTTAGGTATATATTTTATAATATTAATAATAATAATGGTAATTCTCACATGTGCGCCTCATGTGCTTTAGGTAATAATAAACGCAATAGAAAGAAAAGCAAGCACAACAATAAAGAAAAGACGAAATTAAAATAGTTGAATAATATGTAAATATGCATATAATTTCGTTAAACGATACACATTTGTGTACATTAAAGCGAATAAATAAGTAAAGTAGAAAACACCCATTTAGAATGATAAAAAGTTGCAGAACCCTCCTCTCTCTTGACATTTTTTTCCCTCCCTATGCGTCACCATATGAGGTGGCAATGAAAAATGCCAAATAAACCATTTCAAATAAACGCCCTATTAAGCGATTTGTTTGTGACTTCAGAATAACACGCAGAGGGATTTTCTTTCTATGATTAATTTTCAATATTAAACTTTTCGTTTCTTTTTTCTTATCTTCATCAGGTTTGGTTTCAAAATCGTCGCACAAAGTGGCGTAAAAGGCATGCAGCAGAGTTGGCAACAGCTAAAAGGAAACAAGAAGAACTTGGTGATGGAGATGGAGAGAATGACGGTGATTGTAGTGAACCTCTTGATGATAGTGATGCTGAAAGTATAGATTTGGTTGAGAATCACCCAAGAAAGCGATGTAGAATGGATGATGATATGCGACAGTAATGAAGAAAGTTTTTCGTGTAACTAAATTGACATTTTCTATAAGAGTTGAATAAGCTTAAAGATTTAGTTGATGAACGGTTCATTCGCTGAATTGATTTCACTCTTGATTGGATTGTAGAAGCTAAGCAATTGCAAAACGAATTTAATTTATTTTACTTAAATGTCTCCTCAAAGTTTATGAGTTTTCCTAGTGTTATTTACATGCTACACGAATGTTGGAGAAATGCTATTAAAAGCTTGTATGTAAATATTTGACACATTCTGAATTGGGGGTAATAAACTTTTTTGAAATGACAAAATGAATGAAAGTTAAAATAATAATGTGATCATCATAAATTTGGATTTGAGAATTGTAAAAATTTTAGTAGGTATTCATGAAAAAAAATAAAAAAACGAGTTCAATGCTGTAAAGAAATTTTGTGGATATCTGAGCGATGATTTTAAAACGTCAGAGAAGTGTCCGATTTTTACTTCGGATAAGGATTTTAATTGAGATGAGAAGAGTTTTCTTCAGATGATAAGCTACGAAGAATCATCTCTAAATCATTTAAAATTCGTAGCATCAACACCGGAAGAATTTCCTATTTCAATTTCCATTATTCTGCGTAGTAGTTTTGTAAATTCATCAATATAATATTGATAGCTTTTATGCAATAATAAAATTACATAAAAATAAGTTTATGTAGGAAAAAATACGAATTAAAAGACAAAGTTAAGTTATTTGAGATATTTTCAGTCCCCCCCCCCAAATGTATGTAAGTGAGAAAAGTTTCCAGAAAATCTTGTTTTATGATTTCCTTCAACGAATAACGAAGAGAAAGAAAAAAAATTGCTATAAAATTTTAAAACGTTTCATAGAATGTAAACATTGTAAAATTAACTTAAAATGATGTAGCCATTAAAAGATTAGATATACACAAATAAAATATAAAAATTTTGATCTTAATATGTTTTTAATTTGATATATGAAATAATTTGCATTTGAGTTTTTGTCGTCCTTTTTCATTGTAGCATATTTAATTGTTCCTTAATGACACATGAAGTTAGATTGCAGATGATTTGTGAAATAAAGCGTGGAGAATGAATTTTAGAAAGAAATTTATTCACACCCTTGAAGTAATTTTCAACCCCTCTCTGATTAGAATTCTATTCAAAAAATCTTTTTTTGGTGTAAAAGGATTTGAGAGCTTAGTGAAGATGGAAAGACACATAACCAGGGAAGAAGATGATGGATTGCAGTCATTAAAGCAATTATATCTTGTTACTGTAAATACCTTTATTTCACTTTCCAATTGAAAAATATAAAACAAGGGGAAGTTCAATTAAAGCTGTGACAAATTGCCCTTACATTTCATTTTTAAATGGCAACAAAGTATCACAGATTTCAACTTTTTATTCATCATTCTAAATAATTTGTAATGCATAATTTTGACAGGCACAGATTGATTTAGATAGTGATGAGAAAGGGTGGTTGGGTTAGTAAAGTTGGTCCGCTCCACTCCTCTCTAACGATATTTTGTAAATATACTCAAGTGATGGGATGAGTGATGAACAATTGTATGCTTTTTAATCGAGCGAGTCTCGTGAATATTTATGAAATGTTGCAGCAGCCGGTAATGATTTACAGCAATTAGAGAAGGATGTCAAAAATTTGAATGAGCGATAAATTGAGAGTTTGTTGAACGATGTAGAATGTGAATAAATTGACCATCAAATTATGTCAATCACTTTTCATAAGTAAGCGTGTGAGTGTCATGTGATCATTTCATATACGGTTGATGAATTCTCTGATATGAATCAGTCAAATTAATTTTAGATATTTTGTAGAGAATCTATCTAGAATTATGTCACATTATGAGACCATCGCTTCGGTAGCAACGTCAAATAATTTAGATTGATCTGAGCCGACACAAAAAGAAAACAAAATTTTTATTAAAACATGATTGAGAGATGATGAAGATAGTTTTAAACGATTTGATTTATTTATATTTATTTCTGTTTTCTTTTTTTTCTCCCCTCCAAAGCCACAATGAAAAGCGATTTGTTTCATTCATCACGGCAACTTAGAAGCCACTTAATTGCCGCCTCAATCAAAACTTAAAATGCTTCTTTGTAGTTGATATATTTACAGTAGATATTCAAAAACTAATGGCAGATCACTTTAACATATATTGCTTAATTATTTCAATGAAAGTTCATTGAAATTCCACTGTAAAAACATTTTATCATAATCCCATGACATGACTTGATGTTTCTCACTTAAAAAAATTTGATTAACAATTGAAATGATTGTATTATGAAAGGAGAGAAAGAGTAAATTTAATATATTCAGTTGTCGGATTCAATTAATTGAGTAAATACTTGAGAGTGAGCCGACAAACGTCAATGATAAACTGCGAAAGTTTCAACGAATTTGTTAAAACTTTGCCTTTAATGTTTTTTTCTTCTTTTGAAGTTAAACGATCATAACAGTAGCTGCTGCCAGAAGAGCAGCATGACTCATGGTTTTTAACAATCTCATCGCTTAATGCTTTTCATAATCGAAGAGAAATTAAATTAAATTCAATCAATTGGAATCTGTTGCAAAAAATATGAATGCTACAACATCTGTTTCATCTTTTTGGCGTTTCCTTTGTGACGACTGACTTGTCAATTGCCAATGATACTAATTCATCCTTAAAATGGCATTTTTTGGCCTTTTTGCCTTTTCTCATTTGCGGAGAAAAAATAAACACGAAATTTTGTGTCATTTTTTTGACATTGAAATGTGTGAAATTATTTGCGTTTCGAAAATAAATCCGAAGATCCGATCAGATTGATTACAGTAATCGCATTGCTTGCGTTTGGGATAATAAGGTAAACATAATTCCCCTTTTACTGTCAAATGTTCCTTTTTTGCTTTCTTCTACAATCTAATGAGATTTTCTATGAAATTAGAAAAGTTTTAACGATTATTGGTTGAGATTAGAGTATGAAAGTCGCCGAGATGTCTGCAGAAAAGCATTTAAGTCTCTCATTCAAAATTGTAATAATGCAATAGCTACAAAAGTCATGAAACGTTTAAAAAGAAACAAACAACCGATCAGTTGTGAAAGTCTTTCTTTCTTTCATTCCTTAAACAAATTCATTCACATCTATCTAATGCTTTTTGGACAAATAAAAATCAATCATTTTTCTCCTTTCTTGAACCAATACAATCGTGTTTTAATACCTTTGTTGCCTCGTTATCCTCAAACCTTTTCATTTGTCGATTCTTTAAACATCCGGGTTCTTTTAAGGATCTTTCTTCTCTAAAGGAATCCTTAATACCGTAATTGATACTTCCTTCTAAAAATATTATTGGGATGAAAGTCAAGTGATGTTCTTTTACAATCTCGCATACCTTTTAAAAGTATTCAATCTGACGTTACAATTTCTGGGAAATCTTCCCACATATTTTAAAAACACATAAGTCATTTACACCAAACAGTAGACATAATTATTTGTTTAGGAAAAGTTTTCATTTAGACATTCCCAACACTTAATGCACTTTTTTTATTATTGAATGTTAAATTTATTATGTTACTTCTAAAATATTTTTTAAGTAAGAAACCGAATTATCTGGGCCGAATCTAGAAAATATAAAGATATACCGCAAGGAGAGTAGAATGAGTATGGTTGTTTATTTAAGATCGATGGTTCATAATTACAGCCTTTTAGAATGAAATGATTTAAACATTAACTGGGGGGAATGTGATAATTGTTTTAGCACATGCACGAAAAACGATTAGTTTCAAAAGTGCTTTTTCAACATTTGGTATTAAATGACTTGGTGCGTGTTGTAGAACCTTTCAAGATGTGAAGAATTTTTAAACAACACTGGAAATAAACGAAAGGATATCTGAAGTTGTCGTAAAAATCATTTTATAATGAAAATCAAATTTTATGATTTTATGGCAGATGATTAAAAATTTAATCGACAGAATCAAATATGTACAGTTTTATACCTACTTACATATCTACCTAAGACAAGAAACGTTTGTTGAATAAAAAATTTTATATGTTACAAATCAGATTTTATTGATTGACCTTCAACAATCAAGTTCCCACTTAATCTATGAATTAAAAAAATCCTGAAGTTAATCTCTGAAACATATAAAGTAATGGAGCTACAATAAATCACATAGAGAGAAATCATTGTTGGTATTAAACTTTTATTGTGATTAATTTTTCATTTCAGAAGAAAACAACTCGCAAACGATTTAATGATTTTGAATAAACTCACAAAGGAAAATCAATTAAGTTTTGAGTTTGAGAGTGTATGTGCATATGGTTTTTCATGATTTGACTTCAATGCAAAGTGAGGTCCGAAAAGATGATGACTGTAAACATATTTGGTTAATTCTTGACTTTATGATTGATGTTTGTTCTTGCTTACTTCTTACTTCTTCCACTCGCTCGTTTGCGAGAAATCCCATAAAATTCGAAGAGTGAAAAAAATATTTCGATTAATAGATTTATGATTTCTTCTTTTATGACGTTTTATTATCCCAAACACATTTAAATAAAAATGTGAAAGAGTTTTATTCACGCACAGTTAACCGATGGATTTTTAATATCAGTCAGCTTGTATTATGAATTTCAACTCTCCATCGAAATCAACGATACAACAACGAAGTTACAAATTAAATATGTTAAGTAAATCTGTTTAAATTTGACTGGAAATCAATTTCGTGTTATTTTATTGTTTTGTTAATGTCTTTTGTATTTGGTTTTTAAGTGATTTAACGAAATCTTTAAGAGCGATAAAATTTTTAATTGATTACTTCATAGCGCTTTAAAAATGTTTCTTCACGGATCTCAATGCGGCTTTTGATAAGTTTTGATGGATAAGCAAAACTCATAAACGCGTGATGAACTAAAATATCACACTCAACACACACAAATTAGGAGACATCAAGTAAATATTTTAAATTAACAGATAACTCCGATAACCTAAGAATTGGGCTTATAGGAAACAAGTTACTCACATCGTTTGTGATGTTTTTGGTGCTATCATAAATAGTCGTATCATGTCAATAAATGAGGAAAATATTTCATGTAATGTCAGGAATGTTTATAACCATCACACAATTCCAGTTAACGTCGTCTCCTTCGGCAGTAATCTTTTAATGAATTTCCCATTGTATTAAGATTTTTTTCTTTGTTATTCGTTTTCTCGATGTGATTGAGTGCCGTAAATCGTTGAATGATAGGTGCAATATTTTTAATGTGGTTTGATGTTTTGATGGTGGTGAATACCAAGATATATTAAACGTCGATGAAGAATTTTATCGGATTATGGTGAGTTTTTATTGAGCTCTTGATGAGTTATTGCTAGGCTTTTACCTTTTGGTGCCACAGTGGTTGATTGATTTCCAAGAAGAAGACTTCAGATTCATTTTGTTTTAATTTTAAACATCATTGCCAATATTCTCTTCTTCACATGTTTAAATGCTTTTACAAATTTTTATAAACTCACTGAACTCAATTGAATTTAATTCATTACCAGAGAAACAAAATAAATGAAAAGAATTTTCCACAAAATTAATTCTTTGTTATAATTTTAATAAATTGCTGCTCTAGGGTCTCTTCCATTTCTCGGCAATATAATAAAATCTAGAAGCAATCGTCATAGAGCCATTTACAGAGTGATTTGTCTCTATTTGAACGTTTGATTTACGAGATTTTAAATGCAAGGGAAGTCGACATATTCTTCAGCAATAATGACAACACATTCAATTTAATTTTCATGAACAGTCATCAATTGATTTTGTTTTGTTGACTGTTACAGTTTTTGTAATGATGCTAATAATTTTATTGTTACACAATTAGGACAATGGATATGTTAGAGAGACATCAATTGAATGGTGAATGGAAACTCGTCCTATTTGCTTCCTTCGCAGCATTTGTTAAGGCAAAGTTATTTAGAAAAAGAATTTCCGAAACTGAACAATGTTTTCAGGTATCTCTGGCTTGATTTTCTCTTAAAAGTAGAAGAAAAAATATTGCTAAATTGTTGTTTTTTCACAGGGAAAAATTATATATTGGGACAGATGTTTCCGTTTCGCCTTTAGCAAAGCTTACTAACAAACAACGAAAGCAAAAAAATTTTATTTGATTGAAAACATCAAACGTGACCTAATCGACTTGTGATTTCAATTCAACAATAACATGATACGATAGAATATTGAATGACTTTTTGTTTTCTTTTATTCTTCATCGTGTGACATAAATTAAATCTCCTGAAATTTTGACAGCAAAAATTGTAATGATTTTCAAGATAAATCAGACGTGAAAAAATTTGACTGCAGATGAAACAGAGAAATTGAGAGAACATTTAGAGATGAATTGTTTTTCGACCTCATTAAGGAATTGAAGATTAGACTGATCAATTGTATTTATTGTCTTATTATATGTTAATTGGCTTATAAATATGATTAATTAACGGCTAATAAATCTGATTATTTTCAATTCTTCTCGCTTTATTTTTTAATAATCAAAATCTCATAGGGCTGCCCAGCTTTGAAAAAAAAAGAATCAACATTAACGGCAAAGACAACGAAAACAATATACTAGGTGAACAAAGATCGCCGCAATAAAGTTAAAGTGAGGGATTGAATGATTTTATTGAAGCTATCTCAGACTTTTTAGTTTTTGAAAACGCTAATTTGATTGACGAGTATTGATATATGAAACTGTAACATTTCTTTTTAATTGTTGTAATTTATGGAATAAGAAATTATCTTTACCTAATTAGATGCAACACTTTTGTTATAAGAAATATTGAAATTGAATTACGAAAGGAATTATTAAGTTTAACTAAATTTCCAAATATTAATGAAATTTTATTTTTCAGATCTAAAAGGTTATAAAATATATTTAACAGGTTTTTAAATCAACTTTTTTTATTGCACTATCAAGTAATATATCTATTTGTTTTATTAATCAGTTGATTGGGAAAGTCATTCTCATAATTAAAATCACCTCCAATTAACAGCTTAAGAAAAAAAATCTCATGAAGTATTTAAAAGAAAATTCCCTTCCAAGGTCGAAAGGCAAGAAAAAAATTAAATGAAAATAACAAAACAGGTAAAAAGATCGAGCGTGAAATCATGGAGTTTATTTCCGAAACAGAAAATAAAGAAAACTTTTGTAAGGAATACTTAAAATATGTAAAGATGAATTTATTTTATTTCCTTTGCTATTGCAATACTTTGTGATGATGAAGAATTAGTAGAAAGAAAAAAAGATTGTCAAATGCCAACAAAAAGTCATAATTCCATTGTGACAAATATCTTCAAACACCTTTCGTAAATTCCCTTTTTCCATCTTCTTTATTTTCAGATAAATCTTTACCAGTTCATCAATGAACGCTGCTGAGAAAAGGTTCATGAAATCTAATGGATTTGTTGTTCATTCTCATTCTTGGACACTTTAGAAATTCCTGAAAATCATTTCCGATATTTTAAAAGAATGAATGAATGAATAAAGTTTAACTTCTTACGCAAGTAAAACGTGACTTTTAATGAAAATCGAATAAACAGGAATTCTTCAAGAATCAATAATATAAATTTCAGAAAATATTCTCATGCAACATAAAATCCTTTTGGTTTCTCCATCCTTTTATCGTCTTTATCATTGCTGTTGTTCCTCAAAAAAATTACTTTTCCTTCTTCCGTTGGATTAGAGACTGAGAGGGACAGAGAGAGAGATTGGCATACAAAATTTGCATATAAATTGAAAGAGTGGAGAGAGAAAAGTGAAAAAAAACAATTTGCAACAGAATAGAATCCATTAATAACTGAAGGCATTTTTTATTTTCCATTGCACCTGTTTTAAATTTCCCATGATTTTTCATAAGCAACCGTTTAGATTCGCAATGAAAAAAGTTGTGAAATCAATAGATTTTATAGTACAAGGTTTTCGGTTACCTTCAAAGCTTTTAAGTAGATGTACAAGAGATATTAAGTATTAATACCTGAATATGATTTTGTGATTCTATTAATCTCATCATTAATTTTTATCATTAATGTGTGATTTTTCTATTCAATTGATTTCTTTACATCTAATATTTCCATTTCTTGCACAATAACGAGTATTTATTTTCTTTTTTCACACTTCTTGTGATCAGTGCGCGAATAAAATATTAATAATACGGCATTTTTACCTTTGAATGAAAATTCAATTAAGACTACGTCATGATCACTTCTATTGTGTTCAATAATGTTATTTATTCATTTGAAATTTACACATCATGGCAACAATATTGTTGAAATTTAATAAGCTTCATTATAAATAACTATATTTTCGTAGAAGTAATTCTGAAGCTTCACAAATAAGATTAATATATTGGAATCAAATTAAATTATTGCTTTTTCATTGATCAAGATTTGATGATATGTTATTAAGATGTTTCTTTATGGAAAAATCATGTCACATTGTAACAATGGATTAGATATTCGGTATTAATTATTTTTCTAAAATCTATAAATGCAATCATTTTAATATTTGTATGAGGTTAGATCATCTTAAGGAATTAAGGAAATTATAAGCACATTGATTTACTGATTCAAAATTTAAAAAATCTAGATTGTAATGTTGCTCAGTTTTTCCCATGAACTTCATAACATTTGTAAGGTTTTCAAATGTATAACTGTTGAAGTGCTCCGGGACCGTTTTTAATTAAAAATTTCTCCGTGTTCACAAATTTCTCCGTGTTCACAGGAGTCTCCACCTGAAACTAGACTTTGGGAGATGAGTTTCGGGTAGAGAGTGTAATTATCGTTGATTTTTAAAGTAAACTCATCTTGTTTCTTTAACTAGGATGAAATCTCATCATAGACTTCATAGATCGATCAAAAAAATTTTGGATCACCGCGTCATTACTTTATATAGAATACCGATTTTCGTTGTTATTAATGTCCTTTTTGTCAAATATGCAGAAATTACCTAGGTAGTTTTTTATCCTTTTTATTAAACGAATTAATAAAATCGCGTGTAAAAATTTCCTTAAAATTAAAACGTTGAATTATGAAAAAAATGTTCTCACAAAAATCAATGATTTGTGAAAATGAAGCTTATGCAGAAGTTCAGTTTTTACGGTTCCTTCATTGATTATTGATTTTTAATTAAACATATCTACAAATTTATTAAGCATTTTATTGTTATTTGATCAAAAATATATTTTATTAGATTTTAAACTGTTTTGATTTGGTTTATATTCATGTAAGTATTCATTCATTAAGTTTATATTTAAAAATATCTTCTAGCATTTTCTAAAGTTCTCCAACCACTTAAAACGATAAAGTTTATGTTTGTACTTAAAAAGAACAAGCCGCAATGTTTCAGTTAATTTCTTTCATTTCAAGATTTACACGTAAACATTTCTTCATAAAGATTCTTCAACAGTAAACAATAAAGACGTTTGAAAAGATAGATAAGTCGTATATAAAGTATTTGTTATGTGTGAGTTTTGAGCAAGGAGTCTCGTGTTTTTTTTTTGACCGACGAGAATGGATGATAATGGAAAGAGAAGATGCAGTTGTGGGTTGCATAATTCTTTTAAGTGAAGCATTTATCTGTTTTTTTTTTTGCTCGGCATCGTAAAAATTTAGGTCAAGATGATGTTATCAGTGATAAAATAATTCAGTCACTTTAGCTCATTTTAGAAGTTTGTGCACAAAAATGAAAAGTTGCATCGAGTTCACATCGATAACAGAGAGAAAAATATCTGAAAGTAAGAATTATTTTTGTTAAAGGCATAGTCAATAACACAAAAAGTCACGACATTTATTTTATTTTCCTATTTCATCTGCTTTAATATTTATCTATCAGTAGTAAAAAGCATAACGAGGCAAACCCTTATTATTCTATTTTATGCATGTATCTCATCAGCTAATTATGTACATCAGAATTCCGAATGGACAAAATTAATGCAATTTTTTCCTATAATTTCGATATGCAAAATTGAGAATTGCATTGAAATTTTATTAACCATAAAGCGAACTGAAAGCTAATCGTTGATAATGCATCATGGTTTCCTTCATACCGGCATTCCTTTTCAGGTGCATGATAGGAATTAGCATAATGCACAACGATAACAACTTCATGTACAAACTTTTCGCTTACATTGTCTGATGTTTGAAAATAAAAATAAACTCTTAAACAAAAGAGGATGAAATAATCTCACAGAGAGAATAAAAAAAGAAGACAGAAAGAAATAAAAATTGTAAGCATTAAACAAAAAAATAAAATATAAAAACTCCACTCAACATACACACTACACACATGCATGCCGCCCTCTGCTCTCTTCGCACTCTCACTGTTTAAATCATATATAAGTCGCATTGATTTCGTCTGAAATGTTTAGTCGATTCTTGAGTTGGAACCTGATCGTTTGGGAATGAGCTGAAGGCTCAGAGAAATTCAAAGAACATTTTATATTTCTTACTTTTGATAAAAGAAGGAAACTGAAAAGTGATTAACAATACTCTGAAGAAGCAAAAAAAAAACAACAAAAGTAATAAAAAAAGAGTTTTAAAGTGTCATTTGAGGTTTGTAAAGATGCAAAAGACTTTTTTTTCAAGATGTTTAAAAACATTTCAAATCTCGTCACATCATAATCGAGTATGCTGACATGAGCGACAAGAACATTGTCACGTTCGACATATCAAACAATCGTTTTTTACAAAACATAATCAAATGACATGAACCGTCCCAATGTGGTCGAATGTTTATTTGTATCATATTTTGTGTGTTAATAATACGTCATTATAAAAGAAGGAAGCGTTGATTGTAACGCTTATCACTGAAGTTATAATAATAGTAGCAAAAAAAAGTGATTACATCGGCCTTTCAATGTCATAACATGTGAACAACGTGTCTAGTTGACTACGATAAATATTTCACGATCATCACCTAAATTTAAATCGATGGGAATCGATTAACCAATCAATTTTTACATTTGTGACTTGAGTTTCTAGTTTCTATTTTATAATGAAGTCAATCTAAGTCTCATAACTTGCGAAATAATCGTTTATGGCAACCTTGTGATTCGAAAAATGTTTATTCAACACAGTTTCAGATTAGTGAAATCCTTGTTCTTATTGCCTAATTTTACTGATAATGACCAATTCAAATAAATTCTCTAATTTCTTGTTGACTTATAAGCATTACGAATGCATCAAGCTAATTAAATTAAATCTATCAAAGCTAATAACAAAGAAGTTATCAATTTAAATTAAACACCGAAGCACGCTTACAAAGGTCATCATAGATTTTTCTCTCTTACTCACTCACTCATCATTCAATGCGTAGATATTACAAACAAATCTGTCACGAGAATCATTATATAACATGATGCAGCTAACGTCTGAACCAATAAATAGGTCAAACATGTGGACATGATAACATTTTTTTCCACTCTTAATTACTTTTTTGAAAGAGTTCACAAAAAGAAAGATTAATTTAATTTTTGTACATGTCACCATATTGTTGATAAGTTAGAAAGTGTTTGATTATTTTTGAGTTCAAATGTGTGGGCGTTGAACTAAAATATATGTTTAAGAAAATAAAAGTTTTCGCATAACAATTGTAACAAAAAACTTTTTTCTTCTTCTTCATCTTCTTGTGAGTCAATGTAATCTACTTTATGTATAAATATCAGCAAATGCAAATGACTCTAAGTCATGATTGTAGTAATGAAATTGACGCGTTGTGATAACAATTTTATTGAATTATGCGTTTCGCTCAATGAACATTCTCGAGTTCATTGCATTCATTTTCTTTTTTCTCCCTTTGTTACTACATAGAAGAACTTAGCAAACGCGATCGTGCTATCGCGAACTTTGAATGTCAAAGACTTTTTACATTACATGAATCGTGAAGAATATGCGCTCCAACGACCGTTTAATAATAAAACTAAACTACTTTAAACTTTTCGCATCGTCAGTAAATTGTCGATTGGCGAAAAGAGTCAACAACACTTCAAAGAACGATATAGAATTTCGTCACAACGAGCCCTCAGCAGGCGTGTAAATAAAAGCCAGTTCAACCAGTTATCTAACGGTAGCGAAGAGAAATATTTAAGATTACGGATGTGGTTCTTAGCTAAAATTATTATTTTTATTATGACGGAGAAGAGTTCATCATGTTATATGTGCATAGATTCCACTAGGACGTTCAACTTTCTCATGCGTTATCAACACGCTTATTTGTATATTGATGAGATGTGAAAGTGTATTGACGGCTTGGAAGAAGTGATCAGACAAAAATAAAAATATAATGACCGAAATATATAAAATTAATTATTTCGCGACAGCAAAAATTGGCCTCGTAGAAGGACAGAATGTGATAACAAGGCCATAACAAGGTCGTAAATCTCAAGTTATATCAAATTTAAAAACATTCTCAGAACAATTAATTTGTTATCGGCTTGTTTTTGTCATTTAAAATAAATGTAAAACGAATGTGAAATCATTTCCCGAATTTCGATCATCAACAAAATATGTTTGACATGGTTAAGAAAAGAAAGAGACTTAAAGGGATTTCTCAAAGAGTTGAATGACGATGTGAAATGAATTCTTCGATCACGAGATCTTTTATAATTGTAATAAATGACGTAAAAGAGAATAAGTAAAGAAGAAAAAAGAAGAATTTGTTGAATCTAAAGAAAACAACGAGTTACATAACATAAATATGTTTATAAATAATTTACAATAAGAGAGTGAGAGTCAACATAAGTAAATACGAGAACATATGATAACGATAACCTGTTGAACTTGAATCTTATTTATTGCTATTTACACGTTCTCCGTGTCGTCCAATATATCTCATCAATTTCATCGTGATTGTCAACATGACTTTTAATGAAATATGAATGAATGATTAATTATAAACAAAAAAAAAGTTTGCAATCATTAGACAAATTTTGCGCAGTTGTCTCCTTGTTTTGTTTAAATATAAATTTGCAGGGAAAAAATTGCGACTGAATTTTTTTCTTATTTATTTAGGGCATCTTAGAAAATTAATTGTAATTAGAAAGTCATAATTTCACTTAGTGTTGAAATATTTTGTAGTACGACAATAGCAGATCAATCATTGACCGTACTTGTAAGAAGTGAACCCCCGTCTTCAACTCGGCTTTATTTGTATCTAGGAAGCTGTTGAGTTGAGTTGATTTTACTTTTCTTCTTACTTTACATTTACCCGACACTTTTGCTTTTGACTAATTTCACTTTCAACGTTTATAGAGTTGCTTAGTTCAGTCTCATGAATAGATTAAAAAGTGAAGAGACAGAGAGAACGAGAAAGAGAGCTAATGATTACTTCGCAATATAGAAGCTGCTTAGTCAAGAAAAATATTAATATTTTAATGACGTTACTACACACGAATGCGCAAAAGTAAGCTAAGAAATTGGGTCAATAGAAATTGCACGCGATGATCTCTAATTTCATTCAAATATTCAAGATCATCGAATGAATCAAAAGAAGTTTTGTAGAAATATCCAATAAATCAGCGAAATAAATTATCGTTCATCGTTTAAAAGAAATTATCATTTCTGTATGGAAAAGTTATTTATTGCGTCAGCATGTGAGACACGCGAGTTTTAATCAAATAAGAACGTTTGATGTGATAAGTTGCGAAATAATCATTTGAAAAGTTAAATAAGTGTGGCAGTCGATATAAATTACGAAAATTAATTAAATTTGTTTATTTTCTAATTGCAGACAAATCAGATTTAAAAATGGTTCCGTTTCTATCAATGTTGTTGTTCTACCTTAGTATCATACTTTTTCTTTATTATACGTTCAGAAACAACAAACCATTGAACTGGAATATAATTTTAAATGGTTTTACATTTAATTTTCGTCAAGACGATGAAATTCTTCGCATTCCTGGACCATTAAGATTGCCATTTGTTGGTACAAAATGGACACAATTAGTTATAAAGATGAATAAATTGCATGAATTTTATGCAAAAATGCATGAAACTTATGGTGATATAGTGTTGGAGATGTCAGGAAATATTCCAGTGGTTTCACTTTATAACAGACTTGACATTGAAAAAGTTTTAAAATTTCCTTCAAAACATCCTTTTCGTCCAGAGACTGAAATTATAAGCTACTTTCGACGGAGTCATCCGGAGAGATATCCGTCCACTGGACTTGTGAACATGCAAGGTCACGAATGGGCTCGTTTAAGAGCTTTGCTTGCAACAAAAACAATCGAAAATCGTAAATGTCTGAAACGATCATGTCCAGATCTTAACGAAATGTGTGATGATTTTATAGCTGATATGCGACGTAAGAGAAACGATGCCAATGTCATTTATGATGTACATGATTCTATCAAGACGTTGTCAGTTGATGCGACGTTTTCTTTAATCCTTGGAAAGCGACTTAAACATTTCCATAATGGCAAAGAGAAGCTTGAAGAACTCAAATTATGTGTTAATAATATTTTCAAAAGTTTTCGTGACTCAACTTTTGGTAAGTCCAACAACTTCAGATTTTTTTCACAATAATATAAAAATAATGAAATGGAATAAAAATTTCTTCAGGTTTACAATTGTGGAAATATTTTCCGACAAAACTTTATAAAGAATTTGGAAAAAATGAAACACGAGTTTATGAAATTACTTCGGAAATTATCAGAGAAACATTACAAAAAGAAGACATTCGGAGACCTGAGACTGAGAATGATACAATACTTGTAACGATTCTTAAAGCCAAAGAATTAGAGCATGGTGACAAGATTTGTGGGGTTGTAGGTGAGACTCAATTAAAGATTATTGGATTAAATTAGAAAAGAAACATTTTTGTTCTCGTTAGATTTTCTCTCTGCTGGTGTTGATGTTTTCGCACACACAGTTTGCTTTCTTCTACATCATTTAAGTGATAAACCTGAAGTTCAGGAGAGGATTTATGAAGAAGTTATGAACATGGACGATGATCCAACGCATGAAGACTTCAGCAGATTTCATTACACTCGTGCAGCGATACATGAAAGTTATCGATTAACTCCAGTCGCTCATGCTTTAGCGAGAGTCATTGAAGAGAATACTTCATGTTCAGGATATTTATTGAAACCGGGAGTGAGTTGGTTAATCAATTTATGAAGCACTTTAATTATAATTCTCTCCCATCCTAGACTGTTGTGCTTTGTCAAACTATGGTTGCAAGTTCAAAGGAAGACAATTTCGAAGATTCATTATCATACAAACCTGAACGATGGCTACAAGAGAACGGCGAATTTGATCCAAATATTACTCCAGGCTCGATTGTTGTAAGTCCGTTTGGTACTGGAAGAAGAATTTGTCCAGGGAAAAAGTTTGTTGATCTTTTACTAATAATTTTCCTTACAAAACTTGTAAAAGCATTTCGAATCAGCTATCTTAGTGAATTTGATCGCGAGTTTGAATATTTAGTAGCACCAAAACGCCCAGTAAATATTCAATTTCATGATCGAGACTGAAACTGTTTAAAACGATAATTTTTCATTTTAACAATAAACATTTATTTTATGTAATACGGCTTTTGCTTCGTTTTTATTTCACTTATAATTTGTGTTACATTTTAATACATTTGCTTTAAAAATAAAAGACTAGACAAGTAAATTGTGCTTCAAAAAGCTGACAGAGTGGGAGTAAAAGGAGTTTTCAAATGTGGGAGTTGTTTGTGCTAAATAAATATTTAAAATATTTTAATTGTTAATATTTGAACGATGGTAGTAACGTGGAACACCAGAAGCTCTTGATGTTTTAGGACGAGCGGTCTTTGATCTTTGTTGTACTGGTTCTGCTAACCCATCGGTATTGTAGCTTAAATAGACATGACTTAAGTCTATAAATTCCTTGTCGTCTCTGGAATGCTTTGGTTGATCTGTGATGTTCTTTCTCATGTTATTTCCAGTATAAGCGACACATTTTAATTGCCATTCACCGATGTCTTCATTCCAAGCTGTAAATCGTTCTATCATTGTTTGATATTCCTTTGGAATATAAGAGTTAATGACCAATTCGCAGAGAGCCAACTCGCGTGACAAGCTTCGAATATTTTCATAAATTCCTTCCTTCTCTCGTTGCTGTTCTTGTTGTTGATCTGCAAGCTCTGATTTCAATCCCATCAACATTGACATGACTTTCTGAAGCTTTTTTGTTTTACCAACACATTCTTCTTGTAATGACGAATAACGTTCTTCAATGTCAATTCGTTCAGCTTCAATTTTTTGAAGATTTTGCTGAAGTTCCTGTTCCTTCTTATTCGTCTCTTCAAGTTCAGCAATCGATTTCTCCAGAAGTTTCTCTTGATTGTAAGCTTTTTCAAGAAGATTTTCACCTCCTGAAAGAATTTTATTTTCCAACGATTGCAACTTAGCTCTGATCGTGTCTTGTTCACTTTGTGCAAGTCTCAAAGCTTTTTCATTCTCCAAAGCTTTTTGTTCCAAAAGCTCTTTCTCAGCGTCTGTTTTTTCTTTATCCATTTCATCTTTCTTAGCTTTTGATTTACGTTTCTCTTTGTTTCGTGTCTCTTTTTCATTCTCTTCAAGTTCAATTTCTTCGTCATTTTCGGAGACATCGTCGAGATCATCACAAGAATTAACTTCAAAAACTCCTTCTTCAAGTTGTCTCTTAAGTTCTTCAATCTCTTCCTGGAAATGTCGCAACAAAGCATCTTTTGGCTCTTCATTAACATGAGTATGATTTTGAATTGACTTCGCTCGACCAGCATAACGAAGTGTTGAAATAGTTTCAACATAATTTGAATCAGAACTTGATATCGTTGCACACATGACGGTCTTTGAATTTCCGCCGAGCGAATCTTGCAACAATCGCGTCAATTTCGAGTTTCGGTATGGAATATGCGAACTTTTCCCATCAACCAAAGCACTGATGACATTTCCCAAAACCGAAAGTGAAAGATTGATTTTTGTAGCTTCTTTCAATCGAATTCCAGATGCTTGCGTCTTACTTTGTCTTTCAGATCCAGCTAGATCAACCAATTGGAGTTTTCCCATTTTAACATGTTGCTCACCTTCATCATCTGTCACACTTGATTCAATTGTAATACTGAAAATAGCATGTGATCGTGACGAAACTATGTTGACAAGTGTCGATCCAACAGCTCGATTTTTATTTCCAAGCTTCATGATGTTATCAAGATCATCAGCATTGTGAACAACGTAACCGCTTAAATCTTTCACAAACACGCCAATATCAGAACGTTCTTTCACTTCAAGACTTTTATTCAATTCTTTGCCCAGCAAATCACGAACTTCTTCATTATAAATCTCCATATAACTTACACGAACTAAGAATCTGAATAATAAGAAAATGAGATTAGATTAAGAAAACGGTTAGATTAAAAATGTTAATCTTAATCATACTTTTCATTCTCTTTTGCTTTGGCAATATGACCAAAAATATGCGCAAAGGTATTCGGGATGATTCCTTTAGTTTGTGGTGAATCAGAATCACCAACCATTGTGTAAGTTTTTCCAGTGCCAGTCTGTCCATAGGCGAGAATTGTTCCATTGTAACCTTCAAGAACTTTATCGACAATTGGCCGCGCTGTGTTGACGTACAAGTCGATCTAAAATGAAAATGAAATGAAAATATTTGACAAATGATGACATTTAGAAATATGTAAATTATAATAAAATAAAAATTATGTAATTTTCCGCTACATTGTCTATATAAAGAAACGATTCAGTTAAAACAAAGGTTCTTGCTTGTTCACAGACTGAAAATGTTGTCGTCGTTTATTTGGAAGCGCTTTTAAAATTTTACCATCAATGAGCAGCATTTTTTAATGTTTTGATTGACGGTCTTTTTGGCAAAAATACAAGCTTCGTATTACTCATTAATATTATAAAGAACAGGGAAACTAAACGATGGATTTTTCAAGGACAATTTAATTAGAATTTCCATATGACTTCTTTATGTGACGATTTCAATGTTTACTCTTTAAGCAGCATTTATTCTGGGAAATATTTTCTACACGACCTTTTATAATGTTTTCATGATTAATATCCATTTATTTGACATGAAGAACATTTACGCATATTTTATATGTAGAATCAAACTTATTAAT
This sequence comes from Clunio marinus, assembly GCA_900005825.1. NCBI lineage: Eukaryota > Metazoa > Arthropoda > Insecta > Diptera > Chironomidae > Clunio > Clunio marinus. The sequence continues at coordinate 402,902 of CVRI01000050.1, forward strand.
ATCAAGAAGGGTGAACGCAATAACGACGACGACAACGGTAGATGACCCAATTCAAGTCTAAAGGGGTAGAAGGAGATTTCAGTAGTGAAATTTCTCCATTTAGAGCTGAGCCAGTCACGCTACTTATTTTGACCTAATTTCATATGGATATCATATGATGCAACAAAATTACAAAATAATTAATTTATTTCTTCCACCTTTTCTTTGTTAGTCGGGAAATAAAACGACTAAATATTTATTAGATCGATTCGTGAGACTAGAAAGTGTTTATCAGCAAAGTGAACTTTTGATTCCTTTTAATTATATTTCATACTATGGACAGTAAACAATGAAGTCGTGGATTTTAAGACACTAGATTTAATTTTTATTGACAAATGCGATCAATTGTTTTCTTTCTCTGACTGATTATGTCTTCGACAATGAACTTTCACTGTTTGCTTGCAATTGCAAATCATTGACGTAGCGAAAAATTTATTCAACTAAATTATTTTGTAATATTTTATTATCTTGCTTTGTGTCAACTCGATTTTCATCAAAAACATCGCTCCGTCAAAAAGAAACAAACAATTTTTTAATTGAATTTATGATTGGTCCAATATAAAAATGTCAGTTGTTCACTGTCGATTATTACATGACCGGATCACTACTAAATGAATTAATTAATTAAACAAGCAAGAAAATAGAATAATTTGAATATTAACAAGAAGAATATTTGTGACAGATCAGAAATATTTTGTGAAATTTCTTCTTCTTTCGTTTTTTTCCGACGCATGCAGTTCCACTGTCTGTGAAGCGCCATAATGGGAAGATGATCGTTTGTTCTATTAGTTTCAATAATCCATCGTCAAATTAAACTTTAGTTATTTTAGAGATGTAATTGGCCGCCTACACATTCGCTTCTTACAAAATAGGAAAGAAACTTATTGGAATGAGAAGAAATTCTCGATGTTGTTTATTAAAATAACCCGGAAATTTGACCTTTCCGATCATCACAAATTGATTCTTACTTACTTGTAGATTTGATATCTGAATACATATTATTATGCAGATAGAAACAACGTTGTTGACATCATTTCTTTGATCTCTCATCTCAAATTTTCAAATGAAATATATGTCAAATAATAATTACGCAACAACTTCAACAATGAATGTTCATTGAATCGAAAAGTCAAACAAGAAAAGTGCAATTCGCTTTTGTTACCCTTCCCATGAATAAAAAGCAGCATGACATGAGTTTGTTTACATTTTTCTTCCTCTTCAATTTCATTCATGATTTTCTGGCGCGCAATTTCATAATCAAAACTGCATTAAAAGCGATAACCACGCGCTCAATACGAGTTTTGAAGGAAAAAGAAAAACGAAATCGATGTTGGTGGCGAATTCTTGGTCTATATCTTTTTATTTCTTAAAATAATCAAGTATGGTTTTTGTGTGTTTTATTTTTGATCTAAAAGCACATAACAACTCATTCAACTGAATCATTTCAACTACAGGTTGAAATAAATACTTTGAAATGTGTCCCAGAGGATAGAAAAGATCTTCACTGTAAACCTGTCTGACTCACGTTTTTAAATTAATCATAATATTGGCGAAGTCTGTCACTAAACAATTTGTCGATTGTTAGTTCCAAAGTTTATTGTTGCCTGGGCTACGCATGCTAAACTAATATTACACAAACACACCCATGAACATCGAATGCTTCTACACTTTAATTTTTAAATATCTTCACCGTACAAGGAAGAAAATAAAATTTCCAAAACGACAAACTATCAAACAAAACATGCCAAGTCAACAATAACAAAGAAGAGAAGGGAAAGAAGTCGATCCCAACCAAAACCTGTTTTTTCTTACTTCGTGTCGTCGTGAGTATTTAAAAAATTGAGCGTCATCGACGCTGCTTTGACTCTTTCAATGCATTCCAAAGCTTTTAACCAAACGCGTGAGCGAATTTGAAAAGCATAAAGAGAAGTTAAATCATTGTGTTACGAACTGTTGACTTGAAACGACGTAGTTTTTTGAAGCTCTCATAAGTTTTTTCAAAGAAAATATTATAGTTTCTTGTGTGTCAAGTTAATTGCTTTTAAACAACGTTCTGCAAACAATTTTTTTATAAATTCTTAAATTCTTTCTGTAGATTGTGCAAAATTCAATTGTAAGTAATTGAAGGAATGAAAGAATCAAGAAAATTTTCTTAAGTGCGTAAAAGAATTTAAAGAACTTTTAGGAAATTTTAAATTGTTGGCAGCATCTTTGAAATTAATTTATCATCAAAAAATTATTCAAACGATCTTCAGCTCATTAATAATCTCTTGCTTCTCTTCATAATAGAACATAAAAACGAATGAAGTTGAGAGACAAGATAACACAAATGTCCATTTGTTGACCTTTAATCAGTTGAACTGATATTCGTTATCAATCTGTTGGGAAAATAAGATGTGACCTTTAAAGATTTTTATTTATTTGCATGTTTATGGTTTTGAAACATATTTTGGTCGATAACAGGTCGAAAGAGAGAGAAAAAAAAAATAAAAAGAAAAAAATGGTTGAAGCAAGAGAAAGAAATTATGCAGAGCATAAATACGAAAAGTAAAAAGCAAACAAGATCGTTGATTTAATGTTTCACAATTCTAAGAGATAATGTCTTTAAAAGAAATCGTTGCGAATTTTTTTATTTGCTTAAATTAAATATTAATTTCCGTCTTAAAAGGACAAAAGCAAAGTTCTAGTTTTTGTTTGTTTTAACTCTTGATTATCTGCTTCTTATCCATTTTCAATGCTAGAAGAATCAAGTGCTGTTACGGATCGCTTTTGTTTGTGTATGTGCGATCATTTAAAAGTTTCTGTTGCCGCGCCCTTCTCTCATTTTATTCTTTGCAGGTCGATTAGAAGGCGATTAACTGCCCGCGTAAATTTTCCTCGCTTTTTATTACTTCAATGAAGATTTTTCCGTTCAATTTTTTATTATGCAAATTAATATATAATACAAGATTAAAAATGCACATGAGAATTTCATTGTTTCAACAAACATATTTTTGCCTGTTATGTTTACAATCTTTTATGTTGAATAAAGTTACATTCCCGATAAGGTTATTTAGAAAGTTTAAAAAAGAAAGAAAAAAGATCATATGTGTTAAAATATGTTGTATTAAGTTGAAAAGTTGTGAGAGTGATATGAAAGTGAAATCCTCACGTTGCGACCTGATGATTGCTCTTGACTTCCTTTTATTTCAAAAATTCAATTAAATGCTATCAATACTAATTTAAGACTTATAAATAACAGAAGCAAAAGCAATGAATCATTTCTCTTTTATTCGTTATTTAGCGATTTTACGCGTGAACAACCATACAGTCTTAAAGACGCTGTCTGTTTAGATTACCGATAGAAACCTTTACAAACAAGTGATGAATATAGGTATTTTGATCATCAATCATAGACAATGACAATTCAAAGCTAATTCTAACGACTGCAAGCAATGCAAACAACTAAACTTGTAATTCACTTGGACAAGCATGAACGTAATGTAATTGCATATCAAAGTGCGACATTTACAAACACTTAAGTCGATAAATTTAACAATTACGAAAACTAAAAAAAATATTAATTGAGTCTGACAACAAAAAAAATTATTGACGTGTGGAATTTTTTGAAGATGTTTCATTCGTGAATGATTATTAAACATTCATAACAGTTGTAACTTCACAATGTAGATTTTTTTTGCCATCTATTCGTCAACATCACAAATTTATCTGATAAGCTAGAAATATTCAAGTCACCACCCTTAAAAGTAATCTATTCTCCCCATATGTTCTAAATTATTAATGACTTTTCATTTATAAACCACAGAAATTTCACGATTAAATATGCCTGGCGATCAAGGAACGTTGGATTCATCTTTGGGCGCACACAAGAATCACTTTAGACGACAAGCGTCAAGCTTTGGGCCGGTAGTTTTCAAATCGGCTGAATTGGTGAGATCCCGTCGTGACCATTAACATAATTACCATTAGCTCTGTTTAGCATTTTGCTTAAAGATAAAACACTTTTCAAACACGTAACCCTTACAAATAAAAGTTGTGAAGAAAAATTGTGATAAATATGAAAAAGAGAATCCTTTGTTATCACTTTTTATGGGCGCAACTCATAAGTAAACACGAAGAGTCTTTTGATTTATGAATTTTAATCGCCCTGTTTGCATACACATCTATCTGAGTTAATCATGCAACAACTATAAAGTGGACTTTATGCTTTATTTTCAGCTTATATGTATCATTTGCATTGGTCTTTTTGACGATCCCGCTAACAATTCACGATTCAGAACATTTGTTGGAACAAGAACCATCGCTTTGAGCTACAGCACCTTTGGTACGTTCACAACTGTTTGCTTAGCATTTTTGATTGCCAAAGCTTTACGTGATAAGTAAGTATTAGAGAAATCACCGCAAACTTTCAATTTCACTAATTTGATTACTTCTAGTGTTCCATGGAAGTACTCGACAATTTTAAATCTTGCGGGATTTTTTGGGTTTGCCGCCTGTGCCGTTGTCATTTTCAAAGATTGGAGTGACACGAAGGAACGAAACTACTGGCCACCAAACACGACACGTTTGGATCTCACATGTGCTTCGGGAGCTTTGTCAACATTAAACGCAGTTGTGTTTTTGGTTGACAGTCTTTTTGTAATGCGTTTAGGAGCTCGTGGTGATCTTCCATAAACAAATAGCAAAAATTTAAATCACTGTTTGTAAGCTCCTTCGAAGCAAAAGGAAACAATTGAATCTCTTTCATTTTAAAGTTAAAGCAAAAGTTCTTTTTTACCCTTCACAAAACAATTTACCGAAAAATTTAATATTCAACTCTCAATTAGCATGTAAATAGCCATGAAGTTACTAACACGATATTCCACGCTTTGCAATATGAAATTTTAAATACAAATCAATATGTCTTCTATTATTTAAAATATTGTGTTTGCATAGAGTACAATTAAAGGCACATATCGAAGAATCTCTTATCAGGTCTTAAATGCAAGCAAACTTCATATATGGAAGTAGATATTTACATTGAAATGTTGAATATTTAATAATAGTTGTTGGAGCTTTTTTTCTTTTGTTTAAAATTATTTTTAAATACCAAAAACTAGACGCTATATTTATATAAGGGAAAACGAGTATAACTTTTTGTATACATAATAGTTTGCAATATTATTTTATTTTGAATCTCTTTATCCATTTTTAATGCTATTGTGAATATGAGTCATTTGAAAGACATCACATAATCAGAAAAAGATTTCTATTATTCAGTTAAATTTTACTAATTCATATTTTCTAGAATTTTATTTTAATTTTTGAATTATGGAATCAGCCAGAATGTTCACTTTAAATGACAATTAGAAAATAAATATGAGAAGCTTAAAATTCTTATGATGTTTTTAATTAAAATTCCCTGCTTGTTCAAGATTTTGTTTGTTCTTTTACATTTTTAGGGAAATGTAAACAGAATAAAAAGGGAACCATAGTTATTGTCATCAAACAACAAATAAAATTAAATAAATCAATAAAATTTTCACTTCAAACTCACCTGAGTTGAATCTTCACCAAAGACGCTGTCGAATTGATAAACTTTTGGTGGTTCATTAGTTGTTGTATTTGGTTTTTGGACTGTCACTGTTCTGTTATTTTTATTAACAGAAACAATATTTTTTCCTGCATTCGTTTCAAGAGGCCTAACTCGCACAACAACTCTAACATTTTCAATTTCATCGTCAGGTTTTGATTCCTAAAAGAGAATTCAAAAATAATTTTGAAAAAAATTGATTAATGATGGACAAAAACACAAAATGAAAATTTTGCAACATTAAAAGTTTCTTTTTTGCAAAATTGTTGAAAATTTCAAATTCAGAAAATATAGAATGATATTTTCATTAACTTACTGGCATGCTGATAACTTTCTTTGCGCTGCTTATATTTAATGTAATGACTATTGCAATTTTCAATGAAAATTTAAATTTTCCTCAATTTTTTAAAACATTTGTCCGAAAGAAGTTTTTTTTTATAAAATTGCAGCCTTTCTAAGTTAAACTGACTGAAAGTGAAGAAAATTGAGCAGAGTGTGTGTTGATGGTTAGCCTTTTATTGCGTATCGCAACATTTTATTTTCCGGATAAAAAATTATAGAAACTTTTTAAATCTTAGAAAATTATTGACTTCTAAATATTTTAGGCATTTTAACATCATCTGATTCAGCATCACTTGATTCATTTAACAATCCTAATGTACTGCCAACAAGATGCAATGATCCAGTGAAGAGAGCGTTGATTTTTTGTGCAGGATTGTTTTCTTTTATTTCGTAAATTATCTCAAATGCTTGTTTAATTGTTGGACACACAGTAAGTTGAGTTTCACTACTTGATTCTTTAAGATTTTTCCATATTTCTTTATGTCGTATACAACGTTCCAATTGTGTGTTTTTTAAAGTTCCATTAAAGTTTTCGAATCTTTCGTTGTCACTTTGACTATGTGCAATGTTAGTGGAAAAGCAAACTTGTTGAAAGTTCAAGGAATGTAATGAGCTTAACATCGTAGCTGAATCTCTATCACCAGTGACATTAAACACTAAAATGTTGATCACATTTTGTGAATCTTCAATCTGCGTCGCAAACCATTTACGACAAATTTCTAAACTCTCTTTCGTGTGAGCTCCATCAAGAAAAAATGTGATATTGTCTCGTTCGATCATTTGAAAACGTCCTTCGAACTGACATCGTTGAAATGCATCAACAAACTTATCACCGACTGAATGTAGAACATTTCCATCAAAAATATCCTCAGGAATTTTATTTCGTTTTCTCAACCAACATGCGCTTAATTGAGAAGCGAGAGAGAAATTTAACTTGTTGACCTCTGATGTTTTATGGAAATCTGGGTATGTATTTAACCATTTATAATTAGTGATCGCTGGCGTCACTGATAACGTTTTTCCCTATAAAAAAAATAAGATTAGCAGAATAAATATACAGACAGTTGTCGAAGTCTTACATTCTTTTCATTGAATCGTTGACGAATGACATTCATGCAAACACCAGGTTGCAGCATTGTAAAAGCATGAGACGATTTCTTGATAATTCCTGCTTTTTGCCATGCAATTTCATGAAGAGTATTGCCAAGAAGTTGTGTATGCTCAAGTTGAAGCGAAGTAATGCCAACTATTTCAGTATTTCTAATGATATTAGTGGAATCATATTCACCTCCAATCCCGACTTCAACAATCGCAACATCGACATTTTCTTTGACAAAAATATAAAACGCCATAATTTGAAGGAATTTGAAATATGATGGGAGGTCAAATTCGCTGTCTTTTTTCTTCTGTAGCGCATCAAAAACTTCCCAAAAGTATTCAGTGAAGAGTTGTTTACTTATAGGACTTCCTCGCAATTTTATTCTTTCTGTAACTGACACAAGATGAGGTGATGTAAACAGACCAGTTTTCACATTATGCTCTCTTAGAATAGCATCTGTATAAGCACAAACTGTGCCCTTTCCTTTACTTCCTGAAATGTGAATCACTGAGAGATGATCTAACGACTTCATCGAAAAACCATCAATTCGTTCAAGGAATTTTTCAGTTTCTGTCAAGTTAAAATTTGCTTCATTATGTTTTTGTTGTTGACGTAATTGAATCGACCTATTAAGTTCAGCTGTATTTGGTTGAAGGGAATTTAAAGCAATGATAGCATCCTATGAAAAATTGTCGTTTTCCATAAAAAATATTCCAACTTCCACTTTGTTTTTTTACAAACCTCGTAACTTCTTTTGTTTGAGTTTGTCAAGCAATGACGAGTTGTACTGAGTGTTCTTTTTACTCCATTTAATGATTTAAACACTTTTGTTATTGACGACATAACTCACAACATGTTCATTGCAAATACAATCTTCAATTGATGAAACTGCGAATTAATTTTTTTTGTTGACAAAAGCATGGATTTTTATAGCAAAAAATTGTAGCAAAATGTTGTGTGTCAATCGGTGTAATCCAGACATATATCAGCCTAATCCTAAGATCAACTTTTTAAAACATCCAACAAGTGTAAACAAATTCCTTTAGATATGTTTAGATACATATTAAAAAACTTTTCAAGTTATTTGTTTTATTGCTATTTTAAATTTCAATTGATTACATCACTAATGGCACGCCTTTTATTAAAATATTCTAAACATACATTAACTAGGTATCTACAATATAATCAAGTCTTTAAAATTTTCATCTGCTTTTAATGATTAATTCTCTGCCAATAATCTTTTTGGTCGTTAGTTCTTTTATGTTAAATATTTGCTATATGATTTTTGTAGTTTTTTTAATACTATTTTTTCTGTCTTAATAATTATTAAGTCACCGTTTATTGACTCATTATGTAGTTTTTCGTTTGTCATCGAATTATTTGAGCACTGGCTTAACGTTTAAAAAGCAAATATCTAATAAGAAAAATTGAAAAATTGGCACTTTTTGTCTAATTAAAATCTAGTTTAATACTATTTAGTTACCACTATTGCTTATTCTCAATTATTTTTTCCTTATTTGATTTGTCCTGTAGGTTTCAATTCATTACCTAAATGATATAAAATTCGTTTGACTCAGTATAAAAGTTTGCAACAATTGCACCTCGTAAAATGTTTGCTTTTCAGTTTTAAATTATCTAAAGAACCTCTTTTAAGTTTCTCTCGTGATTTGTATTTAATACAATTTAATTTTTTCATCCAAAATGAGATCGCTTTTGTCATTATGTTAAATTCTTTTTCAAGACACTTATTTAGTACATCTTTAAGTTTCAGTTGTTAAATTGCTAATATTTATCTTTATCATCTTCGATCTGTTTAAGACGCATGTTGTTTAACGCTGGGTTTCGCTTTAATGTTGACATGTCAGTGTCATTTTGATATTTCAATATCTTCGGCGTGTTTTGGTTCAACATATTGTTGGATTTTGTTAACGTTCCATTGTGAACTTTCGAGTTGTTTCCACCATTAAATGAAGATTGACGTTTTGGTCGATTATCAACGTAATCTTTTGTAGGCAAACTTGAATATTGATTTGGATAAGCACCGTAATGTGGAGACCCTTGAATGGTTCGGCGACGATTAAACTTTCTTTCCACAAAAAACTTTGACGCGAAGAATGCAAGTGTTGCGCAAAAAATACCAAATACGAGCATAATTATGAATATCCAATGAACCGCAAGCGAAGCAGATACAACTTGTTTCTGTGCAACCGATGGATTGCAAATTCTAACTTCACGTTCATTTCCAAGACACTCTTTCGGTCCCGGGTGACGAACAACACATTGACGGAAACGAGTACGTTCATTATCTTCATTACATGAAGTCCATTCTGACCACTCAGACCATCCAAGCAATGCTGTTTAAAAATATTGATTTAATAAGAAAATAAAAATAGGATCACACAAAAACTTACATTCACAACTTGGCATCTCACAGATTTCATCTTGAGAGCTGGGACCATCACATTCCTTGTCATTCACAGGATCTCCATTTGTTGATAAACATTTTCGATATCGAACTCGCCTTCCAACACCACAAGTCACACTGCATGCTGAGAAATCTGTCCAACAGCCCCATGAAGTTTTCTGAGAAGTTTTTGCCATGCGATGGCAACCTTCAACCGAACAATTTCTTGTTTCTTCTTTGAAAAGGGAAATTTTAAGATTCGATGGATCTGGGACTGTTGCTTTGCACAAATATCTAAAGCGTTTCTCAATATGACCTACTTTACTTGTTCCGTTAATTGTCAACCATTGAGTCCATGGCCCTAACTTTTCAACTTCACTACACGGTTGCTTGTTACATGTTTCATATTCTGCGTTGCATCCAATGCACTCAAGACCACCGTTTCTGTTATATAATTTAAAAGTAAATATTTAATGTAAAATTATTATTCATAAGCACACTTACTGAGGTGCTGGATCATCACATTTTCTTTGTCGCAGTCGATATCCGCCACCACAAGGTGCCGAACATTCACTCCATTCACCAAATGGTCCCCATTGGCCATCAATTTGAACATTTAATGTTGGAAGTGGACAAGGTGGAAGATTATTACAATAAATCTCTTGACGATCACTTCCGATGCAAACACGACCTCCGAACTTTGGAGCTGGATTTCCACATGATCGTTTACGACTTTTAATTGCGACACCACAACTTTGACTACAAGCTCCCCAAGCGCTCCACTAAACAAATATTACACAATGAAGTTTTTATTATTTACGACTGTCATAAACAATCAATGAGCTTTGATTGTTTATTCAAATGAATAATCTTACCTCAGTCCATTCACCATTTACAGTACAATTCGCGACCATTATCGACATTCCCATGCAATCTCTTCCACCGTTTTTCGGCGCCGGATTATCACACTTTCTTGTACGACACCAACATGTGTCAATACTATCAGATAGTTCGTTGCCAGTTATTGGCTCGTCACCACCTGATTTAGCGCACTTAAACCATTGCGACCACGCAGAAAATGCACCGTCAACGGGACTCGATAAAATGGGACACTCATTCGCATTCTGATACCAATGACTTGCTAAAGGGTCATTGTTCGGTGGTGGCGAACATTTTAATTGAAGATCATTCCACCCACAAATTGGATCCATTGAATTTAAACAGCTTTCTTTTGATAAATGTCGATAACATCGTTGAGATGGAATTCTTATCAAAGAATTTTCTGTGCCAACATATAGCGAGTCTGTGGCCTTCACAAATTCCATTGTTTTTATGTGGACGTCGCGTCGAGATTCCGGCTCCATGACTTCAATTAAACACGATTGTTTGGTCCGTGGTAAGACGGAGATTTTCTTAATTAAACCGTTGTCATTGGACACGTAAATTACTCGAACATTTTCGTGGAGTTTTGTCGAGACTTTGTCGATGGCAATGTGATTAAAACGTTCAAGTTTTGAAACATGTAAAGGATTTGAATGCATTGCTTGTACTGAACCATCCATTAGTTGATATTTTAATAAATCGATCGAGTTTGATTTGTGATTAGAGCGACATTCAAAGATGTCTCGTTGAAGCAGGTTTTTTTGTTGCCATGCAGCTCCCGGTGAGTCTTGATACTTGATCGGACCATTAAAAGCCTTTTCAATCGATGTCATATTAAATACACAAATTGCCGATCCGTGAATGCTGTTTCTGTGTTAATTAAAAGTTGTTTGTTTAATATTCCCATCATCGCATCATTTGAAAGCAATTTAAAACTCACTCTGGTGTATTAAAGACTGCGTAAAGTTCGCCATCATCAGCCGAATATGAAATTCCCTGAACTTCATTGAAGTAAAATGGATACTCGCCTGGTAATGAGCAATTCTGTGAAAGGTAATTATCGATGTTTAATAACATTTTAACGGTCGCATATTAACTCGACGATGAAAGAGATCGAATCTAATGTTGAAAAAGGCTGGCTAGTTTCAAAATCTTTACAAATTTTACATTTAATAAACGATTAAAATCAAATAATGAGTTCAACACCTAGTCACCCTTGTAACTACCTAGACTAGATCACCTGATTATTGCAATTTTACAGTTATTAAAAGTTTTAAAAATGTTTTAAGGCGCCAGCACGTTTCCTAATTATCTCTTCTACTAAATAAGATGCATAAACTACTTCTGCATGAAAGTCAAACTTTAAAAATATCCACTCACCAGTCTCGCTTTCAAAAACGATGTCCAATTATCTCTACTAATGTGTAGGCCACCTGGCAAAAAATAAATATAAAAGAAATTGTTTTACATGCCACTGACAATATGCGTAACAGAAATAAAGTGAAGATTTCTTTTTTTTATAAAATATTGCTTACCATTATCATTTTTGCAGACGCGAGCGATCCTTGAATAAACAGCTTTCATATCGGTACCAACTTCAACAGCAATCTCACGAAAAACCAAATAAATGAAGTCGTTGTTTTCGAAACTTCCGACGAAATGTGGACTATTCAACCACTCGGAATTGTACTGCTTCGTTCTAAGGATTTTAGAGTTACTGATCGACATATCAACTCGTAATATTGCTGAATCAGAGCTTGAAAAATCAGTCGGTGATCCAACGAACATCTTTCCATCATTTGTCATAAGTGTCGTGATATTAGCTCGTGGGTTAAAAGGACTTTTCCCAACTCCTTTCTCATATTTAATCAGACCAAGCGTCTCAATATTTCGCCATGAACAATTTGGCGAATACGCGAACGTTCCACATGCTAATAACTTATTGTTATACTCATGAAGCACCATTACATAATTTCGGCAATCATTCTCACTCTGCCCTTTCGTCAGACATGTCTCAACAGTTTTCGATGGAACTTCCCAATCAACTTCTTTCAGTAACTCAAAGTTGTCCAATGAAAGTTTAAAAATACGATCTCTGCAAAAAAATAAAAAAAAAATAAGAAATCGGGTGAACAAATAAATCAGAAAATACATAAAAATATTAAATTTCGAGGACAAATAGCAACAGCCATTGAAGCATTGAAATGGTACAGAAATTCTATCGCTTCGCCATCAAACGCCCCCGAGAGCGAATCAAGCATAAATGTAATAATAATGTATAATAAAAAACGATACCAATCAATTAACAGATAGTTGAAACAAGTTTTTATTCCCTCTCAGCAAGTCTTTAAGCGTCTCAAAAGCACCAGCAATGCATCTGATGTAAGGTGGATGTGAGTTGTGACGCCAGTCTATGTCGCCAGTTATAAATGATTTTATTTTGCTCTTTTTTTGTTTTTATTTATGTTGCAAAAATATCTCAAAAACCAGGCTTTTGCTGTCGTTGCTTGTTTACTTCACTGTGCTTTCTTCGCTTTATTGAATATTATTTAGGATTTTTTTTTCTTTCTTGTTAAAGTTTTCTTCTCTCTTTACTTCTTCTGTGTCTCTTCATCATCACTCTTACTGATTTCAACGTACATACATGTAAGTATAACAGAAAACCAACCATAAAGGCAAATAACCGAGAAAAGAATAAATAATATTGACATTCAATCACTGTACTTGGCTCTCTGAAGATTGAAGAATTTTTTCTCAGCATTTTCCTTGTCGTATTCTAAATTGGCAGTTTCAATCTCAAACCTGTATTCTGGACTTTTACTATTGAATCTAATAAATTATGTTCAAATACTTAAAACGTTTCTCAGTTGATTAAGGCAATTTAAAACTCTTAAAAAATTCTGCCACTTATTTCGACCGATATCAGTGATAACATGGGGGATTTGATTAGAATAATGAATTGTTTTTCAAATGAGAATTATTGATAACAAGATCTAAATATAAGCAGATAAATAAGCGAATGTTTTGGCAGTTTCATTTCATTAGTCAAGCAAGAGAATCATGAAGATATTTGTTGTTAACTTGTTATTATTTTTTGTAAACCTTTCAAATGCTTGCACTCCAACATTAACAACAGTTAGTGGATCTAAAGCACCACCAGCTGGTTTCTGCTCAGGAGATTTAATATTTGAGGAAAATTTTGATAATTTAGATCAATCAAAATGGCGTCACGAGATTACAATGGCTGGTGGTGGAAACTTTGAATTCCAATGGTATGTTAATGATCGGTTCAATTCATACACTCTTGGTGGTAATCTTCACCTTAAGCCGACATTTACGTCAGACATTTTCGGGGAAGAGTTTTTAACAAGTGGACGTGTTGTTATTCCACCGTACGAGTGCACTGAATGGTATAACAACGGATGCGATAGACAAGGTACACCTGACAATATTATCAACCCGATAAGAAGTGCACGAATCGATACCCAAAATTCATTTTCGTTTAAATTTGGAACACTTGAGTTTCGTGCAAAAATGCCTGCTGGCGATTGGCTATGGCCGGCACTTTGGATGATGCCAAAAGAGAGTGTTTATGGTGGTTGGCCGCGGTCTGGTGAGATTGACGTCATGGAGATGCGGGGCAACCGAGCATTGTTTGCTGATTACGGTCAGGGAGGTCATGTTGGAAATGAACAAGCTTCTTGCACGATTCACTTCGGTCCGTCAGTTACTGTCAAAAATCATTGGCCTAAAGCGCACTTTGCAAAGAATCAAAATGTTGGATGGAACGAGAATTTCCACTTATATAGAGTAACTTGGAGCCCAACACAAATTCGTTTCTTAATTGATTGGGATCTGGTTGGGACAATTGAACCGAGTGAAGGTTTTTGGAAGTACGGAAATTTTGAAAGTTCGGGATTATCAAACCCTTGGTCAGGAGGTACGAATATGGCACCATTTGACCAGGAATTCTTCATCATCATCAATCTTGCTGTCGGTGGTACAAACTTCTTTGACGATTCATTTGTTAATCGCGATTATCCAAAACCTTGGTAAGTTATGTTTTTTTTTGCAATTGCTGTCAAGGAAGTTATTGAAGTTCAAATTCAAAGGTTGAATTCATCACCACGAGCTGCAGCTGACTTCTGGGAAGGGAGAAGTAAATGGGAACCAACGTGGAATCGATATAATGATGATTCACATCTTCAAGTCGATTATGTTCGAGTTTGGGCTATGTAAATTTAACATGAAAAGTGAAAATAAATTTCCAACTGGGTTGAAACTTTCCTGAAAAGTATTTTCAAGCCTTTTTTTCTGACAGCTTTCATCCATTGACAGACATAATAAACGAAATGCAGTTTATATTTTTATATTTTTTTTGGAAAGTTGAAATCATTTTCAGCATTCACGCACATTTTTTTTCATCTTTTAAAGTTGAACATCGTTCGTCTTATCATATCGTTTCAGTGGTGTTTGATATATTTTTTTACGTCCGTCGTTTGTTTAACTACAGAAGAAAAAAATAAAACTGTTGAAGAGATTTTTGCTTTTAAATTCCTATCGCCACCCAATATGGGCTGAAGCGAGTTCCAAATAAAGCGAAACAAGTTGTTTTTCCATTCACATGCGACTAAGATCGTTGGCGACATTTGCAAATAACGTAACTAGACGGAATGTTGTGGATATCTTGGAATGTCGGCGCCGAATTAATATTGCAAACTAAATATCACATTCAAAGATTTTTAGAAGAGAAAAAACAATCAAATTTACGTCCATTAACGACAGCTTTTTGTTTTCGCTATTATAAACTAGTCATTGAACCCGATGGCCAACATTCATTTAACACTTTGTTTTTTTGTTGTCGAGCTGTTAATGAAATAATATTATTGATTTCCATTTAACAAAGTGTACAAGTAACAATTTTTCGTTTCGTCTTAAATCTTTCGATGGTGGTGCAGCGTACGCCAATTCTCACAGCAAAAATGAACAAAACGCGAAGCGAATGAAGAGAAAAAAATTGGTGTAGGTTTTGTTTGCTGTCTTATTTCTTTTTGCAAAATGAATAAAAAACGGCGACACCTTTTCGTAGGCGAATCCACTCTTTGGAGTATGCAACAGCACTCCATGAACATGTTGCACAAAATATGAATCTTTGTGATGATTCTTTAAAACAGCTAGACAATTAATGAAGAATATCTTTCTTCAGAAACAGAATAATGTGTATCATTTTTGAAAACGATGCAATAGAATTCACCAGAAGGTGCAGAAGAGTGAATGCTTAGAGAGAACGAGATGTTTGTAACAGAAACAAGTAACAAGTACCAACAGAAGTTTCACATTGAAACCCAGTTAGGCAAACAAACAGTTGAATCACAGAAATGCTTTCAGTTTTCTTTCTTTACCTTTTTTAATCGCATCTCGACATCAATCGCACAACGCAAACGTTCGAAGCACAACGCAAATAATTGACGACATTAATTTGTTTTAATATTGATGTCGCTGTGCTAGCTGCGATTTTCATCAACAGTTCGCCAAAAACAAATAAAATCTCGTTAGCGTGAAATTTCACACAAAAAAAGATTTCGCGAAGAAGAAATTGAATGCAAATACGACTGTGATGATGATGATGATGATGATTCTTCTTATTTTATTTTGTTTCTTACCTTGCTCCCACAATTAAAGAGTTTCTACTGACATCAAACAGAAGGCGCGAAAATGTCGTCACGTTGTGTTCAGCGAATCGACTCGATGTCGCCAATAAATCTGGTGATTTGCATGAAAGAAAAAAACATAAAAATTTAAATTTAAGAAGTCAAAGTAGCATTTATTCATGGCTAACACTAATTGAGATGTTAATTATTTAAATGGAATTAATGGACATCAATGCGTATTTAACGCGAAGTGAAGTCTGAGAAATCAATAGAATTAAACGCTGTGAACAATAAAAGCTCAGCATCGTTACAATTGTAAGTATTCACTGCTGATGAAGTTCATATGAAAATTAAGTAAGTAACTAAAGCAGAAATATAAAGTACCTAATTGCTCGAAAAAAAATAAAACTTAACTCACCATGATATGAAATGAAACGAAAATCATTTTGTGCAATTGTTTCATCCGACGATGCTGGAACTACAATGCTCAAAGCGATTGCTAACAGCCATGTCATCATCTCACTGCTGCTTTTTTTTGTTTGTTGTGAATATGAAATAAAATGTAATAGTAAAAAGATGAAAATATTTGTAGCATCACGAAATTTAAATTAATTAAAGCGTGAAACTATAAATGAGCTTAAACAGAAATGAGTTCGTGACATTTAAGAAGGTACTTGCGATTTATATTATCAACAGCACTTTGCTTACTTTGCTAAATATCTTTTAAAGAAGTTGTTGGTCTCGTTTTTCTGTTTTTATTTTTTAAATTTCTTATCATTTTCAAGCTTTGAAGGTAGAAACTAATAAACTTTCCCAATAACAATCAGCGATAAGAGAACAAAGTTGTGTAGGTAAATGTTGATAAATATTATTTTGGTGAAGTTTTAAAAGTTATGTCATGCATTTGAATTTATATAGACGTAATTTTCACTCCAATTTTATTTGATTATGTAGATCAGATACATATTTTGTTTGGGATTAATGTCCAAGAGACAATCGCAACATAAATCTTTAGAGACTTAACCCAAAATTCATCTCATTTATGTCACTCACTTCTGTAAAATAATATTAAGCACTGGAAAGTTGTTGTTTCTTTATTTCAACCTGTTGTTATCATCAACTTATCAAGCTTAGAAGTTCGTTATGTTATCTTTTTTACACGTAATTGTGTCGATTATGATTGCCGAGCTTATTTATTTAATCCCTTTTACACATGAATTGAATACGAAATCTCAAGATTTTATCAGAATTTAAACATCGCTGTAAATCGAGATCCTTCAATGATAAAACTTTCTGTTTATTTGTTTATCTACCGTTCGTTTCAACTATAAAATATTAAAGTTCTTTTAACCGCTACGGGGATAAATAAGGCATGAGTGGAAAACTGGAAAACAAATAAATAAATATTACTTATTTCACTGATATCGAATCGATTAAATAATGAGAAATAACAAATTTAAGTCAATAACTGAGGTAGCGTGAAATATATTCAACGCTTGACTGATTATATTTCTGTGAATATCTCACTTGGCGAGAAAAGTAAGAAGAAAGAAATAGAAAAAAATGGTTGGAGACAAATGAAATGACGAATATTAACAAACACATTCTTTGCTATCTCGTGTGACTTGATTTGCATGACGCTTTCAGAAACATGAAACTTCTTAGATCATAATAAATCCATGAATAATTGTCGCTTGTCTGGAAACCGTTGAAGAAAAAGTCGAGAGAAGGGAAATCATCTTATATGACAAGAGTGCTTTTACTTTATGAGATGTAAATAAATTACTTACTTTTTTGTTCTTAAAAGGTGTTTTGATTTAGAAGCCATAATATTTATGAGTGGATTAATAAGCTTAGTTTATTTCCTTTTATTTTCCTGTGCAAGATTATTGCGATGTTTTTGATTCGTTAAATGGATAAGTCACCGTCTTGAAATTTCACGCATTGTTGATTTTTTTTATTATTAATTCTTAAGATAAGAAACCGCAGTGCAGCTTTTTTTTTTACAAAGTTTGTAGATATTGTGGAGTTGTCTTTTCTTTCGCTTTGCTCGTTTGGATGTACGTGCATGTAATATTTACTTGTCAGTAATTATTCATTCGATGTTCTCTGATGGAATATATTTGAACATTCTCTACACTCTTTTTCACTCGCTGTTTGTTTCACAAAAGCAGTTCTTAAATGATCATTTGATGGGAAAGAAAGAAAATCGCCTTGTAAAACTTCGACTTTTTGACGTTGTAAAATCAATAAATGTACAGCCTGTTCGAGGTCTTTGAAACTAAGTCACTACGACACACTTATCACTTCCTCGTATTTCATACTTTTTTTTATTGCAAAATTCTCATTTTTTGTGTATACATAGAAATACTTAAACTCAAATGATTATTATTATAAACTAAGTAACAATTTAATAGCACTCGAAGTAAGAAAACGAAATCTTTCCACTTCACAAATCTGATTAAATAAATTTTCTCCGTTGCAGTTGATAGATTAGAAATCTTTAAATTCGAAGGCAGCAAATGATTTCTTTCCTTCTCTTATGGCATGTACGAAGCGTTTATAGCAGCACCAAATAAAAGCAACAACACAGCATTAGTTTCTTCATCAATTTTAATTTTTTTTTTCAATTTTTCGGAGAGTCAGGGTTGAGCATTTATTACAAAAAAAAAATTTATTCATGGAAGTCAGAAGCACCCGAAGATGAAAACATTAATTTGCGTATTATGATTAAACCGAATGATTATGATTTTTATGATTGCACCTCTACATGCACTTAATGTTCTCTTCGTTTCATGAAACTTTGATTTGTATTTCAAATTCTTAAGTACCGTGCCTTAAAACTAAGTTCATTCTTTCTCAAGTTCTTTCGACAATAAAACAACCACGACAGCAGAAAACGCGAGTCTTAACAACTCAAAGGCTTGTAAACAAATGTCGTCTCCCATCAAGAGCCTACAACAAACCGACTAAGAGTTCTCTTCTCTCGAAACGTACTGTCTATGTATTAAAGGCTGTTTCTTATTTTGTTGCCTCCACACAAAACTGCCAGAACGTGTACGAAAGAAAGAAAAAAAAATAACATAAGAAATAAGGAAAAATACACAAAACAATCTTTATTGGAGAAATAAAAAGAAGCAAACTTAAGAGAGACTTTTCGCTTTTAAATGTAGTCGCTATCAAACATAGTAGCGTAGCATCGAGAGAAATGTAGAGAAATCGTGGAATAAGCAGAAACCGGTATCATATATAATAAATAATAATTTTTAAAGCACAACTTTGAGTTGACTCGCTCTCTTAAAGATGTGTTAATAAAACGTTTTCGTTGTTGTTGGAACTTCCAACTAAGTGTCTGTTCTGCAATGCTTTGAGAGATTATTATGTATTTCATTTCTTTTTTTTGGGTTCCTAAACATGTCATGTTTCTTTAATAAATAAATCATGACAATCCGATAATATCTCGAAGTTATCCCTTAAAGATGTTTATTGAGAAATAGAAAGAAATCGTCTTCAAATGAACATATGTTTCGAATTTTGCACTCAACATTTATGTATGATGAAGTGGTCTGACTAGATTTTTTTCTTCCTTCAATTTTATTTTTCTGCACATGTAAAGAAGCCTTTTACATAGTTAAGGTCGTTCGTTGGACGTTGGTTGTGTGAGAGATGGCAACGTGATAATGCACATAATATCTTACACACAAGTGAACATTTGAAGCTTTTTAGTACAAGATTTTTGTTTCTCTTTATTTCGAACGGCAACAGCAGCAACAAGTAGCTTTTTTCATTATTCTAAAAAGAAATAAAAAATTTTAAAAAGATTTTCATACAAAATGTTTTTTTTTGTGAATTGAGAATTTAAAACATTTCCGATACTATATGAATGACTTGAATGACTTTTGAGACCTTGGAACAGGTGAAGGCGAGACATATTGTCACGATTTTCGCAAAGCTGCTGTACAAATTATTTAACTTGCGCTGAAATTTTATCGCTTAAAACTTAAATTACGTTTCAGAAACTTTACTTTCATGACATTCTCCCTTAAGCTTTTCGAACATCAAATGCTTCTCTTTTTATAATCATTCAATTTGTTGTAGATTGAAATTCAACGTTCATCAACAAACCTTGCATGTTATGCGGTTTAAGATCAACCACAACTAATTGGCTTTTAAAATGCTTCACATTTATGTTCAATTGCAAATTGGCAGTAAAGAAAGTTTAATAATGTACATGTGTAGATTACGTTATATTATAAAATAGTTGAAAGTTTAAGTTGAATATCTGAAGGCAACATTTTTATCCTTGGGTTTCATTATGTCTTCAATTTCAATCATAAAAAATTTCAATTCAAATTTCATTCCTGACATTGAAAATTTCTCTGAGATTTCCACGTGCTAAAAGTGATTATTCTGACATTCATTGTAGATAATCAAAAATGTTCTTCGTGGCGTGGATATTGTTATTATTGGGTTTAGTAAACATTTAAATTTGAATGTAAGGAAAATTTTACTTTAGTTCCAAAAACATATTCAACACGAAGGAAAATTCGTTGATTGATGCGATGAATCAGCTTCGCGACGCCACTAACTAAAACCTGCAGCAATTTTTATTCGTTCTTTTTCTCATGAATTATCGAGATTTTCCTTCATTTTCTATATTTTTAGCCTCGTGTTTGTTCACGATATCTTCCTACCCTCGAAAGTGGCACTGAAAACTCTGCATGGAAAACCCGAATCAATAATCTCTTTTAGCTGAACGATTTCCTTTGATTATAGACACTTCATATCAACACTTTATAACACGTTTACATAAAGTTACTCTTCAAAACAAGCTTTTCTTTTATGAGTCGCGCAAATGAAAGCTTGGAAAACGAAAACAAAAAGAAACTTTTTTTATTCTTTTTTAAGCAAACATAAATAATATGAACTATAGTAAAAGGGAAAATAAATCAGATCGCATGATGAGGGAGAAAAACTTACTTAGATATTCCATATGGAATCGTGCTTCATTCCCGTAAAACTGAAAGAAATTTCGCCACTCACGAGTTGGAAAATTGTTTTATTTGTTGTTTTATCGCTGAAGGTGTTTGTGAAAAGCGTTTTCTTTTCCCATTGAAATATATAAGCACACATTCTTAAGCTTCAATTTTGCATGCATAAAGTGGATAGACGAAAAACCAAATCACCATCACAACGGCTTTTCTGAAAAAACATGCACGAAGAGGGTGTGAACAGCTGAAAAGCGTTCAACCACCAAATAACTATACACGAGGCTTAAACAAGTAAGGTAAGTATTCTTTCTAAGTTTTTTTTTTGATATTGTTATTACTGCTTTCTTTATGTCGATGAAGAATGTATTGAGCATTTGAGTATGTGATACTTTTTCATGAAGTCGATTTAGTGTATAAATAAGCTCTCACAACTTGGTAATCCTATCATTCGAGGAGCGACTGCATATTAAGTACATCAAAAGTAAAAAATTCTTCTGTTTGAAAAGAGAATATCATCTTTAAATTAATAAATTACACACCCCAGTCATTCATGATGACTATTTTGTCAAGCTTTTAAAGTTTCACCTTCTAAATAAATGAAATAGGAAGTTTGTGATTCTTGACTGTGATAGAAAAAAAGAGAAATAAAAAGCAAATAGGTATATATGTCACGACCAAAACTGATCGGTGGACGTGCTATAACCGCGTAAGTTAAATTTTCATGCTCATAACAATGACAAGTTGATTTCTACTCCAGTTTTTGCTACTAATGCTTCCTTTCTTTAATGATAATAGAACGGAGGCAATCGTAAGTACAAGCTGAACATATTTATTTCCTAATGTATAAAACTTTAGTCAGTTTACGAAAACAAATTTCCGTAATGAATTTATTTATTATTTTCTCATGTTATTATGAATATTTCTCGGAGACATTTCAAAAAATAATTACACAAAGTTCTGTTATCTGTATTTAAGTCATGAATGCTTTTGTGATATAAAAACTGTTAGTATTCCGTTCCTTCGTACATCGACTCTCAATTGTAATCTGATCGATAATGCAATTTATCATGTAAAAAATGATTCTTGAAATTGAACATATCAACTTTTTGATCTTTTTTTCCATTGCTTGAATCAAGGAAATCAGGCAAACAGGTAAGTTGAAAATAAAATTCGAATATAATTGCAGTTGGTAAATTTTCTACTTCTTACAGTTTTTGGTTCTGCTTCGGCTCCACCAAGAGGGTAACAATTCTCTTTTTTTATCAAAGTATTTTTATTCATCATGCATTGTTTAGGGAATGGACAAGAACTGGAATAACTTTTGGTCATCATAATGCTGAATATCCTTTCGGTCTTCGTAGTCCAAAAAATGCAACGCGAGGTCTCCAGTCTGTTATTCAAGCTTTTATTGTTAAATATTTCATTTTTGATAATCGTCCTAAGGAAAAATCGGTACCTTTGGAACATCTTTTAAAGCCATCAGAAACTGAACAGGTAACCGCCCTCTGGACTTCTATTTCTGAGATTTTATGGAATATTGGAGAAAAAACAAAAACGATTGTTTGTCTTCCTGGCGAACTCCCGCATATTGGCCATAGTCATGCTTATTTTCAAGATAACGTCACCGAAAAGGTAAATCAATGTAAAAATTTGTTTACAATTTAATATTTTTTAATTATTTTAACAGCTTTGGATGTTCGAGTTCAATAACTTAGATGATCTTCAAATTTTTATCAAGCGCTATATTTTCTTTTTTACTGACGATCCCAGTCCCGGCGCTCTTCTCTTTCTTTATTCAGCTGTTTGGACTCGAGGGTTTGAGAATGTACGAAATGATTTGGATGCATCAAAAGGCTCACATTTAATGGGCAATTACGAAGAAGGTTCTTTAAATATAGTAACATTATTGCTTTCCGGCCGTGCGACTCCGTATCTTCACAATGGCGTAACATAACAATAAATCGTTTTCGACGCTATCTGAATTGATGATATGAAATATTCTAATTTTAGGTGATATACGTTGGTGATGAAGATCATTATGCTTTACCACAATTTGGAATTCTAAGTCGTTCACGCGTTGGTTTACTGATTTGGTAAAGTAAACACTAGAAGCATGGGAAATTATTTTTTTGATTAAAATGCTTAATTTCATTCAATGATTAAATCAGGGATGGTGCAGGTGAAGCTTTACGTGTTCAATCAAGGCAACCAGGATCACGATTAAAAACTCCTGCTTTACCCGTTTGGGTTCGTTGCCGTATATTTGGCAAATTCAATCAATAATATTGACAATTGTTTAGGTAACTAGCTGTATGGGTCATTATGGAGTGATTTTCAACTCAAATCGTGAACTTTTGAGAAATTATCATGCGGAGAAACGTTTTGAATTGCATCATTACACTTGTGCTGGTTTTTTTGTTTCAATGGTAATGTTTATTTTGAATTTAAATAATTTTCAAAGCATCTTTAACATTTTTGCTGATAGACGGTAGATAACCGAGGACAAGATGACGATGGTGGTGCAAATTATCAAAGACAAAATACTAAAGTAGATGGTAAAGAAAGTGATGCAGGTGTTCTACAATCAACACCTATCGAAAAACTAATTCAAACAAAATGGGCTGAAAGTAAAATCTCCTTTCTATCGGCTGTTGACCCTGCTAAAATGACGCTTTAAATTATTTCTTATTAACTGTGTGTATAACTTTTTGAGCAAATATTTGAAATTTGTTCGAAAAAAGCTTTTAAAAGTACTTAGATTTGTAAAGAATTTGCTCTTCAAGTGAGTTCTTTTCGCTTTGGAAGTACAATTTATTGTTATTGCTGTAGATATAATGAAGTAAAATTAAAATTGTATAGAGAAATAACATGCTGAGTTTGAAATCATGCGTGATAATTTGTAAACTCTACGAAACTGCACCTTTTATTTGAAAAAATTATTAAAAGTTATCTATCCAGATATTTCAATGATTTAATCTTCCGATACGAACGAAAATTATTTAAATTAGATATTTGTTAAAGATATGGAAAAAAATTCCTATCGGCGCTTCAAACATTATCTTATGGATCTCATAAATTGTTTATAATTAATAAATTCAGTATAAATTGATTTGAATTTGAAATTAAGTTATGCGTTGTTTTGCATGAAAATAGATTTCATCTAAAGATGAAATTGAAAGCTTTGTACCTTCCAATAAGCTCAACAGCAAAGAGCTTTAAAGAAACCTTAAAAATTGTAATGCTCTATTGGAACGATGATTCAATGTCATTGATGAAAGTAATTCTTCAAGTAAATTTGTTTTTATTCAATAATTTTAAATTATCATTTAAATGAATGAGATTGCAACTTTTAATTTTAATTAAATTTCCAGCACTTTTGTCAAAAGCTATGAAAAAAACGATGCTGATACGATTTGTTTTAGTGACTTGGTGCAATATATTGGGGTTTTTTTAACGATTGCGTCAGAAAACAGTATAATTCCCAATTTCAAATTAATATTTTTAATGCTCATGTTCGAACTTCAGAAACCGCAAAAATTAACATGTTAGCTTTCCTAAAATCAATCAAAGTAACACTGAGCTAGACATTAGTATCGAATACAGAATTATTACCTGTCAAACGAAAATATTAGTGTAGAAGTTATAAATTTATGAAAATATTCTTGATATTTTCATTCGTGAAGGAACTTTCAAACTGAATGCACGCGTTTAGTATTGCTCCCCGCCAGTATTTAATTATTTGCACTATCAATCAAAAAATATATCAGCATTATGTTGATAAAAGTTGCAGAGTGAAGTAAACGTCATAAGACGCGTTTTACATGATCGTATAATCAATAGGAAAGTGATAATTTATAATGAAAATTGAAAGTTTGGTTCATATTAAAAAGAGCGAAAAATAAAATGAGAAAGATGTAAATATATCTTTGTCTCTTTTCCGCAATCAGTGATGAATTAAATGCATGTGTTAGTGAAAAACGAAACAAAAATAAGAAAAAAAGTATATAACTTCGAATAAAGGAAGAAAATAAAAAAAATCAAAAGAAAATAAAAAGTCAAGAAGAAAATCCAACTGAAATTAGATGTCAATCATTAGTGATGTCATTAGTTATGTGTACATAAGTCGGTGATGATACGTAAACCACAGTAACACCGCTTTATTTTCATTAAAATTAATGTCTAAAATCGAAAGAAAACATAAAAGATTTTTTTTTAATTTTTCGATTTGTTAGTCGAAAATTGTTAAGTTCAATATAAAGCAAGTGAATTAAGATATAAATCGAAATTGTTTACAAATGACTTCAGCACCAACAATGTCTGCAATATCAGCCAAACGATTGTCATGCTATTTGTGCGATTTGCCTCGAATGCAATGGGCCATGATTTTGGATTTCTCTGAAGCTGTGTGTCGTGGTTGTGTGAATTATGAAGGCGCTGACCGCATCGAGTTGGTGATAGAAGCCGCTCGACAAATGAAGCGACTTCACGCTGCCACGACCGGCAATGCCAAAAGAAGTAATTTTGAGAACGGTGAAGTTTCTCATCGATCGGTTCCTTCACAAATACATCATCATTATTTGGCAACAAATGCAACAACACAAATGCAACGTGCACCAATGATGGAATTTGTACCGAAAACAGAAAAAATTGAGCCACATGAAGCTAATGGCGGTCGACCGGTCGTAGCACGCATTGCCCAGCAACAACAACAACATTTAGTTCCACCCCATCACTTAACACATGCCAGTCGATCAGCTGCTCCAACCACCGTCTCAATCAACCTCAAACGACCGCCAACCGACGATGATGAGCATAACGACGGCCCCTCACAAATGAAACGAAGTACAGAAGAAAATCGACCACCTCTGCAGCGAGGTAAATTTATAATTAAATTTATTCATTCTTCTTTCTTTTGAATGATAAATGAATGAAATGTTCCAATCAGGTGAATCTTTACCAGCTGTTCCATTTGCTCCTGAGAGACAACAAAGCTTTAAAGATAAACATCCAGTTAGAGCTCCATCATTCGATGGTGAGATTTTCTTTAAATTCCATTCCATTTGAAGTTTTCTTATTATTTCATTCGTAATGCTTGCTTTCCATAGGAGCCTTTAAGTCTGGAGCAGGTAAGCTGAAAAGTAAAATATCGTTGCGATTTTTTTATATTGATTGTCATATAATTTACAACAACTAACTCGTAAAGTTGATTGACGCTGAGTTGAAGAATGTTGCTCATGTGTTTAAAGTTTAAAGAGTCTTTTTCAACTTAGAGACAGTCAATCGGAACTGACAGACTGCTTCGTCAAATCGATACTTAAAAGCTTATCGCTATTTGATATTTGATTAGATCGCGTTCCACTAAATACACATATATAGAAATGTTTGCGTAATAACAGAATTTTCTCGAGAATTTTGTTTATACGAAAAAGCTTCAGTTGCAAAATGTTTCCAGCTCTCAACTCTCAAATTTCGCGTGAAATTTTTTTTTCTTCCAATGTGCTGACGAATTGCGGCATAAACAAACAACTCTTTTTAAATAATTAAATAAACGATACTTTAATGTCTCTAAATCATGCTTTTTTATAAATAAATGTACATATATACGAATTTATGTATATATATATATATATATATATATGTGGTAATAAAAAGCGAATATATATTCGAGTGCGATGATGTGATCGCAGTGCTCACACACATTTTACTCAGCTGCGTCGGATGGTTTTGCGAAAAAAAAAAAGTGAAGAAAAACACAACAGCGCGATAACCTTGAAGGCGAAAAATGGTGAACAGTGTAATTGTTTAAACGAAATATTAGATGTTTATACGTGAAAGCACGACCGAGCCGAGCCAGCCCGAAAAACCAGTTCTTTCGATGACTGTTTTTTTTCCTTCTCTCTGCTTTTTTTCTTCAATTCTTTAACTTGTAGTTCAAGTTTTTCTTTTTTCTCTTTTAATACATTTTTTCCCCTGATGGTGCGACTATGATGCCATACGCGATGAATAACAATGACAACAACAACCGATGAAATTTGCATCCTCACAAGAGAGTCACGCATTTGGTTTTTTTTCCTTTTCGCTAAATAGTTTATTGCCTGCTCGGCGGTTCCGTTTTGGTTTACACGTTTTCGTTTTGTTTTTTTCGATGTTCTTCGTTTTGTTATTTTCGCGCTTCTCTTGGTAATAGGTCAAGCTGCCGACTACTTCTTTATCGTCGTCATGTGGCTGCAGATAAAGACTGACTATCAGTTATTTTTACTTCGTCTTTTGATTGTAAACTTATAATAAGCACACAGCAGCGACTCTTGCGTGTACGCTATTGATATCAGACGAACGTCACAAATTTTCTATAATCACTTTAAATTGTATTTAATTTCAAAGTTGGTTGTGTGATGTCAAACTGTTTGTTTGGATTTTTTATTTTTTGATATCGTCGTGACAAAAGCGATAAGAGAAAAAGTCGCCGACGACACATGCAATATACTTCATTAGTGATTAAAATGTTTTTATATAATTCGTAAACATATCCAAGTTATTTTGAGAAAAACGAAGAACTTTTCTAACATGCTTATGTCGTGTTTGATTTTGTGACTTTCTTTTAGATTTTGTTTGAATTTATTTAATTCGAAGTAGAAAAGTGAAGAATAAGAGAATAAATTCTCGACATTCTTATTCTTGTTGTTTTCTCATTCTTATGTTTTTCATGCACATAAGTATGTTTAAGTATGTATTTTCATTTTAAATAATTTATGTAGCGGTGCGGCGCAAGAGCATCAGTGCTCGCTTCTCTACTGTTATGTATGTCTGTATGACTTTGCTACGGTATATAAAGCAAGGCATGTTGTTTGACGTGCTGCTCGAGTTTGTATGCCAATGAAATCGAAACACGCTATGTTGTTGCCTTCAAAAAACTTTAAAGAGCATAAAGAAACATAAAGAGAGAAAACAGAACAAGTAAAAAAAGTTCTTTTCAATGAAAATTACTTCGAATGGGTGTGCAATTTTTTTTGGGTTGAGTAATGATTTTTTTTTTTCATTTTTGTTAAAAATAAATATTTCAACAAACTCTTTTGTGCATTCATTCACATTGTATAGACGACTTAATGTCACGTTATAAACGGAAAATACATTTACTTTATCATGATTATGCAAAGAGTCATCGTTCGCCGGTGTTTCGAAAAGAAATAAAATTGCATCATTCACGTAACTTTCCCATATGAAAATCTAACAATGTGGCGGAAGAAGAAAAAGTTTCTTATTTTTTCTTTCTTTTGCTGCAATTGAAGAATGACGAGAATTGCATGACATGACATGTTATGGTTGAAACAAGAACATGAGACGGACGATTTCATGGAAAATATTTTTATTCGTTTTTCATTTTCCTTCTCACTCTTTCCACTGCTTGTGATGCTTTCTCGTCGCGATCGATATTTCGTCGACATTCTGTGAAAACAAAATAACAAACGAGAAGGACAAGGGCGAAAGCTTCGCGTCATTTCTTCTCTCGACACATTTCGTTTGTGTTGGTATGTGCAGAATGGATGGAAATAAAAGCAAAAAAATATCAACAAGAAGAAAAATGAAAAAAAGAAGCTAAAAACGTTTTTCCATAATGAGATAGCACAAGAGCATGTTCAATGAGGGAAAATTTTCTCCGGAAAATGTGTATACAGTTGATATATAAATATAGCAAAGATAGAATATATACACAATACGTAGCATATTTCGTAAATGACTATCGAGCGCAAGGGAATAAGAAAGAAAGAAAAAGAAAAAAAAAGAGAAAATCAATAAAAGTAGGTATGATCAGTTTATGACAGTAAAATTACGGTTTAAGAGTCTATGCTTAAGATTCATATTTGAATCCAAATGCAATTTTTGTTTATTTACGTCTCCAGATTTTATGAATTTATTTTAATATTCAGTGAAATCTTATGTGAAGTGATTTCGAAGAAGATGCTTCAATCAATGGGAGGACAATAATGTTTAACGTAATTGTTGTTGCGAATATCTTTTTTTATTATTTGGGGCGTCTTTAAGTGAACCCTGAAAAACATCTGTTTAAAGTTGTCGAAAAATTCCTTTCCTTACGGCCAAGGATAATTTTGTTTGCCGTCAACAGGGTTCCCCGTCCCGAATGAAAAACATACGAGATGAAGAGAACATTCTCTGATGTGTAACATAACCCATATATTGAAGCTGAGTTCTTTTCTTTTCCTTCTTCTCCTTTCGTTCGTTCGATGGCTCACCTAACAGTAAATTAAGCCGTTTTTTCTTTCTTTTTTTTTTCGTCAGTCATATTATTTTTATTCTTCTTCTCTCATGTTGTGTTCAGTTTATTTCCATTCCACAAATTCATGAGATTGTTTCTTTTATACGCCACACGATGTGATGTGCGTGTGTGTGTGTTTGTATTTGTCCCGGGGTGATGGTGATACACGAAAAAAAAAGTAAAATAAATAAAAGCAGCGTCTTATTATTATTATTATTATCATCATAATCATCGACAAAAGAAAAGCCAGCAACACTGAATAGACGAAGAAAACTTTGAGTTTCTGTGGCAGCTTGATGTGTGCCGATGTTTCCAAAATGGTCGTGAAGAACAAGCAAAATACATCATCACGTGACGTCATCGTTATTTATATTGAGTGCGCTCGTATTTTTGTTGTTTTTATTATTATTTTCTCGGTCTTTAATTTATGTGTCGATTTAAAAAAAAAAAGAAAAAGAGTCGCACCAATACAATTGCATTAGCGACATCAGGCTGGCGATTGTAAAGAAACGAATGTCGAGAAGAAGAAGAAAAAAAACAGCAGAGCAAAAAATCATTATTTCACGTCACGTTCTTCTACGTTTTTTTCTCTGCTCGATGCTTCTTTTTGTTTTTATTTTATTTCATGTATATCTTGCTGACTTACATGTATATAAGAAATTTTATACTTATATATATTTGGGCAAATCCATTTAACGAACAGCTATGTTTATGCATACCAATGAACCTATTTCTGCTGCTGCTGCTCGTGATCGAGAATGCTTAATTATGGGTGAGAAGGCGAAATAATATTATTTGAGACGTGCTCACTCTTTGAAATTGCAAAATCGATACTTTTCATTTCTTTACTAACTTCTTCTATCAGCCGTATTCATAGAGTCTTAGCATAAACCTTCCGTTCATTTACCATGGTGAACGAGAGATGAATTAATAAATAAATAAAGTAAGGTATCTATCTTTCTTCTTTCCTTCCGCGTCTTGTGAAAAAAAAACAACATTTTGGTAGAAAAGGAAGAAAACTTATTTCATTGTTATTTATAAGCCGTTCGTGTTATGCTAGGAATGTGTGTGAGTGAGATGCGCTCCCGCAAGACTCTTCTGTTTTATGTTATACGTTTTTTTCTCGTTTATATAAATGTGACGTCACAGCACGTCGTGCTGCTATGTAATAAATATCGATTTTTGCTGTTCGCCTCGCTCTTTTTCCTACTACGATTCATTCTACGTATGTTTGCGTTTTTCATCAATACAACCATTGACTTTTTACCTTTTTACGATTAAGAAGATTTTATGCTTTCTCTACTGCACAATATAACATTACTTTCTTAAAAAAAGAGATTTATGCAGGGATTTGAGAGGAAACATTAAGTAAAGGAATGCAAATTGATGATGAAGGATTGAAATGGTTATTTCCTACATAATCGATTTGCATCAATCAAAAACCGTCACGTTATTCAAAAAAAGCAGTTCTTGATAAAATATTTTAATTAACTTTAAGTTGTGTGTCAATTTTCAAGGATTTGTCGAATTTATTTGCTTTTCTTTCATCTTGACAAGTGCTATTCATCATCACATGTTTATTTCAATATTTCCTTCTTGTTTTCTTATATCTACAGTTTACCCAGCTACAATGACTCTGCCTGCTGTTTCATTAGGTGAATCATCATCATTGTCCACATCTATCGCATCTTTACATACTCCTATGGCTAATTTAATGTCAATTACAGAAACTTTACCGCCAGGGAGTCCAAGAAATGGCAGTCCACCTACAGGTCCACAACCACCACGTACTTCATCACGTGGCAGCCAAAATTCACCAAGTTCAGGTGCGTTGAATTATAAATGACTTCATAATGATTATTTTGATGAAGCTTTTTATCCATTGTTTAATTTGATTAGGATCATCAAGCGGACGACGGTCTTCAGGATCACGGCACGTGTCAAGTACAACAGTGACATCAACCGAAGTTCAATCGCAATCAAATAACAATTCAACGGCAAACAATTCTAGTGCGCCATCCGGAAATGTTAATAATTCGGTATCAGCTGTAAATGGACAATCCGTTGATGCAAATAACGTACCTGCAGCACTACCCGCGCCACCTGTCAATCCTACACTTAAATGTAAATGAATCTTTTATTTTTATGACACTTTGATAAGGAGGCGTAATTATCAACATTATCATAATAATGATGTTTATGGTTGTCTATTTTCAGGTACGATTTGTCAAGAACGATTAGAAGATACTCACTTCGTTCAATGCCCATCCGTTGCTCATCATAAATTCTGTTTTCCATGCAGTCGTGAAAGCATCAAACGACAGGTAAGAATCATCGGCTTTTCATTTTCTTGATGAATTTAATCGTATGCTAATGAAAACAAAATATTTTTTAAGGGATCTGGTGCTGAAGTTTATTGTCCATCGGGTGAGAAATGTCCATTAGCAAATTCGAGTATACCATGGGCATTTATGGCAGGCGAGATTGCAACAATTCTTGGTGAAGAATTAAAAGTGAAAAAAGAACGGGAAACTTAAGGAACATAACAAGCCGCTGTTTTTTTAAATTAGTTTTTCAATGAATTTCTTTTCGTTTTGGAGACAAACATTGTCGAGATTGTTTTTTTTCATATTTTTTTGGGACAATGCACAAGACGTCGTTGTTACTATTTGTATGAAAAACAGTGAATAATTTTGTTTTTCAATGCGAAACATTAAGTGAAAGATGAAAGAAAAAGAATAATAATGAACAAACAATCAAATCCCATATCAATAAAATGGAGCATTTAAAAAAATTTATACAGAACTCAACATAACTTTCACTCATCCACTCACACTCTGTCTTGCCTGTTTTCTTCTCCCATATACACAATTTCCGGTTCCTTCAACTGTTTTCTTATCAAGAGTTTACTGTATGACTGTCAACATAGAATTACAGTGAAAGTTCTCTCAAAGTAAATTAATAACTGTTCGATTCGGAAAATAAAGGCAGTCAAAGACTCTTCAATTTCCCTTAAAGAGAATTTTTACATTCGATAAAATAATAAATCGAAAAAGAAAAAACTTAAAGTACATATGAAAATAATTCTGGAACATACAAAATAAATAAAAAATGGAAGAAAAAATGATGTGATGGTGTGAAGCATCATTTTAAACGTCGATGAAATGTCGCAATCACAAATATTTATTTTAGATTTTAAATGAAATATGTGATAAGATATGAGTTGATAATTCATAAACACATATTTCTTCTTCTTATTTCTTTTTTAATTTTTGTTGTGGCTCAAATGTTGATAAACGTGAGCTAGCATATGATGCCTGTTGTGAAATAAATTGAAGTAAATTGAAATGCTTTCGATGTTCGTTCTTTTCTTTTTTAAATATGTACACAAATGAGATTGAAATTTCATTGTCGTCAACAACAGATTGGACGTATGAAGCGTTTGCTTGAGACTTGTAACAATTTTCGTATGTTTTTTTGTCGTAAGCTATTTTTTCTTCTTTTATGAAAGCTTTGCTTCATCCGAAGAGTATCGAAATATTTTTTTTTGTTGACATTGTTGTGGGTGGAAGTGTGAAATATTTTCACAACTATAAGTCTTTTGATCCCTTCGGCTCTTCGGATTCTTCGGATATTGAAAGTGTCCAATGTTGACACAAGAAACACGCACGGAAAACTCGATGAATAAAAGAAGAAGTGAGAAAGATAAGCTACAACGTTAGAAGAAAAAAAGAGAATTTGACAGTAAGAAATCGATGAGATTGTCTTTCATAAGAAAATATATATTTTCGATGTAAATAAATAATATTAATTAGGTTCTTTTTCTCAAGCTTTTTCCATTTAGTATGCTAATCGTGAATTGAACAAAAGAAAACACTTTGATAATACTTATCTACATATTTAATTTTTTTATGTATTTATTTTTATTTCATGTCATCATCGACCTCATCTTTCTTTTAAATCGATGAAATCATCTCTAAATTATTTTTTATGATGGAATTTAATGAAATCAGGGCCATTAATTTGTACATGTATAAGCATGATAATTTTCCACGACTTTTACTTAAACTTTATTTACTGTTAAGCAAGATAACAAATTGAATGGATATTGGAAAAAATCGAAACGAATTAGCAGCAAAGCTTCCTTTGTAATTATTTTCAACTTTTCTTGGCTTCTCTTTCTGAATACTTTTCGGAAACTAATAGAAATCGTATCTAAAACTAAGCAAAAATTTTATGCATGATGAAAATCTAACAAGCTGATATTTAAGCTTGGCTAATCGAAAGAATAATCAACAGATGAAATAAAAAAACCTACGTTCGTGGATGCATGCAGGAAAATGAAATTTCTTTTACTTGGTAGAATCAGGAAAGTTTCAAAGGAGTTTCCGCTATTCAAAATAGTTATTATGAGAATTGCTAAAGTAGAGAAAATTAATATCAATGTTAATTAAAAACAGTATGAGAACTTTCAATTTCGAAAAGTGAAAAGCAATTTCAATAAGTCGAGATTTTGTATTGTCGCATTTTTTCTCGATGCTATTTTAAATGAAGCTCAAAGCAAAAAGAACGATTAAGAATTTTCACTTGACAAGCGAAAAGCTTTCGAGATGTGTATGAAGAAATAAATTTGTAGAATACTTTAATGTTGCGTAAATGTTTTCATATATTTGGAGTAAAAATTTATACAAAAACATAAAGAGAATCAAACTTTTGAAAACTTTCTTTTTGGAATTGAACAAAAATAAAGAATTAACTTTTTCGAATACAAAGAAAACATAAAATAAAATCCCAACAACATAAGTAAAGAAAAAGAAGAAATAAAAATCATTTGTAAATAAATTATAATCCACAATCGCACATTTAAATAATTCAATAACTTCATAAAATTCAAATCAAAAATTTGTAGAAAAAAATGAATTTGTTGATAAATACAAACAAACAAAATATTAAGCAAAATTAATCATCATTGGAATATAAAACAAAGAAAATAAATATAAAATTTTCATGAACATTAAAATTAAAAATTTTCTGGAAAGTCTTAATGTTGAAATTTTGGGAGACTTTTCTTTTTTGATGATGACGAAATAAGATTTCTGGAAAATCTTTCATTGGTTTGGTTGCAGTTGAATTTTTCAAATAATGAGAATTTGACGCAAAATTGGACAAAAAAAACATTTTTTTGAATGTAAATGTCGATGAAGAATTTGAAAAAAGTGAAAAATAAAGAAAATAAATTTCAGTTTTGTTTAAATTGATTTTCAGGATGTTACAGATTAGTTCATTGTGTAATAATGTATTCTAAATATCCTTTAAAAAGTGCTAGGCTTTTTGATTTCTCCTTAATGAGTTTTCAAAATAATTTTTGACGTCTAAAATCTATAAGAGTTACCTATTTTAGGATTTCCCAAATCCTTTATCAATTCAACAAATTTCCCATCAGGTGAAAAACTTCGATCTGCTGAAAATAAAAATATTCTTAAGAAAATTATAAAGATCTTCAATTTCAGATTTTTAAGATTTATAGGTAGGTATTTTTGATTCTTTTCGTTTTTCTTCCCGCAACATTTATTTTAATTCTCCAATTCAAAATCTCAACAGTTTAAACAGAAACAGAAAAATTAAAAGATAAGAGAAAAACAAATGAGACATTGAAATTCTTCAAAGGGATATATGCTGATGTAAAAATATTTTCCTTCTGGAGGCAGCCTGTGAAGGCTAAAACAGAGACTATTAACATAGTGGAGAAAATTCTAGATTGTAGTGGTCTATGAGAATATCATGATTCAGAAAAATTAAACTCAACGATGTTAATTTACTATAATCACAACTTAAAATGTTCATTTACCTATTTGAAATTCAGTTAATAGCTCATCTCGATTAGTGAATAAATAAGGTTCACTTTTTCTCAAACCTCAATTAAAATTTATTTTATCTTGATTCTTCCCCAAATTGTCACCATAACTATACTTTAGGATAACTTTAGATTAGAAGATCATATAATAAGAGAATAATTGTCACTGTTTCAAGTTAAAAACTCATAAATATCTTACCAATTTCCTTTAGAAATTTTTCTTGATCGATCTGTAATTTAAATTTGATCATTTTGTTCGTTATCATCCATTGCATTATTAAAGTACAAAATAACAGCTATTGGCATTCTAGCTTGTAGAATTTTATCAGTTGATTGCAGAGTTGGGCGATCCGGATTCAAAATTTCAACTATTCGCCGATCCATAGATTTTTTTTTTTTGAAACGCTCAACTCTGGTTGATTGCTTGAAAATTATTATTAAGGTGAATGGGCAAATACGAAAACCTCATAAACCTTCAATGCATACATGATCATAATCTAAGTACCTATAGCTTCTTTTGTTCCAGATATTTTATTATCAAAATATTTCATTTATTCATTTGTAAATACTGAAGAACAATATTGCATAAGTTTTATATTATTCGATAGAAATACTTTAAACAACAATAAATGTAAATGATCGAAGAAAGAATGGACGTGGAAAGTTCAAGTTTTGTTTTCTAATCTTAATTCATATAGATAATTAGATTGTATATTAGCAATAAATACTTTTGAATGTCTTAAACATTTTTTGAAGCAGGAGGAGAAGATTTTAATTGCAAGAAAATTGACCTCATTCGGGTAGTGTCGCGACCACTTTTTGGGGCTTTTGCTTGAGAACCAAAATCGCATAAAGAGGAAATCTTTTCCCAAATAGTCGCATCATCAGTACTGCCATTGATATCAGCTGTTGATAAATCTTTTTCATCTTTTCTATTCATAGTTTTGGTTTTTTCTTTAGATTCACGGTATGTATGATACCAATCTTCAAGTTCTTTCTTAGCAGATTCACGAAGTTTCTCTGTAGCTTCCTTTTCTTTAATGTCTTTTTCTTCTAGCATAACCGATTGCTGTTCACGCCATATTTTTATTTTCTCTGGAATTTCTTGAACCACCGAAACATTGCTTGAATTGAATGTCATCCCAGCAAGATCTACGATAAGATATTTAAATTAATAAAATAAAAGAAAATGTTAATTTTTACCATCGTTCTCAGCAGGATCAGTGGCTATGTCATTGTTGATCATTTCAAAGTCATCACTCGAAAGCATTTCACCAGATGGTTCGACTGAAAATGTAAGTGATTCAGATAAAGAAAGTTCATACACAATATGTAAATTAAATTACCGTTTGTTTTTTCGATTATTTCGCTTTCAAGGTCTCCAAGCACTTCTTTTTCACGGTTCAAAAAGTCAGCAGCAGGATCTGATTCAAAATCCATTATAATAATAAGCTAGTAAGGCAAATTTTAAAGAGAAATAAAAATTATCTAAATTGTTGAAGTCACTGATGATGATTTTTATAATTATTAATGATGGGAATTTTAACAGTTTCGTAACATTGTCAGATTTTTGTGTTTTTTTTATGACATCTAACATAAAAAATTCAATGTGAAAAAAGTTTTTCCAAAAAACGTTATCTATGTTAAAATACATTTAAGTTATTGTTTCATAAGTATTATACTGAAAAGTAAATATTTATTACAGGGAACTTTAGGTTACAGAACTTATATTATTTTCCTACAAGTTAAAACTTTTAATCCGACAATAGTCGTACGGATTAGTTAGATTGTTTTGATTAAAAAATAAATATTTCTGCTTTCGCTGGTGGAATGAATAACTTCCAGCAGTCTCCTAACTCGCGACAGCGGTTGAGTACAACACCCAGAACACCAACAACCCCAGAAATATTACATGCAATGGATTATAAGCCACGTTTATATGAAGAAATATCAATAATAATGCGAGCTTTTGGAGACAGCTTGAGTGGCCAAAACAGAGATTCTATTATCCTAGTGGAAAAGATTGTGATTCAACAGCTGCGTGGCATTATTAATGAAGTTATAAATGTTGCTTATAAGCGCACTGGCAATATTGTACCATCACAATGTGACTTTGAGTTTCTTATGAGAGGAAATGCCGCCAATTCTCAAAGATTTAGAAAATATATGAGAAGTGTGAATAATTTAAAATCAGAAAAGAAACAGGGGCTTGGAATAAATTTTCTTAACCGTATTGTTGAAGACAGTAGCGATGAAGAGCAGGAAATATATGATGCCGAGAAAACAAGAAGATTATTTCGTGCTGATCGAATTTCTCAAATTTTGAATCCTCAAAAATACGAAGAATTCCAAAAAGCGCGGACGTGGTCAAGCAATGTTAGAAACAAGACTGATATGCTTCGTAAACTTGTGGAAATGTTGCAAATTCCTAAAGAGATTCAAGATCATTCGTACTGTCTCGAAATTTTATTGTATCTGACACAAGAAACCATCGCAAAAATTGTTGACTTTGCAATACTCACCCGCCTAAATACCGACAACCACACTACAGATCTCGAGCCAATCTCATCCAGCATTACAAATAATATGCTCCATTTATGTCCCGAAGTTACGCAGGGTCGTGGTAAAGATGGAATAAAAGCAATTACTGTCCAAGAAATTAATGAAGCGATAAGAAGAGTTCAGACAATGACTACCAGAAGATTGGGAACATCTTTTCGAAGTAATGATATGAAGATACCATTTCTTGCTCTCTGATGTATACCAATTCAGAATTTAAAAATTTTGTGCAATCAAATCAATCACTACAAATGTACCATGAGAACAAATATTATAGGATTATAAATCCTACAAATTATTCTTCTCGTTAATAACCTGGTGAAGGGAACAAAAAAAATAGTTAAAACTGTTTTTAAATCATGCAGGTTGAAAAAAAAAAATATTTACAGAATTTAATCGAAGATCATATAAAATCACATATATTTTGTTTCATCTTGCTTAAGCTCATGACAATTATACGATAAGAGTACTTACGTATGGGAAGAATAAAAGTTAAATTCATCACAAATACTCATTAATTTTTTTCACTTCTTCTGATTCTCTACGTTCTTATCACGGTTTAAAAATCTTCTATTATTATATTTTAATATTACGTACGTTTGAACTAACATTCAATTTTAGTAATTTTTTTGCTGCTTAAAGTTACAAACATTAAATAATGCTGTTAGGTAATCTTATTAGCAAATTTATATAACCGACTGACATTTATTGAAACTCTCGTGATATCAGGAGTGACAGTGAAGGATTCAACGATTATATAAGTTTTTATCGAGTTCATTATTCGTCATCAAAAAGCAATCATTTGTTTAAGTCAAGGTTAAAAACTTTATTAATTCCCTTTTGCAAAAGCATGAAATGATGGATTAGCTGAGAACACAATTTTAGGCTTAACTCTCACTGATGAGTGGATGAAGAGTCTTGAGTTGTTAGAACAAATGAAACTAATTAGCACGCCAGACCCATTTGTTTACAGTAGCATGAGATTGAGGCTCTGCAGGCAAATTAACGGGATCAATCTTCTCAAACTTTGAAGCTGCCAAGAGACCATTTGGAATGACTGATTTTCGAGGAATAAAAGATTTGATTTCTTCAAAATCATCTTCTGTTAAAATTTTAATTTTGCCGCGCTTAAACTTCTCGCCTAGAAGCTCTTCAGGTGACATTTTTTCTGAAGCATAAATGTTTTTTAGATTAATTTGAAAGTTTTCGTGCTGCTCGTCATGAATGAAACGAGCAACTTGATCATCCATTATTGGAAAGCTGAGTTGTAAAGTGCCAGTTTTAGAGAAAAGTTTCTGACAATGTCCTGCTTTTGCTTTTGTCCATGGGCCAGGTTCGTGTTCATTCTCCTTCGTTTTTGAGCAATCAATGATGCTTCTAATTACAGAAACATTATTTGAGAGTGATGGAGCACCCAACACTTCATCATCAAGCACTTCCACAGCTTTATTAACGTTTGGCAGGACATTTTCTTGGTTAATCACTCCAGGATTCGCTTTCTTTATGGCATTTCCAGTGCGTATGCTTCCGACATATTTTTTCTTGTGTGTTCGAAGAGAAGTCAATGCTGAACGTTTCTCCTCCAATGATGTTTGGAATTGCTTTCTAGAAAGTTCATCGTCATTTAGTATTCTCTTAGAAATTGAAATGATAAACGCATCATGGGCTTGTGCCAAATCCTGATAAGGTTGAGCTCCCGCATCAAATCCTCTTCGAAAAATAGCATTGACCTCTTTGAAATCATTTAAAACATCAAAGTAGTAGCTCCAAGCAATGTACAGATCAGCTACGAGTGTTCCGATGCCGTTTTGATAAAGTTGGTTGTATAACTCGTTTGGATTCTTTTGAGTATCGATCTTAATGTCAAATCGTTGATGAAATGATTTTATAATGAGCATATGAACGTACATATTTACTTACATATTTTATGGAAAGCTTAATCATTCTGCGATCTTGCTTGTATCTCGTTTCATGTTCAAAGTGTACAATACAATTTAAGATAACTTCGTCAAAACCACTTTCCTTTCCATTTTTTGGATATGATTGCTCGATCCAGCATATGTACTCATACCATGGATCAAGTGGATCATTTCCTTCATAGTTTTTTATAGCTTCCTCATGTTGCCTTTAAAAGTAATATTTTTAATTTAATAATGAAATAAATAGCTGATGAAGCTTTAATTCTTACCGTTTTTCCATTTCCATTGTTTCTTTATTTTTCTCATTTAAACCTATTTCCAGAAGATCCGCTTGTTTTCCATGCCACAATGGCTGTATATTTTTCTTAGCTGTGTCAAAATCCATAGCATTAAATTTATTGGCACAGGTTTTTATTTATTTTCATGATTCTATCATGCCTACGCCCTCTATTTCAAAAAGAGAAAACTATTTCCTACTGTCTTAACCCGAACGTAAGCCGCTACATAGCTTTTATTCGAATTTTGCTTGAAAAATGCCCTGCGGCTTAAAATTCGATCGAAAAACTCGAATAAGAGCCGCACCCGAATAAAAGCTTTTTTGACCAAAAAAAGCTTGTATTCGAATAAGCAAGCGCGCGGCTTACGTTCGGGTTAAGACAGTAGTTTGCTTTCATTAAGTCGGTGTGTTAACAAAACATTTATTCAGTCTCTCAACGTTATTTTCAATTTTCTTTAAGATAATATAGGTATTTACATAGTAATAACTTAAACAATTTCATTTAGACACAGAACACAGCCATAATTAAAAGAAAATAAATCAGATATGTGGCTAATTTTAAACAATTATTTTTAGGCAACATGTTGGTACTAAGGAGAAGTTATTTTCGCCTTTTTTCTACCAATGTTTATAAACCAACCAAAAATGTTCGTCTTAGAGAAAAATTCAAAGAGCTTATAACACAAAACCCAAACAGAATTGATTGGAATGACATCAGAACAAGATTTCTACATCATATAAACTTTCTATGCATAAATTCGAACACGAAGGGATTCGTTTTCCTTTCTTCGTTCCTGAATGTACTTCACATTCCACAAAGAAGCCTCAGTATTTCACTTGATTCATAGTCGCAGATTAACTCCAGAAGAGCAGAAAACCTACAGAGAAAAATTAAATGAGTTCAGCACATCATTGAAAACTATTAAGAAAAAACTACAAAATTGAAATGAATTTTAATTGTCAAAAATAAACACTAATTTGTAGTTGTTGGGTTCTAGTTTTTTTTTCTACCTAGTTGATTTATAAATATTTTTACTTTCAGAAGTGTGACGAGTTTTTTTAGCTTCATCTGCTACAGTCTGTGTCATTTTTGAAAGCCTAAATAGCATAAATTTCTATAATTATTTTTTAAGAAGTTCATTTAAAAAATTATTTCTCTATGGTCTTATGCCAAAGAAAATTATTTATTATCATGAATAAATAGGTTTCGAAAGTTTTGGATGTTTTTGTTTACAATTCATATTTCGAACTTCGAATAAAAAACTTTTTCGAAGAAATATTTAGAAAACTTGAAAGAAGCAGGCAGGTAAACAAAATTAATTTATCAATGAGAAAGTTTAATTGAATCAAAATACTAACGATTATTAACTTTTACACTACCGTGAAAGAAACAAAATATATCGACTATAAAACTACAATGAAGACCGATAAAAATACTCAACTTTCTGGCGATGAGAATTTTGATTATGAGTTCAACTCGGTAATTCAAGAATTTGTAAGTGTCAAGATTGAACCAGAAGAATTCAACATCACAAACTGTAATTATTGCCGATGCTGTTTCAAAATGATGGAAATATTTGAAACTCAAAATCCAACTGACTCTCAATTGTTAAATGCACTGATGAAAGTCACTCAACTAAATCTTCAACCATCGTACCTTGCCTCGAGCTTCTGTGAAGAATGTGTTAGAGATATTTCTAATTTCAACAGTTTCCGGATGTTGATGATCATGAGACAAAATAAGTTTTTAGCAATAATTGAAAATGAAAACTTCGAAGGATTGAAAGAACTTCATAACTTAACTCTTTCTAACGCTGCCCATAATAACATGCAACCAGTGGTGAAATTGGAAAGAATAAATATTCCACCTATAAAAGAGGAAGATTTGAATGTTAAAGATCCAGAAACAAGTATCCCAATACCTATTAAATCTAAATCTAAGCGGAGGAAAAAAGCATCAAAGAATCAGGTTAATAAGAAAATATGTCCGATTTGTTCAGTAAAAGTAGTTAAGATAGTAACACACATACTCCTCCATCATCCAGTTTTTTGTGACTATTGCGACTTTAAAGCAACTGATCAGAGCAGAGTTGACAAACACATGGAAGTCGTACATAACAAAAGGTATTTTTGCCATATTTGTGGTAAATTTCTAAAATTAAGAATTGAAACTCACATAGATATGGTTCACAAAAAAATTAAGAATTATTTTTGCGATCTTTGTGGGCATGGGACTTTTCAAAAAAATGATATTATTTGTCATATGTGGTCAACACATCTACCAAAGGATCTCAAATGCGACGAATGCGATTTTCTTACAGCAAGTGATTTTTTTCTTAAAAGACACAGGCAAAGAGTTCACAATCTGGGAATAGATTGTTCACTTTGTGGGAAAAAATTTGGTCTCCAAAAATATCTGGATAGACACATTAAACGAGTTCACAAAAGGATAAGAAAATTTAAATGTGATATTTGTTATAATAAATTCTTCAATAATAAGTCTTTGGAAGGTCATAAACTCAATAGACACGGCTCACGAGATCATATTTGCGAAAAATGTGGAAAAGGTTTTGGGTCTATTAATATGCTCAACTCCCATATGAAAAGCCACGGAGAAAAATCACACATTTGTGATTTTTGTGGAAAAGGTTTCGTAGTATCTGAATCAATGAGAAAACATATTGATATTGTTCATTATAAAATCAAACGCTTTGCATGTACGGTATGCAATAAACAATTTTCATCAAACAGTAAACTTGCTGAGCATAAACTTGAACACGAAGGAATTCGATTTCCTTGTTTTGCTCCTGGATGTGCTACTACTCATACTCGAAAGGATGCTTCTATTTATCACTTAAAAACAGTTCATAAACTTTCTCAGGAAGTTTTTAAAGATTGCAAAAAGAAGTTAGATGAGTTTGCTGCATCATTGAAAGATATGAAAACAACATAAATTATATGGATTATTAATGAATGCATGTTTGAAAATTTGAAAAATTGAAAAGTAGATATTTTTTCTTGGCGACTTATTTAAAGTTTAAATAGTCTTAATTTTTTGTTTCAGGCTAATATGCTTGTAACAAAATAGATATGAGGACAAAAAAATAATTAGAAAAAATAAAAGAAAATTTTAATTAGAAAAAATAAAAGAAAATTTCAAGTTTTCCCACAAAAAATTTTTGAATTCAGAAGCATCAGTTCATAATAAATTCATCTACCCTATGCTTCCTCTACACGGGCCAAAATAGGGACCTCAACCCAATTGTTGCTTCCCCGCGCGGGGTCCGGCACCGGTCCCCATGGGCAAAAAAATTTGTCCGAAGCTGATAATTACACTCTCCACCTGAAACTAACTTTGGGCTACGAGTTTCAGGTGGAGAGTGCAATTACCACATACACAATTTACACATTCAAACGACGAGTTGTGAAATCTCTAATTCAAAAATATTTTATTTATAGTCGGATATATCAATTTTCAGCAGTAGAAATTTGTGTAATTAATATTTTTCGTGTCTGAAGACTACAAAAGGCATCAAGTTTAATTTAAATTAATACGAATATTATCAAAAACATCATTAGGTTTGTTTAACCAAAAAAGAAATGATTCCTAATGCTTAAACATTTTCTCGTTCACTTTTGAAGGATTTTTCGTTTTCATCTTCATGATCCCTGCATAACTTAGCGTCTTCAAAAACAGACTTTAAAGGTGAGTCATACATGCTCTATGTCATTGTTTCTACCTGCCTTATTTTTTGGTTTTGTTTTTATTTTTATATTTTTTCGGCGAATCCTCTTTGTGAAAGAAATGAATGTATTAAAAGAAGTTTTTTTCAAAACTTTGCTTAGTTTATGCATTTAAGACTCACACACTTACTCTAGTGCTTTAACATCTTATAATCAATCAAATAAATGAGTGACGAACGTGAAATTCCTGATAATTCTTTTCATGAACCAGCGAATGGCTCATTTCAATATGATGAGCTTGAGCAATCGTTAGATGTACCTACTTTTGAATTCTCATCACCTATCTCTTCCATCGGATCTAATTGCTCATCACCTGACCAAGCAATCCATCGACGCATGCTGGATTTTGAGGACGAAAGAAATGATTCCAGCGATTATGTTTCACTTGAAGAACTAAAATCACAAATTTCACCGCCTTCAGATGGTGAGTGTAGTGGATTTAGTTCATGTAAAAAGACTGTTGATGTGCTTGAAACGATCTTCGAAGACTGCACACTTGAAACACCTCCAGGAACTCCATCAGCACTACCAAAAGCGAAAAAAATTCGACGCATTCACATCAATCTCAACAGTTTCGAGGAATTTAAAGAAAATGTACAAAATATTTTAGATGCGAACAATAAGCAATGAAAGACTCTTTAATTAAATTTATTTCTTGTGAAATCAAATGACATTTTGTTTGTTGATACACTAGAAGTGTACAAAGCAGCGAAGAGACAACAGAAGTGGAAACAACAAACTTTACGTTGGAATAAAGAGAATATTTATTACGTTGTTAGGGATATTTATGTAAAAGTGTTTTTTTTTCCTGCTGCTAAGTATTTTCGTGTTTCTTAACCATACAGTATGTCTAAAATATTTCAGCAATTGCATTCGATAAGAGAAAATCTTCTCCTTTTCATTTTTCCTTCTGGCTGAAAATAGAAAAAAATATTCTCACGATCGTGATT
Source organism: Clunio marinus (assembly GCA_900005825.1). Lineage (NCBI taxonomy): Eukaryota > Metazoa > Arthropoda > Insecta > Diptera > Chironomidae > Clunio > Clunio marinus. Next base: position 447,457 of record CVRI01000050.1, read on the forward strand.
CGTCTATGTGCGTGTGTGTGTGGAGAAAAGAGAAAATTTTCACAGTTTTCACGTTTTTTTATTCTAATTCGTTTCTTTCAAAATCGTGAGGAATACTTAGATTTATCATTTAATTATTTTAGGTAAATAATATAAGTACAAAAGCAGATAAATGTTGACATTCTTTTCTTTATCTTACAGGAAGCAAAAAAACAATTTAATTGAAAGATATCATGGAAAGTGTTGCAGCGAAAGCCACAGAAAAGATTGCGAAAAAATCACGCGAGGAAAAATTACGCGAACAAAAAATTGAGTCGGAAATATTGAAATCACTGAATGGCATTACCGATTCTGAACAGAAGTTTCAAACATTGTTACATCGATGTGTTGAAGCTGAAAGAATCAGTAAATCAGCTCAACTTCAACAGAAGCAAAATCAAAAAACTATCGAAACGTTGTTATTGGAAAAGGATAATCTTGCAGCTGAACATCAGCGCACTTTGCTTACAAAATCAAAACTGGAATCACTCTGTCGTGAACTTCAAAATCAAAATAAAACCATCAAGGTCTGAATGAGAATTTTTTGAAATAATTGACAACTATTTTCAGCTTTATTCTTTTTTTTAATTTTTTTATTAGGAAGATTCGCTTTCAAAAATACGTGAAGAAGAAGAACGGCGCAAAGAAACTCAAGCAAAGTTTCAACAATCTTTGAATGAGATCCAGATATTAATGAATGAGAATTCGGAGAAGAATAAAAAGTTGGAACATGACAACCATGAGATGAGCTCAAAATTTAAACAAATTTTAAACCAATATGAAGAACGTGAGAAGCAAATGGATCGAATCAACAAGCAAATGGAACTTGTCACTCAGTTGAATGAAGCAAAGCTTGCAAAAGCTAATGTTGAATCGATTGCTGAGAAAGAAGCTTTCTTAAAGCAAACGGCGATTCTCGAAGAAACAATTACGATTCTCAAACGACAATTGTCTGACGCTCTTGGTTCTGAGAAAGCACTGAAAGCTCAAGTTGACTTGTACAGCTCAAAATATGGTGAATTTACAAAAACTTTTGAAGGCTACAAAACAGACATGACCAAAATGTCAAAGAAAACTTTCAAGATGGAAAAAGAAATGTTGCAGTGGAAGATCAAGTACGAAAAAGCAAATGCAATGCTTCTCGATCTCATCAGTGAGAAACAAATTCGAGATGAACACATCACAAAAACAGCAAAGCAACTTTTTCATTTGCAAAAATTATGTCGAACTTTATCATCGGAAAAGAAAGCATTTTATGGAAAACTTGTCGAATGCAACATTGATATTCCTGAAGTGAAAATATCAAATGATGAAGAAGTTACAACAGTTCCTGAACCTGTTGTTGAAAAGGGACCAGATAAGCTTGATAAAATGATGAAATCTCGTGATGAACTCAGAAAGAATTTAGATCAATTGCAGACACAGCTTACAGGATTACAATTGAAAGAAGAAGAATCAGCAAATAACAAGAAAACAAAATCCAAAAAGTCGAAGAAGTCTGGAAAAAATGTTGAAAATGGAATGACGAAGGTCAATGAGTTAGAGAAAATTGAGTCAAAACCTATTGAAGAATCGGCAATGGTCAATGGAAATAATATCTTGAAAGTTGTTGAGTCTTCTGATCCTACTCCTGAAGTTATTGAAGAAATTGTTGGTGAAGTTTCTGAGCTTTCTTCTGAAGTTAAAGAAAATATTGACATATTAAAGGATGCTTCTGACTCATCCCCAGTCTCTCCAATCGATTCCTAAAATCGCGTGATGATTCTTTTTTTATATTTTTAACAAACAAAAGCTTTGTAAGTCGTCGCAAATAAAAAAAAATAAAATAATAACTTCGATTTAACTTTTATCGTCTTTCATTGCCATTATTAGTGAAAAGATTTCGATTTTGTTTTCAGAATATTTTGAAATTTATTCAAATCATCTCTGAGGAACCTTGTTTTGTTTTCCTTTCTTTTTTGTATCTAATTTTCACTCACACGTTTTGTTCTTAAAAATGTATCTTTAGAAATGTTTTCAGTGTTGCTACAAAAATTTTAATCAAAAATCAAAGTATTTGACGCATTCATCTTGAAGAAATGTCAAAACAGTGATTCCAAAAAGTATCTTTAAAAATAGAATGAACTTAAAAAGGGACAAAAAATTCACAGATTGATAAATAGCACGTTCGTATCAAAAGAAATCTAAAAAGACATTGAATTAAGAGACTTGCTCCAACATTTCTTTAAAAGGACGTTCAATGAAAAACAAATCACAAGAAAAATAGAAAAATACAAATTGCGTAAACGCCACTGACCACATTTTAAACTCACTGATTTTTAAAATTATTCATTGCATGAGATTCCTCAACATTTCGTACTGCATTTGAATTACTTTTTATGTTTATGTTGTTTGAGTAGTTCTTGATTTGCTTTGTTTTTGGAATAAATTACTGTAAATGGTGAAGTTACCATTGCAATCCTCAGCTACTTTCTTGTCTTTTTTTTTGTAAAAAATCTACGAAATCATCAAGTAACACTGGCCATGCTCCATCAATCGAATAATTACTCAAGTCTACATTGATTGTACGACTGAATTCATAGATATTGTTCCACTGATCTTTGTTGATAACTCGTGGTGCTTTTGGTTGCTGTAGGAATTCAGAAAATTCATTATACAATGGCCATGATTTGCTGAGTAACAATGCTAACATTGCTTTTGCTGTCTCAATATCCATGCTACGTTGATCTTTATCCTGAAAAATAAAATATTTTTACTTTTCATAGTTTTCATTACTCAATGTCATGAAATGGTTGGCGAAGAAAATCAAGAAGAAAATCGCAACTCACCCGAGCAAAATCGTAGGCGTAGCGGAAAATAAGCTTAAATGTCTGCGGATCAGTCATAAGATCATAGAAATAGCTTAACTTGTTCTGTAACTTTTGCGGCGTATCACACTGAACTTCAGGATCAGCAAGTCCTTTGATCCACTCTGATTGCGTAAAGTAACCCATATTTTTAGCGTTCATTTTGTAAGCTATGCATAACATTGCAATGTTCTCTGGCTCGAGTTTAATGTCTTCGCAAAACCGTTCCATTCCATCAGGTCCAAGTTGTGCAGGATCGTCTGTTGTGTACTTTTTAAACCAGGCAATCAGTCTATTTGTGTTAAATTTCAACTCCTCAGATGCTTGTTTGGATCGACTCGATGCTGTTTTCGGTCGTTTTGCATTTGAAACTTCGACCATATCAGTATTGTTGGCAGCACGTCGTCTTGGGCGAGGCATCGTATCCGTTTATATGAAAAGGCAATTAAAGAGTTTTTAAGCGCTAGAAAATTAAAATTGGGAAGAGAAAAAAGTTCATTGCCAATGTCAAAGTCTGAATATTTTCTCACCTTTTTTGCTCTTCCTTCAGACGTTCTGAGAAAATTTCAATTGGTGGGAGATGAAAACAGTGAAAACTTAAAGTTTTAACAAGGATAAGTTGAAATTTTAAAGTCTTTTCTTCAAGAATTTAAAGTCGATAACTCTATTTCAACAAAATTTTTGCTTTTTAAGTGCAATATAAAAGCGAATTCGCTTCGTTTTTGTCAGACTGACACAATTGGGGAAATCCTTGTGAAAGAAGCAAAAGAAGCGGATCAGTGATTTTCGCTTCTCTAGTAAAAAAATAAAGGCACCTCAATCAAAACAAAAGATTAGACATATTCTAAAAATATGAAACGACAAGTATCACCAAGTGATAGACCATTATTGAAACGTTTTAGAGGTTCCTCGCTAGCATCATCAGAGAGGTAAGTACAGGAAACAAAGAAAAAACCTATGAAAATGATGAAAAATGTCGCGATAATTTTTTCCTCAGACAAATTAGAAAAATTGGCAATTACATTGTTGGACCGGAGATAAGAGGAAATACAGCAGGGCCATTACAAAATTGCATTAAAACTTTTCTTGCAAAAACGGAAGACGGATTTTTTAAGCTTAAAGTACTTACAGTTGATAATCCAGATGACTTTAAACAATCCAAGGAAGTTGTTCAGGGTAAAATGTTACTGCATAATGAATTCATGCTATTAGAGAACCTCAAGGAATGTCCTGGAATTGAACGTTGCTATGGACTTTTTGTAGATTTCATTCAAGATGAAAAGCCTGGATCACCTATGAGAACAAAGAATCTGCTCAAAAGGATCACCCTTGTACTCGATCCAGTTTCGGATCGTTCTTGTGAAAATTGGATGAACATCAATGAAGTTAATTACAACATATCACTCCAAGAGTACATCAGTCGTCATAAAATGACTGAAAGAGAAGCTTTAGTGGTGTTTTATGAAATTGTTAAAGTTGTTGAAAGAATTCATTCTGTTGGCATTATTCATCGCGATTTAAAATTACAAAATTTTTTGATTAATCTTAAAACACGGCGTATAACATTAACAAACTTTTGTTTGGGTAAATTGCTTAGTTCTGACAATCAAATGTTGCTTGATCAACGTGGAAGTCCAGCTTATATCAGTCCAGAAATTCTTAATGGAGCGTATCGTGGAAAACCTAGCGACGTTTGGTGTCTTGGTGTCATCCTTCATATTCTTATATACTCAAATTTTCCATTTGTCGAAAACACAACAGCAGCTTTATTCAAAAAAATATCACAATGTGAACTTGTTCTTCCTAATGAAGGCGTTCGTGTATCTGAGCCAACAAAGAAACTTATTAGAAACCATTTACTAACGACAAGTATCGATCGCTTATCAGTTACGGAAATCCGTGAATATTTGGAAAGACAATTTGAGCAAATAAATCGTGCTAGCACAATATCTACTGCTTCACTTCAAAGAGACGACCAAATCGTTCCTGACATCGATAATCAACCAGTCAAGTTGATTTGTCAAGATCCGCCTTCACCAAAGTTCGAATTGTCAACTGAAAATATCTCAATGGTTTTGAAAATAATGTCGCCATCAAGTCAACAAGAGCAAAATAAAACCTTTTTGAAACCAAGCATGCTTGCGGAACGTTGCAATCGAATTTCAGTGTCACCATCAAATTCGCCATCGGGAAATAATGTCGGTGTGACAAGAAACTTAACTCGCCAGATAAACAATTTGTCAGTTCGAAATCGACAACATACAAACCCTGGCTTGTCGTGGCATCAAAGAATCAGCAATTCTAGTTTATATGAAGTGAGATTTCGAGCAGCTGAATCAACGATTATGACAGATCGTGCAAGAATGCAGCAAAGATTCATAAGTTCATCAGGAACGACATCGAGTTTTGATGCGATCTACAATACATTGAACGAGTTGTATAGTAATGGAAATTTTCCTTCAAATCCCATCGTTCATGAGTTCCAAGGAAACATAAATCAGGATATTGCATTAAAACTCTCAATATGGCTACGTACGAATTTTCATGATAATGTTTTGGTAAGAGAAATTTACCAATCGTCAGCTCACAGTCCAGGAAATCATGTTGATAAATTTGTCGAATTTCTAAGACGTTGTCATGTTGAAATGGAAAGAATTAACGGTCAAGTGTATGTAAAGTCACAGCAATCAAATCAAATTCTGATATTTATGACTTATCTCTTGCAATTAGCTGGATATAATAACAATTATTTCCTTAATATAACCCGCGGTTCCTAAGCTTAACTTTTTGAATTCAATTGAATTTCCTTAATTCAAAAACTCCCACGCAATAATCACCACTTTTTTTAAAAAATTATTATCTATTTTTGTTTTTTTTTTTAATAAATTATCCCGGAAGAGATAAACTGAAAGAAAATATTACAATAAATATGCTAACATCATGATGAAGTTGGAACGTCACATTTTTTACTTTCCTGCATTCTCTTAAGTGGTTTTTGTTTTCCTTTTCGTCGTGAAAATCGTCGACGAAAATGATGACGAAATTATTTTTTTTATCAACAATTCAATCGATTCTCATTCTACACCCCCACGCGTTCATATAAGACCACCCTTATTTGCACCAAAAAATCAAAAATGACAAACTGCAAAAAAAATCGAATGATGCACAATTATTGTAACGCTCCTAACTCACCTTTTTATCGTGTAAACATTCAATTTCATCTGTAAAAGGAATGATAATAGACAAAAGTGTTTGTCGTGGAGTCGCTTTCGTATACGACCACTTCCTATATTTAGCTGTAATGTTACAATTTTATGCTTTTAACGGCCTAATTGACATTCATTATGATGAACTAAATCATATAATTAATATTCTGTTGAATTGGTTTACATTTTGAATGAGGAAATTTTGCAATGTCTTCAATGACCCATCAAGTGCCATAAGTACTTAAATTTTTTTTTTTTTAATAAACTTATGTTTTTCTAATTTATATATATTCTTAACAGATGTCATAACGAAAATACATAATACTTATGTACATAATTTTTCGAATTTTGGTTCAAAATAATTTTTATATGCTTATAATCATGTATCTGCTGACGATTTTACGAGAAAGTAAATCCACCACTCATTAAAATGGTATAAAATGTGACTTAAATTTACTCCAACATATTCATTTGATCCTCCTGGTTTGATTTAAAACATATTTCAGAAGATGGTATCTCGATATAAAGAAAAACGGCAAAAATATCTGAGAGACAATCCATCAAAGTATCGTGAATACCGAAATTATTTTTTTTCACTGTGCATCTTGCAAATGGTGAATAAAGTTATATATTTTATGCTAATCTGATCCCTTCTCATAATTTCAGTTAGCATTTTCTTGATACAAGGTGAAAAAAAAATAATTTCGGTATACACGATACTTTGATGGATTGTCTCTCAGATATTTTTGCCGTTTTTCTTTATATCGAGATACCATCTTCTGAAATATGTTTTAAATCAAACCAGGAGGATCAAATGAATATGTTGGAGTAAATTTAAGTCACATTTTATACCATTTTAATGAGTGGTGGATTTACTTTCTCGTAAAATCGTCAGCAGATACATGNGTTTTCCTTTTCGTCGTGAAAATCGTCGACGAAAATGATGACGAAATTATTTTTTTTATCAACAATTCAATCGATTCTCATTCTATTGAATTTCTTCATTGCTACTTTTTCATGTTTATTTATAAATTTTATTTCAATTTCTTAAATTAAAAGCCGAAATTCTTAATCTAGGTGAAATTAGATTAGTCGACAATCGGCATTGTTCGGTTGGAAAGATCATTAGAAAAGAAGAAGGAAAATTCTATAAATATGTCTTTTTATTTTTCTCTTTGCTTTTTCTTGTCGTCGATTCTCGCAGATTTATTTCTTACGAGACATCATGCTCCAGAATGTGCTTAAAATAAAGTTACACAATTGATTTCATCATCGTAACGTAAGAGAAATCTGGGAAAAAATTTTTATTACACCTTCGCACTCCATAAATATTTAAAATAAAGCATCAAATCCCTCATGATATTAATAACTTCAATTATATTTTCATTTCATTAATTAATGATTATTATTATATATAAGTATGTTGATCATATGACTGGGAAAGCTCAAAGAGAATGAAGAAAAATAATGATTCAAGTTGAATGCTTTTAGCTTTTTTCTTCTTTCTTCTTTTAATAAATAATTTCTTCAAAGAAAAACCGAGGAAAAGTCAAAGTTTTTCCACGCGTATTCGACATGAAAAATGCAAACGAGTTACGACCTGGAGTTCATCTGTTCATATAAATCAACTCAACTCACGCCGCTTAATGTTTTTCGTAGATTTCATCCGGCAGAGAATCAGAATCAATAAAAATAGCAAAATACGCAATTTTCAACAGTAAGTTTCTGACACACATGTGAGTTTTATTTGTCTCGACTGGATTCCGAGCTTCTTTCTATTCATTACTTTTCTTTATTTTTTATGGAGGGCAGATGGTCTTCGCCTAAATTTCATTGGGATCAACAATACAAAAAAAAATACTCATAAAATTATTTTCATCTTGTTTCATTGCGATTCGTTGGAGATATTTTTCCATCCATATAATTGAGTAATTAACCGACTTCAACTTATGAAAATATTCCCTTTCTTCCTCCCTCATTTTATCATCAGATTAATCTCTCCAAGAAACATTCAATAGGTCTTGTCAGTCATTTGATGCCAAAAATATCAATTAAACTGTCCAAATCACATTTGTCGGCTCGTTTACTGGACACGTTGGAACATATGTGCGGCTGTTTTGTGTGAAAATGTCAGAGATTTGTTATTTTTAACTGCTTGACTTGTAATTCTTTCCCAAGCTAAAAGGAAAAATAGAATTTAGAGATGAAGATTCTTTTCATCGTCGTTTCTACAGACAGCAAACACTATTTCCAGCCAGACATAACTTAATTTTATTATGAGACGTTAGGAAGCATTGTAAATGACGTTAAATTCTTTTTCATCATTGCGGAAAGAATTTCAATCACAAACTTAGTTATGGTCGTCATTAAGAAACAAACGCAGTTAATGTTATGATGAAAATAAACCACAAATATTCATAACTTCGTAACTCATGTCTGTTAATAATTTCCACTCGTTGTGGTAAATTCATAGAGGGAAAACGAGACAATAAATAAAGAGCTTTGCAACCTGCGATGTCTGGGGATGTAATTTGAAATTTTCAGAAGATTTGCTTGCTTTCTTTTCGTTCTCACTTTTTTTGCCTTTTTCTTTCATAGGGGAAACAAAAATAGTTTTGGAGCTTTTTAAGAAAGACCTGGGCATGAGGTCGAACGGACGGGCTAATGGATATTTTCATCACAAGCATTCATTCTCTTTTTATTTTCTTCTGGATATTTGTTTGTATCGCGACACGTTTGTGTAGGCTTTTTCATTTCTATCTTCCGAAATAAACTTTTTTTTTATTTTATGTTATTTTTCTTTTTGTTGTTTCACATCACATCTCAATGACAATGGTCCGTGATCGCGAATGTGTGAAAAACACGACGTAAAATTGGATAGATCAAACAGTGACACGACCGCGTGTTTTCTTCTCCAACCGAGTCCAAGCTCGCAATCAGAGCGACATGAACATTAAAATGGATTTAAAAATAAAACTTCGATTGCCTTTTGTTCGTGGATTGTCTTTATTTGATACGATTTTTTTTTGTCATTTGACGAGACACTTTGAATGAGAGATGAAATCAGCGATCCTTTGATAGTTGAAATAGATGGTACATATAATGTAAGTAATTAATGATAAAATTAAAATGAAATTGTTAGTCTATCAATTATACATTAAAGTTGATCACTGCTAAGAGATATAGAGAAAACATAGGATAAAAATGTCTATTAGTAATTATTATTAAGTGGATCCTCGGCTTTTCTATCTAATTAATTAGGCGTGTTCGGTGTTTAGATTACTTTTCTTCACATTCGGTTGACGAAATATTTTCATCACCGTTGATTTAATATTTTTTCTATCTTTTGTGTTTTGTTTTCTCATTTGACTCGCGATTCTTTTCCAATTTGGCGAAATATCAAGACCAAGATCCCGAGACAACTTTAATGAGAGACATGATGAGAGAACTTTTTATCCACATTATCCATTGTAGATGAATTTCCCGCACTCTCTTTGCTTCTACGAGTGAATTGATTCGCTGGCGAAAACTGATCACCGACTCTTTCAGTTTACATTTAATTAGCTTTCGTGTAAGATGATGTCTAAGTGGCAGATACGACGCGACCATCCAATTAATTAATTAGTTAGAGAAATAGGAAGAACAACTACATTCAAATTCATCTTCATGGATTAAAAATTTTTTCTCCTTTTTATTCGCATCATTAAACTGTGGAAATCTTTTGCGATTTTCTTATTAAAGTGAACGTGTCGAACTTGGCTTGACGGTTGAGGGAAATTCAATCGATATGAGGCGATGGAAAAATAAAAGATAAATAGAATTCTTCTCTTGGGACTGCTAGAAATTTACACGACAAGACAACATCTCATCAGCATGAGACAATCCATTTTCTGAAGTTTCCCAATTATAAAATGTTTTCATTTTTTTAAAAATTTCCATCGTTAATGATCATCAAGTTCTTCTCCGTTGTAGTGTTGGATTCGGGAAAAATAAACTCTGAGGATTGTTACGTAATTTTTCATTCTCAAATAAAAGTTTCACATCTCACAGTGTCGACTAAATAGAAAAGAAAGAAAAAATAAGAAAAGATACGGCGAAAGACATCATAAATGACTGCCAGTCAGCAGTGATCAGTTTGTCTGGAGAAGCGAGTGAAACCATTTCGACGGTGAATCGTCGTGAAGAATAATTTTCTTTCTTTTATATACTTAAAAAAATTTTTGTTGTGTGATATTTTCTTGAAAGCGAGAAAGCTGAAAGGGAAAAAAAGAAATTATTTAAAGACAATCGAAAGTCACGAATGTGCAGTGAAATTTCAAGACGAAAGTTTTTATCCTGCCGAAAGCCAGAAAAAAACAAAAACAAAACTAGTTGTTGGAAAAGTGCTCGTTAAATTTCAGTTTCTGGTTTTTTTAGTTTGCTAAAATTAGAATTTGAACTTTTCCTCGTGGATCTCGTTTGGCTGGCTGGCTGGTTAGTGAGAAGATAGCTTTAAAGCCCGAAATAAGTTGTAAAAGTTCAGTGAATATGGATACATCGAATGGAGATTCGTCTTCGGTGACTGGAAACTTCAATTCACCGAATCGGAATTCTCATTCATCACCTGCAGATTCACCACAAACTGATATTAATCATACAGACACGTCAGTGGAAATGAATGGATTAAAAGGATCATCATCATCACAACAATTCTGTCTACGTTGGAATAATCATCAGGTGAGATCGCAAATTTTTTAAAAAAGTTTAACGGAACCAATAAATACATTAACTATAATTTCGGCTTATTTCTAAATATTTCTCTCGTTGCATTTAAAATTGCATTCCGACCCCGATTTTTCTCTGAAGAATTTTTCTGCTTTGGCTGTTACAGAATTCTCTTACTGCTCAAAAAAAAATCAAAAAGAAGAAGGCTACGACTGATTTTTCCTTGAAACAAAAAAGAAGAAATGAAATGAGTCTCACAAAACCGATCGTAAGAACGACTTGACTTTTTTCCAAAAATAAAAGAAAAGAAAAATTAATTAAATTAGTTTTTTTCTGCTCTGAAATATCCCATTGTTGTGTTATTTTTTGTACGATTTGTTGACTACCAATGAGCCGAGTCAAACGGACATTTTTCGTAATGGCACATTTACTCAAAAGGGCGACATCCATTTGTACAACACGAGTGCAAGTTCTTACTTCTTGTTTATAATGCGAAAGATATGTTTTGGCGATTGCATTCAACGAGACACTCGGGAAACTGCACTTCTGGTGACACTCACAAAGATACTCATCGCTGCTTATGGAGATTGCAATGGCATTAATCGTAATTAAGTTTTTGCGAAGCATAAAAATAGTTTGTGCGATGTTTATTTCGCATAAAAATAGTTTTATTTTTCAATTTTTATTCTCTTTCTCTCTTTTTTTTTAAATTCTTTTTTCCTCGTACTGCATCTCTGAATCTCACGCTGTCTTGAGATTGTCAAGCGTTGGGAAATTTATGGATTTTCCCCAAGTCTACACTCACGTATCATTTAGTTTCATCGCTCACTGCACAGTTCTGCAGTACAAACATCTTACATACATTAGCATCTGGCAATATGCATTTTCAAAGATGAAAATCATAAGTAAAAATTTGCGCCAAACATTTTCAAATGATTTTGCCAGAAAAATGCGTTTCCGCAAGCAAAGCTAAACAAATTTATCTAAAGAAAAATCCCTTTTCTCACACTCGCAGATCATCAACGAACAGTCAGGTCTCATTTCACTCGTAAGAGAACAAGCGGTGATGAGGGAAGTCTGACAACAAAGTAGAAGAGAATACTTTTCAGTGTAATAATAGATTTTCTTCCGAATTTCCAAACACCATTTCTATTTCATGACTGAATCTCTTCAAACAACCTTTCAAAATAAAATAAATACTGACAACCACATTCGCTTGAAGCGCAATAAAAGAAAATGAAAATCGCGCGCTTGCTTGCTGGGAATATATTCTTAAATGTTTTCGCTGCTAAATTCTGGGATTCTATTCTTAATTTTGGCAGTACATGCTTTGATATAAATAACTTGCTTACTATTTGAGATGAATAATATCTGGAAAACAAAAAAAAACATTAAAATGTTTAAAAAAATTATACAAACCTAAACTGTCAGCGATCTTCTAAAACTTTAATTGAAATACTTATCAAAAATAAAACATCTTTAAATTGTTGTGCGATAGATACTCCCATTTCAAACGTAAAATGGATTTATTTTTCATGATATATCTACGTGGGTTATAATTAGAAGTTTTAGCCCAAATTCCAATTATAAAAATAAAGAATCAAAGAAAATGTGTAACAAGAGAATAACTATTTCTTTTTATTGAAACTCCATAGACGTCCTTGCTAAGCACGTTGCCACAATTGTTGGATCAATCACATCTGTCTGATTGCACAATCGTTGCAGATGGGAGAAAGATTCGTGCACATCGATTAGTCTTAAGTGGATGCAGCACATTTTTCTCTGAATTGTTTCATACATTAGAATCTGGAATTCAACAACAATCATGCCATCCCGTCATTGTCTTACCTCCAAATACAAATTTTTCTTCGCTTGCGGCTTTGATTACGTTCATGTACTCAGGTGAAGTAAATGTTTATGAAGACCAAATTTCAAAACTGCTGGAATTGGCTGAAACATTAGGAATTAAAGGTTTGACTGAAATCAACAACGAACATGTGGTGTGTAATGTAAAATTATCTCAATGACTCAAATAAACACTAATCATTACTTAAAAATAAATTTCTAGAATGGAATTAAAACCAAAAAACAACCGTCAGAAAATCAAATACCGCCATCAGCAACACCACCAGCTGATGAACAGGAAAAACGATCAACGTCAGACACCCCCAAACCACAACAACAATTGTCACCTTCACCTTTCGATACATCTCAGTTAACAACTAAACTTTTAACACCACCCGCATCATTTGACGCATTCTTTTCCCGCCCACATCCTTCGCAATTCAATTTCTATCCACATCATCTGCTTACCCAGCCGTTGAACTTTTCCACGAATCGTCTTCCTTTTCCTTCAATGCTTGCACAAATGCCTCAAATTCCGCCACAATCACCTCAATTTAATAAAAATTCGAATGGTACGAGTAACACTCAACAAGATACTAGCAGAAACTTCATTGATGAGCTTTACAAAAAAGACAGATTGATGCAGCAAGATAAGCGAATGAAACCAACAAATTTAAAGAAAATCGATAAAATAGCCGAGAATCTTCGTTTTGGTGCGAATTCAACTTCACCTCCAAGTTCAGCATCTCCCAGTTCAACGAAAAGTTTTCTTGATCATTTCAGTCAAATGTCGGTTGTGAAGAAAGAATCTTCACCGCTTACTTCTTATCCAATGTCACCAACAACACTTCAATCAGCATCTGCGTTTCTCAATGATAAAAATGCAATTAAACCGACAGGAATGGAAAATTTATTAAACTTTCAAAATGATTCATCCAAGAAAACCACAGCACCAGGTGGAACAGTTGCAACAACTAACAGTGGACCCACCACAAAAATACCAAACTCAAAGCTTTTTGCGAAATGTTTCATCTGCTCAAAATTACTTTCAAATCAATACAATTTAAGAGTTCATCTTGAAACACATCAGAATATGAGGTGATTTAATGAAATTTAATGAGAATAAATAAAAATAAAAGTCTTTTTATTATGCATCAACAGATATGCTTGCACAGTCTGCTCACATGTGTCAAGATCAAAAGACGCATTACGTAAGCACATTAGTTATCGACATCCTGGAACTCCATCGCCTTGTGAAAGTGAGAATCGACGCAAACGCACGAAACTTGCAAGTCAAATCCAACAAATACAAGCACAACAAATTATGAAAGATCAAATTGCTGCTGGAAACATGTTATTTCCACCTAACACAACACCAAGTAATCAATCGGCTTTACAAATGAATATGGACGCAAATGCAAGTCAACTTGCACTTTTACAAAGTTTCACAAGTGAAATGACAATCCCGACTCAGACTCAACTTTATCATCATCAACAGCAACAAAATCAACCATCGCAACAAGTTGCAGCTTTAACTCATCCCAATGTAAAAAATGAAATCAATAACAACGGCGACGAACATATGGCAAGTGGAAGTCAATGAACAGTCAACGCATTGAGGCTATAAAATTTATAAATTTAGGAATTTTAAATATCAATTGAGAAAGAAAAATTCTCAAGATATTTTAAAGTTTATAAAACCAACGTCTAAGACATTAAATTGCAACATAAAAAGATTGAAAATCTTACGAAAAAGACAAATCTTGAAACTTCGAACTTAAGCTTTAGCGTGTAATTTTTTTTGTTTTTTTCCAACATTTTTTATTTTGTTGATTTTTCTTCATCTCTTTTTTTCACTTGGATTGTGCAGACAATTTTCTGTCTAGTGGGAGGAACTTCTTCATTGGTTTTAAGCTTTAACTTCACAAATATCCTTTTTTTCTTTTTTTCTTCGTTCTTACTTGAAAAATATATATCTAACTACTTAAATGAATATTCAATCCTTAGCTGTGATAGACATTTAATAAGTTTAAAACTGAATGAAATCAGGGCTTGACGGAAGTGATGGAAAATTGTTTCCTTCCCGTCTGAAATGAAATCACATAAAATGATTTAAGACAGCAAAAGACAAGCAACAGTAAATCAGAACCTGATTTATCGTTCAGATGTAGTTTAAAAAAGCAAAGAATCGTTGCTCCTAATCAGTAAAATTCGTCCTATTATCTTTTACCTGAAATAAACAAAGAAAAGTAATCGCGTCAAATATTCTTAAATTTGACCAGATTTTCTCTAAAAGACATAAAAATACCTAATTGAAAATTTTTTGTCGTTCATACATATTTAAGTTGTTTGCTCTAACATTAATTAGTTGAATTCGTTTTTTTTCGAGAGATTCTTTTTAGTCTTAAAAGTTTGATAATGGACAGAAAACAAATTCTATTTGATTTTCCCTTTGTTACGTTTCAATTTGAATATCATGATAAAATGAATAAAATAGCTTTTCTTCTTTTTGTAAAAATAAAACTTGAGTTTTAATTTTATAGCCTAATAAAAATGATTTAGTGCAGTAACACCAGTTAAGTGAAGAGTTAAGTAATAAATTTTCATTGTAAGTCATTCAAGTAGAAAGTTGTAAACTGCATCAACTATCCAACCTATTAGAATGTGATGATTGTATTAAAATTAAAAAGGATCATTATCGCATTATGATAGAAAAAAAGGAACTCTTTTTACTATGCTTCATTATTCTTTATTATGCATTTCGTTTTAGTAAAAGTTTTCACAACTCTTAGAAATTTGTATTCTTCGACTGCTATTTTTTTGTATAATTTCAAGTAAAAAAATTGAATCCACGTTGACTTTCATATCAATATTATTATTTTGTTACGTAAGTTGGCGTTTTTTGCACTGTCAAACTTAAAGGAAATATTTGAAGAAAAAGGGAAATAAAAATATTTCGACAATTAGTAGGAAAAAAAAAATGCATCAAACAAATTAGTTAATAAATTTAAAGACTGGGGAGAGCCCGCGAATTGTGACGTGGAGCGATTAATACTCAACTTTGGCCTCGTGAAATACTTATTGGAAACAAAAATTGGCGGGATATTTATATTTAATAAACCTTTTAAGAACTTATGTGAATAAAGGTAAAATATACTATGAAAAGAATATTATTTTCATAGAAGATGAGAGATGAATTGAAAGTGTTTAAAAGCTTTCGATTAACCAAACTTTCGTGTTGCAATCTTGTCCAGTTGAGATAAGAGTTTCATGATCTAACCACACAAGTCCAGTAATTTGTGATTGGGGATGAGCATCTAAGTGAATTAAAAAAATTGATTTGAGTAAAATAAAATGGGAAACTTATGTTAATCTCTTACTTTTAATTATGGTGTGTTTAGCTGGACTGGCCAGTGACCAAATGATAATTGTCGTATCTAAAGAACCACTCGCAACAAGTGAAGAGTTTGGAGACCATGAAACTTTGTTAACACGAGCATTATGGAAGCCCCATTCTTTATTATGTGCCGGCTTTAAATAGAAATCAGCGTTATAATTTCTGATATAATAAAATTAAACACAACTCACCTTGTATTCAGGAACGGCGTACAAAATAACTTTTCTATTGCTGTCACATGCAACCAAATATTTATTATCAGGCGAATAAGCACAATCAGTTATCGCCCCAAGATGCTCCAACTCGCTTTTCAATTCCAATTGAACTCCATTTAAAGAATAAATATGAATTTTGTTGTCATCACCACCAATGGCGACTTCTTGCGTCTCAGAATTTATTGTCACTGAGCTTGCTTCATAATTTATTTTCAATGACATCGCTTTACGGTTGTCTTGTACAACAACAATTTCATTTACACATCCAATGATGATGATATTCTTTTCCTTGAGAATATCCATGCCACGTGGTTGACATGGCAACTTTAAATCGATTCCAGTGTAAACGTTCCCTTCAACGTTAATCTGTTTAAGTGAGTCATCAATACCACATGTGTAAGTGAAATCACCACCATGCGATTTAATGTCATTAACTTGATTTCCATGACCATTTCCATCAACTCGATTGTTGTTACCATTTCCAGAATTCCAATTAGTGACAGCACCATCATGTGACGCAGTGTAAATAATGCTACGATCTTCGCTCAATGAAATGGCTGTTATTGGTTTATTATGTCCTTTGATGACACGTAATGGCTGAGTTGGATTTGCAGGATCGAGATAAGTAATGAAACCTGAGAGAGATACAGTGAGCAAATGTTCCCCTTGCCACAAACACGACACTTGCTGATCATCGACAGTTGTACCCATTGGGAATTCTGCTATCAATTCTTTTGTTTCCACGTTCCATAATCGGCAAGTTTTATCACCTGATGCAGTCAAAAGTTGAGTTCCATCGGGTTTCCATGCTACTCCATAGACTCCACCTTTATGTGCTGGTGACCCGATTTCACTTATCAAATCAGAAGTCGTTCCATCATAGAGAAAGACTTTACCATCGAAACCGGCAGATGCAAAATATTTCCCATCAGGTGAATAACGAACAGCCTGAACGAATCTTGAATGTTCTTGCTTTGTTTTCTTGAATTTAAATGGAGGCCCCTCGAATATTCCAATAGTATTATCTTCACTTCCTGTGATGATACGGAAAGGACGGGCCGGTCGAAAATCGCAACTATTTATTGGCTTTGATTGTCCACTGATTTCTCCAACAGATGTTCCAGTTTCAGCCATGAAAACATGACCAAATCTCTCGCGACCTTCACCAACAACAACAATTCGTTGACTGTCAGCGGACCAAGAGATATCTTTGATTGGCCCTCCTATCGGTTGGAACTCGTTCTTCAATAAATGCTCCTTGTTCACAGTGTCCCAGATACGAATTTTTCCCGAAACATCACCCGATGCAATGTAAAATCCCGATGGTGAATATTTGGCAACATTAACGGCACAGGAATGCTCGGTGTATACATCTGCAATTGCTGGATTCTAAAAATAGTAGAAATGCGATGTTCAAATAACGATGCGATGACAAAATTCAGTTTCTATGTGATCACATCATACTCACATCAATATTTCTGATGATCACAGAGTTTCCGTTGGTGTAAAGAAAATTTTTACCTTTGGGATCGCCACCAAGAACAATTGGCTGGCCACGACTTGTTCTCGGCAAACTCGCATAGATAAATTCTGTTTTTTAAGCATATACATGAATAGAAAGAGAATTTAAATTCAATTAATTATGTTCCGATTCGTTGAATTTTAATTCAATTTAATCATTAGGGGAAAGAAAAAAAATGCACTTTTGGGCGTGTAATTTTAAATTTCTGATAAGAGAAACATATGAATAATTTTTTTTTGATTTTAGACATATTTTCTAATTTTTCATTAACTTGTGCAATATTAAATGAAAAACTTTATTTTTTGTTGTTTCTATGCAAGAATAAGAAATATTCTTTGAAGATTTTTCCGGCTTTTCATTTCAACTACACTTACTATTCGAATAACTCATTATTCAAGCACAATGTAATCACTTATGGCTTCTTAAAAATGTTACAATAAAGTCTTGATGTTTAGAGGTATTTAAGTCTTTGATTTTTGAGATAAAATTTGAATTTCTAGTGACTAATTCCACCTAACTCTTATTCTCCTTATATGGAAATATTTCGTTAAAAATTGATCGGTTCGTATTAAAAATTTGGGAATTAAAAATTAATTTAAATTCATAGATTTCTATAACCACACACATTCATTTAGAACAGTGTGGAAATAAGATTTGTTGTTTTTATCTGACGATTTAAAAGTTAAATCAAAATAGCTTCAAAAGTTCCAACTTTTGACTATGATGGAACGTCCTGACCAAAATTTGCTTCAATTTTCGCTTCAATTTCTCGGATCTGTTTACACGTCAAAAATTGAAATTTGTAAAAAATAAGAAAAATTTAATTAAAATGAGATATCCGACATCTCCAACGCCAAGTGAGAGCGGATCAATGCTCTCGGGATACTCCTTACGAACAGGACGTAGTCAATTACCTCGGCCAGCAACATCTAATGTTTGCAATTCAGCAACAACAAAGGCATCAAAATATTTACGAAGATTAGTTAAGTTTAGACAAATGGATTTTGAATTCGCATTATGGCAAATGCTTTATCTGTTTGTTGCACCTCAAAAAGTTTATAGAAATTTTGGATACAGAAAAGGTAGATAAAAAATTTTTCCTTCAAAGATTACAACACATGATTCATTTTTATGACTTTTATTTTCATACAGAAACAAAGTTACAATTTGCTCGTGATGATCCAGCGTTTCTTGTGCTTGTTTTAGCCAGTTTATGTTGTAAGTTGAAAATAATTCTTGAAGAATAATAGATAATTAATAGATTATAATTTGTTTTCAGTCACATCATTCGGTTTTGTATTTCTCTTCCGACTTGGATTCTTTCAAACAATCTATTTCCTTCTTTATGTTGTCATTGTCGATTTTCTACTGGCTGGTATAATTGCAGCAACAATGATGTGGTTAATTTCTAATAAATTCCTACGAGAACCAAATTCTGAGAACGTCGAATGGGGATATTCTTTTGATGTTCATATTAATGCGCAATTCCCACCTCTCATAATTCTTCATTTTGTGATGTTAATTTTTTATAAAGTTCTCTTCAGTCAAGAATGGTTTATCGCTCGATTCTTGGGCAATTCATTATGGCTCCTTGCAACTAGCTATTACTACTATATCACTTTTCTAGGATATAATTGTGAGTTGAAATTGAAATATTTTCAATGAAAATTTAATATGTATATCAAATATTTAATTTTGTTTCAGGCATACCACATCTTAAGAAATCAAGAACGAAACTTATCCTAGCAATGATGCCAATCACTATTTTGTTCTTTATTGTGACAATTATTATAGGATGGAACTTGAATATTTCCTTAATGAACTTTTATCATTACCGTGTACTCTAAATTTCCTTGATAAAATCATGTTTGTTATTTAAAAAAATAAAATCATAATAATGAAGATTATAACTAATTTATGTTGTATTCAATCGTTGAGAATGAAAAAAACTCTATGAATATTTAATTTTATTGAATTTTATTTCATGATTTGGAATAAACTTTCAGAATAATATAATAGATTATTGAGGATTTTTCATAAATAGATATTTTTTAAAAGTAAGTGACAATTAAACCTAATTGATTAGATGGAGCCTGGAATGAAAATTTGTCAAATATTTCTATTTTAAATCGAGATCAAGTTCAGATTCATCAACGTTCTGATCATCAACAACTTCAAAGTCCTGAATTTCAGCAGCAAGGTCTTTTTCCCACTCTTCATCTGTGAAAGATTTCAAGAAAAAAATTTGATCATCTCGATGATTTTAATTTCGATGCGAAAGCTGTTGCTGTCTCAATAGTCAAATGCTCCAAGGCAAATTGAAAGTTTGACCGATCGCTTATGCAACATTCATCATCCATTCAGACAGCAACAGTCAAAAAAAAATTAGAATTCCATCATGAGAAGATCTTTTTTATTATTTTTTTTTGCTCTATAAGTTTTCTCTTTATTTCATTTTTGTTTTCATCTTGTTTTTTGTTTCTTTATTTTAATTTTGTTCTTATCTGGAAATTCTTCTCCTTTTCTTTCTATATCAAGAGACGTCATAATGTATCTTGAATTTAAATATAATTTTTCATCATTTGATTTCCTTTTATAAACAACAGTGTTTGTTATCATCTTGAACAATTCTGATTAAAAATTTAAAATAATTTTTTTTTTTTTCATCTTAAGATGAAATCAAAATTTTGAAATAAATATATTAGATACTTAAATGAAATTAGGGAAGAATGAGAAATGTATAGAGAAGACAAACATTGTTATATGTGGTGTTTCATAAAATAAGACTTGATGAGATTAAAATTAGATTACAATTTAGACAAAATAAAAGAATGCGAAGCTTCTTTGTTTTAATTGACTTCACTCATTCAACTTAAAATGCCTCTTCGCTCTCACTTAATATTTTATTGATATCTTGTGGAGTTAGTAGTTGTTTTGTAGCGAAAAATTGATAAATAAATAAAAGGCTACAATGAGAACTGTCTTAGCTTCCATCCCCTGAACCAAATGCCAATTAATTTAACATGTTTGCATTCCTTCCTTTCTTTTCTCTGATATTTTTCTTATTCTTATCTTTTTGGCTTCGCATTCATTTCCTGGTAAAGTTTTTTTTCTTTCTCTTTTATCTCCGTTTCAAATATGTTCACTTTAATGAATCTCATGGAATGATATTAAATCTTACAATAAATGGCGTTTAAACATCGATCGGCGTGAGAAACGAAGTAAAGAACTCTTCTTTTTATAGATTTATCTTATACATCTAATTAGCATTTCTCTTATATGTATTTTACTTTTTGATTCATTTCACTTGTTTTCAATTTGTATGTTGAATAATTGAGTTTTTAAAAATACGGTTTGGAAAAAAGTATTCATAAATACATTCTTTGATGCAGATAAATATTCCATTCAAATACTAATCACGACTTCTTAATAAACGAGTAGGGTACAAGGAGTCTGAAGTTATACAATTTATATTAATCAAAAATAAGTTGAGAATGTTAACGAGAATTGTTGAGTCGTTGATTAAGTTATTTTTGAAGAATTTCCTCAAGAGAGATTTTATCGTCATGTTTAAGGTAAATGATTAGTGCATTCCACTTTTTTGGACGTGGACTTGTTTTTATGATGACTTTTTAATATATGTAGGTAGTGATAAATAGATATCAATTCTTAATAGATTTTTCTTTTCATGTTTATTTACATAAAAAAAAGAAGAAAACATTTTCTTTTTAACACAACACGCGCTTATTTCAAATCCTTCACTAGAGCCCAAAAGTCGAGCTTTTCAAATCGAAAAAAAACGAAAGATCATGCTCAATGTTACAAGATGTGATTGTGAAAGACTAAGAGAATAATAAACAGAATTTGATTATAGAAAACTTTTCAATGAATCAAGGTGAAAAATTTTCGCTACAACTCTGATTTTTCCCCTTCATCCCACTCGAAATTTCTCATTCACTAACAAAGCTCCCAGAATGTTCGTCCGTAGTCAATGTTAGGCTGATTGTGAACGAAAAACCGCACATACTTAATAACTATGGAAAGTCTGGAAATCCACATTAATTTGGCTTTTGAGGGAAGGATTTGAGATGCTGAATAAGACTTTTTTATCTTAGTTTTCTACGGTTATAATAATCTAATTAAAATTTTCTTAATTCTTCTTTTTGTATATATTGTATCATTAAGATGTTTTCTTTGAGAAACTTTCAAACGCTTACTTAGTTTTCATTTTCTATCCGTCTTAAAACGACTTTACATTATCCTTGGTAAGAAGATTACACGTGAAGGAATTTTCTCTAGTCAGTGCTTCGTTTTATTTCATTTATTTATATTTTCTTATCAAAAGGAGAATATGATAGTGTCAGTGGGAGGATATTATTGATTAAAATTACTTTGCAAAATATTTTTATTGAACTTTTTCCCCATCAAACTTTCTCAAATGAATTTAATAATAAATACTGATGTCACGTCATGTAATTTTAATCATTATCTAAAAAGGAGATGTCGATAAGTGGATTGTGAGTACTTATGTAATGTTTTACTGTTGATTAAATTTACTTTGCTAGGAAATCCTCTTCAATAACTCGATTAATGTTAAGGGTCGCTTTCCAATAGCAACATTTAAAGCGAGAAGATTTTTTTATGTTTTCTTTTTTTCTTTCATACCTCACGTTTTGTTTCTTTTTACTTGTCAATTGGCGTTATTAAACTTCAAACATTCTCATTAAATCAATTTAGAATCTTTCAATAAACCATTGAAAGCCAAAGTCGCAAAAAATTGCGAAAAAATAGCGAAAACATATTTTTCTTTTATTGCTATTCTATATCACGATTTTTTTCTTTTATCTTCAAAAATTTATGTCTCATCGTCTTCTAATCTTTATTTATCATCCATCTTTTCTGGTGAAAAGAATATTGAATGAATGAGAGTTCGCTTGGCGGAATATTTCCAGCACAAGTTTATAAAAGAGAGTCATCATGATCAATAAGCTTAGAGCAGACGTAGGCGGAAAAATATTCAGTAGAAAGAGAAATGCTATGCAATTAAAAGTACATAATTTATCTATTGTTTAATAATTTCATTGTGAATGATCTGTGGTGAGAATGTGTAGACAAGATTATTGTATTCATTTTCCATGAAATTCTATTAGAATTTCTTTCAAGGAAACATTCTGAATTTATTTGCAAATGAGTGTTGTTTCCTTTTTTATAATTTTGATTTAATTGATACAATAAAAAGTAGCTATAAACAGATGTTTTACTTTTGTTTTTCATTTTAATAAACTTTGAATACGACTTTAACAACTGTTTTAATGCTTTGATAATTTTGTTTGCTTGCTTTTTTTTAATTTACTTTGCCACATGCAATAAATATTTTCTCATCTCTGTTAAATATTTTCCCATTGTCTCTGGAAAGTTTTATTTTGATAATAATGTAGTTAAATGGATTAATAATAGGTACGCATTATTTTTTCTTCAATTTTTGTTTTGTCTCAACATATTAATTTTTCCGGGAAGATAAAATTAAAACATGAATGTTAAGTGAATTTATTTGTCGCCTCACCAATGCAGGAATATTTTATAAGAAAACTGAGCTAAGATTGTTTTCATGTGATGCTCGGCTGGGTAATTTTTTGATAGTTAGAGGTATTACATAGTGAAATGTTTACATTAGAATTAATAGAGCACCACATCAAAAACAATATAAACTCTTCATAAAAATTCTTTTGTTTTCCTTTTTTTTTCTTCCCGAAAATGTGTAGTTCATGAAGACAATGAAGAATATAATGAAACTTTATTATATTTAGATTTTTCAACCTTTCTTCTTATTTTAGAAACGTACACGAAAAGATGATATATGGATATAGGGAACAAGCCTTTTTTCTTCTGTCTTTTAATAATACATATGATTAGGCATTAATTAACGTTTCTTTTCGATCATCATCAACATGAAAAAATTAACTTAAAATCCATTTTCTTCTTGCATTAATTTATAATTTTGTAAGCTATTCAAATCTTAAATTGAGATTAAGATAAATTTAGAAATTTTTCTCTGTTGTTTACATCTTTTTGATGAGCTTTTAGGCCTTTTTAAAGCCGGTAATAGTAATTAGATTTTATTTCCTTAATTTTCACCCACAACCCTCCTTTAATAAAACAAACAACTGAAGCTTTCTTACAGTCATTCCTAGGAAAACAGGCAAAATGAAAAGTAACTTCGCTTCACCTCGTCTTATGGTTTATCGAATTTTCTATGTTTGTTTTCTTCACCTTTTTCTTTATTCCCATATGAAGTTAATAGAATTATGGAAATGTATACTTAGCTAAAGAAAGAACTAAAAAAATTTCTTTTTTTCGCATATTTTTCTTTTTCCAATCACATCATGCCATTAACATTTCTTTGTTATGCTTCACTTCTCATTTTTCCTTCTTTTTTTGAGATAATCAAAGAATTTTCATTTTCTTCATTAATTTTCTTTCGTTTGATGTCTGGAAAATTGTTCTCAAATTATATTTTCATATTTTAAACAACATTTAATGTCCCTGATGACGCAAAACATACACATTCGCCGATGAATTCATTATATATATTTTAATTTTATTATACTAATATATCTTTGTTATTATGAAGTTTACTTATATTTCATGTTTTTTTTATATATATACGAACGAGATGTTATTTATTCTTCATTCTCCTTTTATTTATTTTTTACGGATTTAACTTAAGCTAAAGTATCGCCATAAAATATGGAAGAAAGCACATCATCGCAGCAATTATATCAGTTGAAGGATTAAAGTTTAAATGAGTTATTTTAAGTTTTTTTTTTTGAATTATAATTTCAATTTTTGTCATAATAAACAAAAAAATCACATTCGGGAAGATTCAGCAATAAGCGATCGGCATGAAATTAGAAAAAAGAAAAAGAAGAAAAAAACATTGAGAAATTGTGTGAATGAAATCATTAAGTGAGGTAGAAGGGAACAATTTCAAGACAAGTGTAAATAGTCTCGAAAGTGAATGTAATTCTTTGGATGTCTCTTTTGATTAGATTCACCTTGAATTTGATGCAAGAACTTAAGAATCATTGACAAATAATCATTAAAACTGCACTCATAAGTAACATTCAATCTATAAATTAATCTATTTTTCAATTAACAAATATTAGATAATTTAAAATAAAAACTTTTCATCACATTTTCTCTTGTGTGCATTTTGACAATCAGACACTTGCAAAACTTCACTGATTGTCTCATTCCCTTCGTTATAAGATTATATGTATATACAAGGAAAAATATAATCAATTGAATCAAATGAAATATGTACGTTCAAGCCACTGCACCCGATTCGCCTCTCAAAATGTACAATAAAAATAAAACAGGATGTTGGAAAGAATGGGAAAATTAAAATAAATTTGTACGCTAAAGTTCAATTAAGCCATAAAAAGCTTATTCCGCTTCAAATTAAAGCTCGCGAAGATGAAACTTTAATAAAATAAAAAATGATAAAGAGAAAACAGATAAAGGTAATAAATTATGTTAAGATTTTTCACGCCCATCAACAAGTCATTTTCTTACCCTCTGGTGAACTCTTCTTAAATTGGTCAGTCTGTAGCTGCTTTTCACTTGACACTGTCATACCCAGTCTTGTCATATTTTCTTGAACCTCCACCGTGTGGTGTTCATTTGCAGTTTTAAATTTATCAGAAATAAATTCACTCTCAGATTTTCGTTGCAATTTTCTAATATCATTGCATTTTTTGTTTTGCTTATTTGAAACTAAAGAAACCATAGTTAAAGAGAAATCATGAAAAGAAATAATAAGAAATCATATCAGGGGATAAAAATCATAAATAATTTTAAGAGAGGCGAACGAAAATAAAGATCATGATTGAAACATTCAATTTAGTTATTACCGTCGTCATCGTCACGCTTGCCAAAAGCATCATCAGTTCCCAATGTGCCTAAATCGCCAGCTTGAATAATTAGAGATACACGATAAAAGTAATTGCGCCAGAAATTTTCCTCTGTGATGCTGAAATTGAAAATAACATTAGAAAAATAAAGAAAACGTATATTTAAAGACGGAAACGGGAGTTGAACTTACATTTTAGGAACGAGATCGAATCGCATTTTCTCAAGTTGTGAATCTTCAGCCATGAGTGCGAGAGCTGTTGGATATGATGCATCATAGCTGAATTCATACTCAATACCAGCTGGTGGGGCACGAACAAAATTTCGACGATCCTAAATGAAATAATTGAGCATAGATTCAAAGAAATAGAAAACTTAGAAAGTCAACTCACTGCTGATAAACTTAAAATTTCTTCCTTTATTTTATCTTCATTTTGATGCCCAATCCATGGGCAAATGCCAACTTCATCACTTTTTCCAGATTGATCTTTAATGAATGCTTCTTGCTCTTTATTAAACTCACCGAGAATTGACTATATGAAAGAAGTAAAGTAAGAAATAATTTAACGACGAAATCTAAGATAAAATAAACACTCACATTATCCTTAACAGTTTCCTTAATCTTGGCGCCAGCTTTATTCACAACACCTGTGAAGAATGAACCAAATGATTTTGCACCAGCTGTTACTTTATGGGTCACTAAAAGGAAAACAAAAACAAAAGAAAATAATTATTTTAAATATTCAAAATTCAAGATTTTTGATGCTGTTTTTATTAAATGTGTTTGCTTTTCTTTAAATATTACCATTTCCAACCATTCCTGCTTGCTCTTCTGTTGGTGAACCTTTTTCTGAAACAGGGCGTGAATCGGCACCACCAGTTGCGCTAAAACACGACGGTGGAGAAAAAAGGATTGAACCGGTTTGATATTAACATGCTTGTCAGAAATAGTTAAACAACAATAAATAGAGAGAAATAAAATAAGAAAATATAAACAAATGTTATCAGCTAGTACAAGCGAGAAAAAAGAAGAGGAAATGAAGTTTATTGAAAGAGAGAAAGATCTTGATAACAAGTCAATAAATATTAATTAAAAAGGATGAAAAATTGCATTGCTCGAGTGTGTTTTTTATGTGGATGGAGTTGTACTGTGATGTATGTATAAAGAAAAAGAATCGAAAGGAAATTGATCATAAATTTCACTTAATGTTGAGAGTGGAAATAAGGAAAAGAAAAAATAACCCTATTATGGTGCAGTGGTTGGCCTGTCGAACCTGATATTGCTTTGAGAATATTATATAAGAAAAAGGATCGAATTGATTTTTTTTTATTTCGCACACTTTGATCTTTCATGTTATTGATAAAAGATTTCATTCTTTAATATCATATAAGATGCTGAAGAAATATAAGATTTTTTTCCGTAATTGAAAAAGCTTTTTGTTTGATTTTTATTTACGATTTAAATTTGACAGCTAAAAGCTTTTTCTTGTTTTCAATAAACCAGAGAAAGAAGAAATAAAAAATGCTGAAAATTGATAATGTTGAGGAATCGAAAACTTTATAGATGAAATGCAAATAAATAATTTAACATGAATCTCATCTAAAAGTTTGATAGTTTGTTTCTGTCGTCTTATAGTGTTGTATCTATTTATAAACATATGAAACATATTGCGGAATAAAGAAGAAAAAGAGTATGGCAACCAGCTATCATTCTGTGAATATATGTGAATCCATTATCAGAGAAGGTGAACTAGAAAGCTAGATAGGTAAAACACTAATTAAGAATAATAAATGAATGAATGACTCGTGAAATAAAATGACATTGTGTGTCTCTGTACAAATGTACTTAAGAAACGATATATATTTATGTCATTTTTTAACAGAATGACAAAGAGCATTCCATAATCTTAGAACTTACAATGTTTACTCAGTCAAGTTCAAGTTAAGTATCAATTTTATGTTTTGAATATTTCATGCAAACTTTAACTATTAATAATTATAAGACAAATGTATATAAAATGTACTTATGAAGAGTGCAGTAAAAAATTGATTGTGATGTCATATACAAGAAAACTTAATTAAAGCAAATTCTTTGCGCACACAATTACATGTTTTTGAAACTTTTTTGAACAGAGATATAGTTGGCAGATTCAATCAATGCATTGATTCCCATTACAATAAACTTTTGTACACCCATCATGTGCTGCTCAAATCTTTTTCATGCTCTGAATGCCCTGTCTGTGATTCAATAAGTTATTGTCAATTTTCACAAAGCAAAGAAACATTTGAAGAAAGCTTTCTTTGAAAGAAAATTGAAGCAAATTACATTTAAGATATATTTTTCATTAGAGTGCATTCTGAATTTTCAGAGCATAAAAATTGTGCACAAAAAATGAAATTAATGTACAAAACATGATAAAAAAAATGAAAAATAAAAATAAGTGAAAAAAGGGCAAAGGAAGAACTTTTAAAATACTTCCAAGTATACAATTCTTTCTTGAGCTTACCCATCCCTGATAATGGCTCTGGCGTAGTTGGAAAACAGTTTAGTATGTGTTTTAAAAAGTTAAATCATGAGAGTTTATTATTTTTACATTTTTTTGAATGTATTTTAAAGAAAGTTAAGTAATGTGAAAGTTTCATGTTTTATTTTATATTTCATGTTTATATTTCATGTCGTCGTATATATTCATTTTAATAAACACCAAAAAGATAAGAGGAAAAAAGAATAAGAAAACGAGAAGAAAAAAAAGAAAAGAGGGAAACAAAGTTAAAGAATTTCACTGTCGAGTTTATAGCCTCGAGACAAGCCTTCGTCATATTTATTTCGATTATTATTGAAGTCAAAGGCGAGTTGGATAAGAATAAAAAGGGAAGTAATTTATGAAACCTACCTTGAGCGATCATCGTCATCCTTTTCGTTATTTGATGTTGGTTGAGCTTCCACTGCTTGTTCAGTAGTTCCTTCAGCTGTTGCACTATCTTCAGTTGGTTGTGACTTTCGCAGGCCAGGAATAGATGGCATATGGGGCATTGAAACCGTTGGCATTGAAACAGTTGGCAAGCTTGATGGTAGCCATCCCGAAACTTTACCAGTTACATTTGAAAACATTCCACCTGATGCTTTCGTTGGACTGAATAAATATAGAGATTAGAAAGATTATTTTTCATTCACTAATCAATGTTCATGGTATTATTTGGTTTTATGATTTAAAAAATTGGAATAACATTTATTTTTACAATGCAATATCAAAAACGAAAACTTCGATTCAATTAATATTTTTGATTTTTTGGTTTGTATTCCATTCATTCCCTCACATTATATCAGTGAATATTGATTTATTAATGGAAAAAAATTCTATATATCTGCTCATTCACCCACATACTTATTTTTATATTTTCACTGGGACCGTATTTTATTATTTTTCGAAATAGGATATTATGAGAATATGCAAATATAATGATTTCAAGGATTTGTCAAAACATTGACATGGATAATAAGGAAAAGGGAGGAAAAATTCTTTCAATATGGTTCAATTCTTTCAAAGTTTTAATTCTAAATGTAAATTTCTTACCTTTGATTTTCAGTATTGTTGTTATCAGCAGGTGGTTCTGAAGTTGTCTGTTGTGTTACTTCTTCTGACGGAGCTGCTGCTGTTGCTGATTGAGGTGGTGTTGGGACATCCTCGTCCGCATTCTTTGAAAACATCGACGTTAAAGACGAAACTTGATTTGTGATTCCCGAAAACATTATCTATGACTCTTTCGTTTGCTTATTACGCTTAAATATATTTATTCTAATGAAACACTTTAACAGGAGCTCACTAAACTGTTGTCCTCGGAAACTTTTCCAAATTAATACGGAAAAAAGTTTTGTGTTCTCTTCTTGGCCTTTTTGAAATTATTGATTTCAATTTAGTCGCACGTCAACTTCTGTTTTAACAATGTTATCCACTATTTCCAAATCAACAAACATCAATTAATGATGTCTTTAGTAGTCAACTTTTAATAATGACAGTTTTAAGTTTAAATTACACCAAATTTAATGCACAATCAGTTTTTCTTTTATTTTCAATTCGACATAAACTTTTGCAAAAATACAATGAAACTGCGCAATCAGATGGCGCTGTTAACGCGGCTGCGCGACAATCCCAGCTTGGTACGAACATCTTAAAGCAAATCTTTCAGTGATTTTTTTTTGTGTAGCGGTTTGTATGTTGGGATGTAAACAAAAGAATTTTCAATGAAGTTCGAGTGTCAGATATTTTATTGATTTTTTCGGATAAAATTATCATGGAGCAATACAAGGAGCTGAAATGGTTTGGAATTAATAATTAAATTATTAAGCTTTCATTTGATTTTAATTTCTCAACAGGTCATGGTATAAATATGAAAATGAGAAAAAACATTCTGCGCGAATATTTAATTTTGATACGATCAATGAACAAGACATCATGAGTCGAACATTAAATGAAACTCATAAGCTCGCTCTCCCAGAGAAAAGTGAATATTGTACATTAAAAACTAAAGAAGAAATTTTATTATGTTCAGGAGTAAGTGAAGAAAATAATTCTGAAACTTTAATTGATCCGAGACAAAATGCTACAAGAATTCTTAAGACACCTAATAATCTCGTCAAGGATCATAGATACACATCTGAATTGAAAGTTCATGAACATAAAATAATGTTCGGCATGTTAAAAAGCAACATCAAACATAATCCCAGAATTAATAATATTAGTCATCAACAATTTCGAAAAATATCTCAAACACCAACAGCAGCTTTAATAGAGAAACACAAAATAGAAGTAATGCAATTCAATAAATGTGCTGAAATATTCTTCTATCGTCATATGAATGAACTAAATGATCTTTTATCAGAAGACATGAAAGTTTTTCTCATTGATCATTGGCAAAGAATTGAAGATCTTTCAATCTTTCAAGTTGTAACAAAACTTCTTTTAAACAAAACTCTGAACACAATAGAAATAAAAGTGGAACATTTGAACTCTGAGAGTGAAATAAACTCATCACCTTACACGATAATTGAAGAATATTTCCCAATAATAAATCGATTGTCATCAGAGGACTTGAAATTTTATTGTCAACTTAATGAAATCTATAAATCAGAAATGATCTTTTATCCAACATCTGACATTAATCTGTCAGTTGATTTGTTATCGAAACTTTTTTCTGATGAAACCTTTTCAGTTCGCTTTGACAATTGCATTAATAGAGATGGTTTTAAGTTTTGTAATTTTGATAAACCTTTACCGCTCAAATCTGTTGAGATACAACAGGCACTTGAAGAAATAGTAAAACTAAAAATTTATATGATGATCGATTGGAGTATAATGGATGGTTTCATACAAATATCTGAACACAAAGAAGAAGTTTTCAGAGCAGAAACTATCAGCAATCAACTTAAAAAACTGTTCCTAATGTTCAGAAAGCGTGCTGGAAACAATAAAAAGAATCATCTGTGGAAAATAAACAACGACGGTCAAAATTACATTCTCAACGTCAGACAACCAAACGTTTATTTCATGATGGATAAGGAAATTCTTCAACCTGTGAATATATCAGTTAAACTTGAATATCAAACAAATTTTGGTGCTGAAAAAATGACGAGCAATGAATTGATAAAAGAATGGTGCACATTAAAATTTACTTCTTCTTCCAATATCATTCGTTATCGTATTGACGCAAAAACCTTAGAAGTACTCTCTATGACAACTGTCAATATTGAGGAAATTGAAAAGGAATTGAAGAAAAATTATAACATTAATCCGAGTGATTTGATTGTCAATCTCATAAATGTCTTTGGTTGCATTAAAAGATTACCTGAAGGAGAATACTTGATTCAAGCTATAAATGAAGACACTTGGAAAAATATGTACATTTATAGAAAAAGTACTTCGGGCAAGAATTTCTCGGACAAACCATGGGAGATAAAAAAGGTTTTTACTTCCAAGTGGACCCCCATCGATGAAGAGACTCCTACATTTATTCACATTCCTAATCATAATGCTCCATGTTGCTTTCAACCTTCGTGTGATAGCAAATATCGAGTACGATACTTTTCAAAGCCAGAAAAACGAGCTCAAACTAAAAATAAACTTGATAAAGTTCAGAAAACTTTAAATGCCATCAGGAACCTTCAAATGCCAAACAAAAGAGTTGGAAGTAAAAATAAAGTTGATAAAGCCCAAAAATCCTTTACTAAACCATTACTGATTCCTGAAAACAGAAAAGCAAAAACTAACAGGTACAAGAGTCGAAAACGAAAAGCCAAAGCGATAGAAGAAAATTTACAATAAAAATAAAATTTCTAATACATTTTTCAACGTAAAAAATTGTTTTGAATATTTTGAGTCGTCACTTCACATTTACATTCCGACGAATATGTTTTCAATGTGTTGGTATGTTTTCAGTTTTTCGAAACGACAATTCATTACAGTTTCGCTTCAAAAATTTCTACTATACTTCACCTAAATATAAGAAAATTCAATTAGATAACAACATTCGGTGCTTGCTAACATGATGTGCTAATCAATTGTTTTGAAGTTTTGCATCTTTCAAACAAGTTTTCGTAGTTTTATACATAAATTTTGAAAAATCGATAACAAAGGAAATGTTTTTCGTCTGAGGTTGGAGTAAAACATTAATTGACACATAGTATGCCTTCTCTCGGTCAAAAAGTCTTCGGATACTTCAGACAATTATCCTTTATCGCTGAGCCGCGAGAGGAAATCAAACCAATTAATCAATGCTTCATCACAAAATACTTGGAAACAAGGTAAGTGAGTCATAGTTAAAAATATTGACATTTTAACTACTTAGAAAATCGACTATGAAACATTAACCAGACGTTTGACCTCCCAAGAGATAAACAAATAACTTGATTTTAGAGCGACTGTTGATTAAGTTGTTTCTTGAAAACGCATTTTCATCAAGCTCTTTGAACCAGGTCAAAATAATTGAATTAAATTATGGATTTTTATTATCATTTCGAACTGACAGTGGCGCCGAACCAACGCAAGTTAATGGGCCTTCTATAAAAATCTGCAGTGGCAAGCAACCAACGGATTTACCAGAACTAACATTATCGAGTTATGAGTATGGACAAAATTCAGCTAAGATTGCATTGACAGGTCCTAATGAAGGTCACACCTACGTTCACCGTTCTCGACTTCACCTGAGTGCTGGTGGTGACATTGATTTCATTGATGACAAAGATGAAGAAGTTCGTCATAATCCAAAAAAATTTCCGCGTAAACTCTCAACTGTTAGTCGAAAAAGCACAAGTTCTCACGAAACGGCAAGCTTAATGCCATCAGATTTCAAGAAAGCAACAGATGAAGAAAACAACGAATCAAATCATCTCATCGCAGATGTTTCTCATTGGAATATGACGTCGACA
This sequence comes from Clunio marinus, assembly GCA_900005825.1. Lineage (NCBI taxonomy): Eukaryota > Metazoa > Arthropoda > Insecta > Diptera > Chironomidae > Clunio > Clunio marinus. Next base: position 480,544 of record CVRI01000050.1, read on the forward strand.
GATCAGGGACATGGCATAGCAATCTCTCTTTATGAAAAAAATCCCATTACAAATGAGCACGCAGGAAATCCAATTGCTGATTGTTATGGTTTAGTTGCGAGAAAAAATTCATGTATGATGGCAATGGCTGATGGTGTTAATTGGGGAGAAAAGGCACGACTGGCATCATGTGCAGCAATTCAAGCTTCTTTGGAGTACCTTACAAGAGCTTTATTTAGTCCTGGTATTGAATATAATTCAAAATTTGTAAGTGACTCATATAATTAATTTTTTTTTTGTTCTCAAGGCAACACAGCAAAAAATACTCGCGAAGTATTTGTCAGCTTGTTGCGAAGTTTTTGGGAGGCTCAAGATTTTATTCTGGAAGTTAATGGACATCTGACAACGTTGACAGTTTGTGTGATTCTCCCACTGAGTGATGAAGAAGTCAACAAAAATAAATACGTGATTTGTGCATGTAATGTTGGTGATTCACTTGGATATGTTTACAGTAGAACTCATGGTGTTCGTGAATTTACTCAAGGTTCGTAACTTTTTCACATTTTTGTCCTAACTTTGTTTACCTAGAAGAACTCATAGATTCACACGATATAACAAATAATCGTGATATGCGTGACGCTCTTGGAGCTCTCGGACCAGTTGATGGAAATAAACCAGAGCTTAGCAATCTTACCTTGTCCCTAACAATAGTCGAGAAAGGTGACATTGTTTATCTTACATCCGATGGAATATCAGATAATTTTGATCCAGTTGTTGGAAAGTTTGCCGAAGCAGAGCCAGAAGTTACTGAAACTACTACGCCAGTAACAGAAGTTACAAAAGCTGAACTTGCACCAAAGAGACAAAATAAGAGTGCATCAAGTTTGTATCCGAAAAGACCTCAAGCTTCGTCATCATCATCATCATCGTCAACTAAAGCGTCAGTTTCTTTTCCAAATTCTGACATTCCAGTTCGACCACCACGAAGTAAAAAAGCTGCTTTGACTTCAGCTGTAATTAGCAATCCAATGCCGGTTACCGATCAATTACCACTTCGACCAAAATATACACGTTCAAAGACACTCATCGAACCTCGTCATTCCTCGAAATCATCACCACAAATACGAATAAGAAAATCACCCGCTGGCTTACCAATTGTGTCAGCCTATCAACGACATGCATTGACCCTTTTGAGAATGTCTGATCTCTTCTGTTACGGCATTAATGGAACACTTCGTCCATGTACAAATGCAAAAAAATTGTGTAGCTTATTGATTGATTTCACTCGAATGATAACATCAGCGAAACGAAAATTGTTGGAACAACGTGAATTGTTCTGGAAAATTTCTTACGATGCCAATGGTCAAAGAAAGGAAGTGGAAATGACTCGAGTACAACAACGTGTTGCTAGAAAACGAATGGTTGATTCACATTTCAGTTCATTGCCAGGAAAATTGGATCATGCAAGTGTCGTCGCATGGACTGTTGGCATTGAAGATGGCAACATTACTAATAACAATAATGATATTTTGCTTGATCCAAAAGCAAAAACTCTCAGCATATGTACCAATTCATCGAATATATTCACCGAAACCGATTTTTAAAAGAAATATTTGCTTAATTTTCTTATTTTGATAAGCTTTTTCACTATCAAAGACTGGATGGTATCAGGAATAGAATGAAAACACATAAATCTCTTATTATCTCTGCTTAAGAAACAGAAAGATTTTTTTAAAAAGCAGAAAATGTTGTAGTCCATCCTTAAAAGCATTATCAGGATATTTTTTAAGAGATTTTTTGTCTTCTGAATCTCGCTTAAAGTTCAAAGATTGCGTTTGTATTATTGATAAAATAGGAGAGAATTGATTTGGAATTTACTTTATAAAAAATATTAAATACCTACATTTTATGATTCTCAATCCTTTTTTATTCATCAGATTCACCATCGTAATTTTAATTGAGTATTTTTACATCGAAATAATTTTTCAATTCGCTTTCCATTTCAATTCTACTCTGTAATCTAATTAATAAATAATAATAATGATGCTTTCATTGTATTTTTGCTATTGCTAAATAAGTCATGAACTATCTCACTCATTTATCGTGCACGATAAAAATTTAATTGAAAATTCTTCTGTTTCCCATCACAAAAAAATGACATGATTTGTTTGAAACATGTTTCCTTATTCGTCTAATTATTTACTTGTGATATTAAAAAAATATATTTTAATTGAATTTTATTTTTATTCTTATAAATCAATAGATGTTAATTTTCTTCATTTTTTTTTCGAATGAGCAACAAAAGGCGATAAATAAAAAAGCTTCTTTTTTGTAATCAACATAATATTTTGATGTTTTATTATCATGAATGAAAATAATCTCTTTCGTAAATACTCAGTAATGGCTAGAGTTAGAAATGATTTTCGAAACGGTAATTATAACGAGAGAAGAGTTATAACGAGAGTTAATTATAACGAGAGTCCACTGTATGTAAAACTGCCCAAGGTCGAGAGGACATCAGTTTAATCCGGCACCAGTAAACTGAATATTTCGAAGTAATCATGGTAAATAGATTTCAGTCTCTGTCTGATGTTTCAATTTCATTATCAGAATCTTCTTCACTATAATCAGCTGGGATGATAAAATGAGAATGAACTTCATTTCTAATACGGAAGAAAAGCTCGAGATGTTTGTTATTGTGAATACAGCAATTTAAGTTGATTGGTACATGAAACGATAACGAATGAATCCAAAAGGAGATTTTTTTCCGTTCGACAAGAACACTGATACCTGGTCCTTTATGAGCCTTGTCCTCATTTGAATATTCTGTTACTTTAACTTTGGTGAAAATTGTAAAATGTCTTGTTGCTTCCAAATTCTCTTCTACACTTAAAGTATCATCTTGTCGCATTGTAAATCGAATGCTGTTCGAATATTTGAATGAATCAATAAAGCGTTTGAATGTAGCAAAGCGAGGACATTTGGATTGTGTATCAAATGGAATTGTTCCATAAGGGAGTTCATAGTAATCCCAATCAATGCGAGGTAGAATCAAACAAGGAACTTTGTTACTTATATTAAAATCTTTCCCTTGATCGTTTGGAGAAGGAATTTTCATATTAATAGTATAGAATGGAAATTCTTCTTTCTGAAGCTTTATTTCCACAAACGTTGCTGCTTTTTTAATATTACTAAGAGCTGTGATGAAATAAGATGCATTAACTTGACAGTAAATGACATCATCTTCAGGATCTTCAGGATTTACTCCTTCAAGCTTATATAAATTAAAAAACGTAGAACTGTTGATATCAAACCAAATAAAAGGCTTATTAGAGTCTCTTGGAATTGTGAATGTCATTGAATCATTTCTGGATCTGTTAAATATTAAAATTTAGAAAAGAAAGTTTTTAATTTTTGCTATCTTATTACTTACATAATAATTATGTTAGGCTCATGCTTCCCTAATGTTAAAGCAACACTTAGAAATTCTCTCATTTTACTATTATCATTCATTATTGCTTTGAATTTCATTTTTAAATCGAAAATATTTATGATCACAACAATAAAAAGTATAAAAAGAAATAAACAAAATTAACGTAAATTTTTAAAACCAAAGCGTCGCTTTCTTTTAAAGCTATGCTGCTCAAACGAAAAACAAGAATAAGAAGAATACCCAAGAAAATTCATTTCAATTGTAAAAAAACTTTTAAATTGAAAATGGTTAGAAATTTCAAATTTATTTTATTTAATTAGTCCACACTGGCTTGATTGTGATATTTTTTTTTAGATTCGCTTCATATTAATCCAGAATAGAGCGGGAAAGACTCGATTAGCGAAATGGTATATGAATTTCGACGACGATGAGAAACAGAAATTAATTGAAGAGGTTCACGCTGTTGTGACTGTAAGAGATGCAAAGCATACCAACTTTGTAGAGGTAAGTTAACATATTATAATTAACAACAATAATTAAAAATAGCAATTCCATTTATAGTTCCGAAACTTTAAAATTGTATATCGTCGATACGCTGGTCTGTACTTCTGTATCTGCGTGGATGTAAATGATAACAATTTGTGTTATCTCGAAGCTATTCACAATTTCGTTGAAGTTCTTAACGAATATTTCCATAATGTATGTGAATTAGATCTGGTATTCAACTTTTATAAGGTCTACACAGTTGTAGATGAAATGTTCTTGGCTGGTGAAATTCGTGAGACATCACAAACCAAAGTTCTCAAGCAACTACTGACATTAAACTCTCTCGACTAAAATGACAGCCATTTATCCAACGCAACATATAAATTCCAATAATAATTATTATAATCTCACATATTGTTGAATAAGGAAATCTGCGTTAAGTTAATCATCAAAAATATGCTTAATTTTATTTATCTTGTAAAATCATCAATCGATTTATTGCAATAATAATAAAAAGGTTTAAAAACATTGTATTAAAAGCAAACATTAAGCCAGTTAATGCTATTGTCATTTCCAAGGCTTTGAATTGCTGCTTTTCGGTCGGTGTGACCCTTTACACAAACTTTTTTGGGAATTTGTTTCACTGTTTGCTTTGTCGGATTTTGGTGATTGTTTCAAAAGCTGAAAAAATAATAAAGTAAAAGAAAAATTATCAAGAATGCTCAAAATGTCTCACCATATCAATATAATTACGCAAAAGTTCAGACTTAAGATTCTCCTCACTTTTTGAAAGATTATTTATTGTTTTCTCTTGTTTAAATTGTTGATTATTGTCACTTTCTGATACGTCATTACTTAGAGGATCGCCTTTATAGTCCCTCAGCCTTGATGGATTAGTGAGAATTTCTAAAGTTTTCCTCCATTGAGTCTCCATAATTGAATGAAGATTCTCAGCAATATCATGACGACGAATTTGATACTCATTTAATTTTGATTCAAGCGATTCAATTGTTCGCGTTGCATTCAGTAGTTGAGCTTTATAAAGTTCGACTTCTTCCATGCACTTTTGATTTAAAAGATCAATTTCTTCTTCATTCCTATTAAAAGTTTTAATGAAATATTAAAAGAATGTATTACCTATTACCTATTACGTGTTACGAATGAACTTACTTTCTAACAATCAACTCCATTTGCATGATTGCTTTTTCATTTATAGATTTTTCTCGTCTTGCAGCTTCCTGTTTGATTTCATTTTGAAATTGCTCTAATTGCTCTTGAAGCTCGCCAGCCTTTTGCCCTAATGCACTTTCAAGTTGAGTTTGATAATAGTTTTTCAATGCAGTTCGTTGTTGATCAAGCTCTTTCAAAAGTTTCCGCTCTTTATCTGAGAATTCATCCATCATGTTGCTGAAAATTTTCTTTTGTTTTGTTTCTAAAGTTTGTTTCTCTTTTTCATGTCTTTCTTGAAGTTTCAATTTATCATCTTTGGCTTGTTTGACTTGAAACTTCAAACTGAAAAGTTCCCGATCTGCCAAAGATCTTGTATGTTTCTCTTGTATAAAGTTGTTTTTCTCTTCCTTACACTGTCTTTTCACATCTTCAATATCCTTTTTTAAATCATTCTCAATTTTCAGACTGTTCGACAAACGAACTTCAAGATCTTGAATTTGTTTTTTAGAAATTTCTCTCATCTCTGTAGATGTTGAAGTAAGATTCTCAATTTTTAATTCTAGCATTTCATTTTTGGTTTGGAATTTATTTATAAGTTTTATCGTTTCTGCAAATTCTTGTTCAAGCGTTCCAACTTTTTCCCGAAGTTTTGTATTCTCAACATCTAATCCTTCGTTATGTTTCAATCTTTGAATAATTTGATCCTTTTCATTATTTGACTTCAATAAGAGTGATAATCTTTGTTGAAGTTGAATAATTTTCTTTTGTAAAATAGAAGATAATTGCTCATAATGTTGTCGTTTCAGACGCTCTTCTTGAAGATTCAAGTCATTGTCAGTTTTATCTAGCGGTGCTTGTTGTAAAGGATCCACAAAATTTTCGTAGCAAAGTAAATCATTACTTGTTGAATTGTGAACATCGTTTTTGTTTTCTTTATTGAGGAAATTGTCTAGTTCTTCCATGAAATCATTGTCGTTGGAGAAATGAGATTTCTCTACATTTATATTTGGATCGAAAAAATTATTTGGTATTTTCATAAGAATATCAGTATCATTAGAACTATGATTAGATGAGCAGCAGGAATTATTTTGTTCCATAGTTAACTTTATTTTGTCACTTAATAGAACATAAAACTAAAAAAAATAAATTAAATTTTTGTTATAAATTTTTATTTGTTTACATGCATATAACAGTTTATAACTGAATTGTGTCTTTGATAAAAAAACAACGCTTCAAATTTTGAAATTTCAGTTTTTTATCCACCAACCCTTATAGATAGTTATAAAATGTCACATGAATTTCAAGTAGATACATATCTACAAAATATTTTAATATTCAGGGTTCGCTTTCAAAGCGATAAGCTTTAGTTACACGGAAAAATATTCTGAAAATTGCCAAATTTCCTTAAATAATTAAATATTTATCCGCTTATATGTATATGCAAACGTATGTCATTATGACGACCGGAATTAGGTACTAAGTTATAATGACCATTCAGTACTTAAATTTGACAATGGTAGTTGAAATCGTTGTATAAATATAAAAGATCATTTTTATTTGTTCCAATAGTTTTTGGGAAGCTTGATGAAATATTTTGCAAGGTAAAAGTAGGAAAAAATTTAAAACATTCGGCAGCCACAATGGAACAGTGCGATTTTTTACCACAAATTATCGATTTCATAATAGGAATATTTTTCCCAAGTGAGAATAGTGAAAATGAAAATGATTGATTGTACGTTTATGTGAAACTAGAAAATGGACTCATCGAAACAATATTTTTCTCTCCTTCATCTTTTAGATACTGATGAAGATTATGATTCAGCAGAGGCATCAGCAGAAACAACTACGGCGCATTGAATAACTTTTTTCTTTTAACAATTGTTCTTTTTGTGAAGTATTAAAAATAAAAATTTCTATAAAAATCTAAATCAAATTTGATCGTTTCTTTCTTTTATTTTTATATAAAATAAAGTTGATGAATAATAACATGAAAGTAAATAGGTAGTTCATTACGTTCATTTGAAAGTCATTCAATATTAAACTGATAATTAAATTCAATTGAAGGAAAAAATAGTTTAGCTTAGTTCCTAAAACAATTTATGTTCTTTTTTAAGTTGAGTTTGTCTCCATTTGGGTAAAGATTCAAATTCAAAATAATCCATTTTAAAAACAGATACAAAGTCGTCATGTGTCAAATGAATCTGTGAAAAGACAACAAATAATGATTTTTTTTAAATATTTTATCATTTTCATGAATAATTTACTTCTTTTCTGGATGGATTAATATACGTGGGCAAATTTAATGGATCACCGCGTAACATTTCAAGTGGATATTTCTGATGCTTATCAAACTCATTAACAGCAAAATCATCGGTATTTGTTTTCCTCGGTGAAGGCACTGGATATGTTCCCGGAAGATTCATATGTATACGAAGCTTTTCAAAACCTTTATAAAGCTTCAAGATAACAAAAAATTAAATATAGTTAAGTTTTTGTAACAAATACTGAGAAGTTAATTTCAACTACCTCAAACAATTTCGGATCCCAATTATCGAAAAATCCAGTAAAAGTTATCGGTTCGTAGCTTTGTTTAATGACAGCAATTGGAACAGTGACATTTCTTGGAATTGGATGAATAGAAATTAAATGTAAAGCAACAATCCATGATGTTTGTTTTTGGCCCGAATCTACTAAATTTCCGAGCCAAACATAAATTATGCTTCCAGCATCTAACAAATAAATATTTTCAGGTGTCAAATCCATTTGATTAAAAGCAAAAATTTGTTCAAGATGAATTTGACTTTGAACAAGTGACACCAAATATAAATTAACTCTCGATTTGTCCCACGTGTTGCATAAAGTTATTTCCAGTAGATGTTGTAAAGTTTTCATTTGACTAAGACATTTATCGCCAACAGATTCATAAAATTCTTCATTTTCAGCTCCTTCCATTATTAAATTTGGTTCACCAAGAATTCCAGAAATATTTTTTGCCATTTCTCTTGTGTCACCAGTGGAACTATGACCACACCAAACCCAAACTGCTCCACTATCTGATTTGATAATGTAACAATCAGTTGGAGAGTGAGATGTTTTATTAGTAACTTGAACAGCTTTTGATGTGTATGACGAATTACCAATCACTTTTAGAATATAAGTTGAGGAGAACTTGCGATTGTTGGCTTTAGAATCAGATCCATTTAAGACAATCATTTTTCCTTTCATCAATTGTAAGAAATGTGGTGGTTCCATACCTTCATTGACACGAATTTGGGCAACATGAGTATCGAAATGATCAAACATTTCAGTCAAGAATAATTCACCAGTTGTCTTATCCATTTGTTTACTATGTTTACCAATCCACAAATAAATGATATGTTTAATGGAATGATTACTGTTTACTGTGGCGTGCGTTTGATAATGAATAATGTAACAATTTTCAGAGTAGAAAACCTGTTCATAACGCTTCGGGATATCTGTAATGTCCTCACTATCAATACGATAAACTTTTACTTCTCCAGAACCATCATCAATCAATTGCATTTGTGCTGCCAGTTGTGGACGTTGAATTAATGTTAATGCGTCAAACTTCTCAAGAACCTGTCGACTGGAAACAAAAGTACCGAAATCACTTTCATTCCATTGTGGAAAAAGTGAAATGAAATCAATTGGCTCATGACCGTCAATAATTCGACATACGGGATAATATGACGGATGTTCACGCTTTATAATGTAACCACGAGCATGTCTCATTCCTTCTGCTTTATCGACTTTCGAAATATTGCGTCCGATCCAAATCCAAATGCCCATTGATTCGCCATCAATAATAAATGTCGAGTTTTTATCCATCAAATCGATTTGTTCAATTGCATCCGTTTTTATATGTTCAGCTCGAAATAGTCCATTAAGATTAGTGCATTTATAAAGCTTAAATGGACTATTTTGTGATGATGGAGAAACAACGAGAGGGTGAACCAAACGATCTCTTAAATTTAAATAATTGTTCCATTCAAATTTGCACTCGTTTGCCATTGATTGTTCATAACCATCATCAACCACAACAATTTCCTGACAATCCCTTAACTTTCCAGCAACATTCAGTGCATGAACACGCTCGATTGAACTACTCGACCGTCCCACCCACACAAACACTATTCGGTGTGTTAGCAAAATCATCACATTCCCACTGTTAAAATTCAACCAACTGAGTGATTTCATTTGAACACATCGTGGACATGTTTTGCCAAAGATTTGATAAAGACGTGGAATTTCCGGTGTTGATTTCTGGTCATTTCCTGACAAAACTCTAAATTTAAAAAATATATATTAAAATTATTATTTAAATTATAAATTAATTTATAAACGTAGATAACTAACAGGAAACCAAATTCTTTAAAATATGCCAAGAATCTTTTTGTCTCATGCCCCTGAGTTTCCCTATATTGTGCAGTCATATGATGTAAGTGAAGATCCAATTCAATGATTTTTAATGCTGCTTGCTTTGATTTCAAAGGCGATGAATTAACACCCAACCATACGTGAATAAACCTCTCAATAGTGGCTGTAGATTTGATTTCACGTGACTGTTAAGATGGAAATATTTGCTTTTTAATTTTATTTCTATATTAATTTTATTCAATCACTCACTATTGTGTTTTGATCAGAGAATGCTCCTTTTACTGCTGATGAGTAAATAATGTAGACATTCTCATCATAAAATGTTCCCACTTGATCTTTTGTTACACTTTCAATGTGATCGTTCTCAATTTTGAAAACATGAAATCCAACGGAATGTTTGCTGATTTTACGGAAAAGTGGATCGACCCGAAGTTCATCATAAATTGGTCGTTTAAAATCCTAAAGTGATATTTTCATTAATTTTATGTTTTCTATTAACGTTATCGATGTCGTTCACATGAAAAGCAATCATAACAAAAGTGAAATTATCCACAGATTATCCACACAAAACATCTGTTAACACGTTTGACAAATTGTTCTCAGATCCGAGAAGTAAGGCAGAGTTGTTAATCGAAGCAATCAGTAAATCGGCGTTAGTAAAACATGTGTCTGAAACCAATCATCGTTTTGATTTTGATGCGGTTGAAGTATTGGATTCTGCAAATTTGAAATCACAATTAAATATTTTGGAAATGTTACATATAAAAGCCAACAACACTGTCAATAAACGAACTGATACATTGAGATTGAGTCAACTATACAATGGCATCATAAAATTGAGAAACAGGAAGAATGCAACACCAACACAACCAATACTTACCTGATTAGTGAGAGAAAAGGACGATTGAGAGTAAAAAAATGATCAATTCTCCATTCGTTCGTTAATATAAGTTGAACTCTTAATGGCGATTGGCGCAAAGTATTATTACATGCAGAATATTTTTAAAGTTTTTTCAAATAGTATTGACAAATTCTCTAACATTTCTGTAGGATTATATTAATGTTAAGTACAACTCAGATTCATTAATAATTTTTCATAACAATTGTAGAAGATCCTGATGATGGTGACATTTTGCCACCGAAACTAGTCGATGAATAAAACCTGAGAAGAATATTTCTAAATAGTCTGAAAACCGTATTTCGTTTCACATTTATATAAAATAACATCAGACGTATCAATTATATCCTAATATCCACAGATTGTGATTAATGTGCTGTGCAATCATAAAAAATAAAAATAAAATCGCTGGAGAGAAATATGAAGATAGTTTATTGCTGCCTTTAGTTTTCTTGAGTTTATGATCCATTGAAAAATTTGTCGATTTTCTTTTACCGATAACTGAGGTGAAGGGAAAAGATCAGCATTTAAGATAATTTCTATTTCTTTCATGATGGGTCAATTCGAACAATGGAATTATTATGTTCATTAAATTGCCACAAAATTCACTTCTTACACTTATCTCAAATTAAATTTAACACGACATCATGTCATTTAATAGCAGCTGAAATTAAAAGCCAATTAGAAAGAAAAAGAAACTTTTTAAGCGCAACAAGAAACAACATAGAAAAAGTTTGTTAATTGAAAAAGATTATCGCGATTGTGTCTCGAGCTTTTCCGTTTAAACTTTATTTTTTTGCTATTTTGAAAGTTGGTGAAATTTCGTCGTGATCAATGGGAAAGGTCACAAACAAAATTTGAATGTAGAAAGTATAAGAATGATAAATGAAGAAGCGAACAAATCTGTTTAACTATGTCGATCATAATTGGCTGCTATGTGAGGTAAAATTTTTTCGGCGTTAGATCTTAAAACTTTTAACAATTTCAAATAAACAGATAATTACACAATCTTTTTGAGTTATATCCAAAATCTTCATTCTAGCGTAACAAATTAGTTTCTCGTTCTATTCCAGAAATGCTTTATTATGTTTTTCTTTATTTGCAGTTCTGCAAAAAGCAGCAACCACTCAACTGAATAAGTATAACACTCTTCAATGAATTGTTAAATGTTTATTTAATGATCAGCTTTTCGCTCAAGCTGAAAATTTCCAACTCAACTGAACTTCGTTTGAAAGTAAACTGACAAAATGAAAATTTATTCACCTGAACATTTGAAAGAAGAAAAAAAATGTCGAGTTTGAGACCTGAGAGAATTTTATTTTAATCAAGACAAGAAGATGAATGAGCAATAAACATCGTGAATGAATGAGAGTGAAAAAGCATGTGAATTTAAAATTTAAACTCAATGATGATCGTAACAGTGTGAAATGTAAATTTTCTGCATCGACCAAAAGAAGGTTCTTTACTTAAAATGAAAGTCAGTGAACTTTCTCATCAATTAAATAGCATAGCAATAAAATAAAGTTACGTTTAATAATATTCATTTTATGATAGTTGAAATGTTATGAGAAATGCGAGAAGAAATTATTTTGCTGATATTTTTAAATAAAAAGCACGCACTTTGCTGTTTAAATTGAACCACATTCAAGATTGTTAATGGATGAAATTAGGTAGTGAACTTTTTCCTTAGTTCTATAAACAGTTAGTCGACATGCATTAAAAATAATAATTCACAATGCGGGCTTAACCACGAAGATTATTGTTCTTGGTATAATGGATGATAATGAAGCGTTGCAAACGATCATGTAAGAGTCACGACACGTCTTCTAACATTATTTTTGTGTTAGTTTAAAGATCATTGACCTAACTTTGAGTTATTACTAATGTGATCTAAGTATTTTTATCATAAAAATTAAATAACTTTGATAATCATGACCAAACATTTTGCACTATCTGCGTAATAATTAAGTAGTTTTTTTTCACTTTTTCTGCCCCAAAATAATGAGTTCATTTTAATTATTGCCAAAAAAATTATTACATTTCTAATTTTTTAATATAATTCAAATATTCAAACGAACAAAAAACACTTCATAACAATTTCAATTTTTTAAAAGTTAATTCATTTCCAAGTTATGTGAATGTCACCGATAAATTGGATGAATTTAAATTTCTCTGCTTGATTTGATGCATGAAAATGAAAACATTTCACGCATCATATGGTGTAACATAACACTAATAACAAAATTAGTTCACCTGAATTTCCTTCAAAAAGTTTTGCATCATTCTTGGTCATTAGACGAAGTTCAAAACATTACTCATTTTTTCAAACTCAAAATAAAACTAAGAGACGAATATCAGATTTTCATTGCTACGAATCCACTTTTCATTTGAATAATTTCGGTAATTTGTTTATTGTTCCATCTCCAACATGACAATGAATTATTGCGATCGTTTGTTATAGTAATTTTCAATATGTTTATGTTTTAGAAAATAGTAAAGTTCAACATTTTATTAAACTTTAGATAAAAATAAATTTATATCTATTTTAAATTTTTGTAATTAAAACTTTTTTATGAATAAATTTTTCTCATAAAATCTGCCCACTAATAAAAAAAATAAATCAGCATAAATCTAATTATCATGAAATGCAATATGATTCATGTTTCGATGCTCAACTGAACATAACATTAATGTCGCCCATCCCAGAAATTCATCCAACTGTGATTTCCTCTTTAGGACTCAATGATTCAAAAATCAGCTGGCATAACAATTTCAAGCTACAAATTCATTATTAATTAATTAATATTATTAAATATTTGAATTGTCTTGGCACATTTTCTTAATTTTTGAGCGTTTTCAAGAGCTTTTAACTTTTGAAATAGCTTTCAAGTGAATGAAATGAAGAGTTAAAATTCTAAATTAAACCTCAGTGAACCTAGCTCATTTGGTTCAATAAAAATAATTTAAAATTATCTTATTAAAAAAAAAATTGTTAAAATTTAGTGAAAAAATTAATAAAAATATTTTTGGAATGTTCACTGAAATTCTATTTATAACTGCAGCTTTTTTTATTGGACGTTCAAATTATTCATTAGGATGGCTTATTCTTTTGTTCTTGTCAAGTGTCAATAATTATTTGAGGCAACAACGATTGTTGCGGCAAGCATACATTCGAGCAACTTCTTCAATTCCTGAAAGTCATCTCATTCTCTCGCGCCTCGATGATATTCCCGCTTGGGTTATTTTTCCTGACGTTGAGAGAGCTGAATGGATAAACACAATATTTAAACATCTTTGGCCAAAAATAAATTTAATTGTTGAGAAAAAGTTGAGAGATTATCAGATGACAATAAATGAACATGAATCATTTAAGAAATTTAAATTTGAGAAGATAAATTTGGGTAAAATCGTAAGAAATTTTAAACTATGAATAGTGTTAAAATTCGATATCATTGACTTTTAAAGAATATTTTTTAGACACCACGAGTTACAGGAATCAAAGTTCATATGACGAATGTTCCTGTTGATGATATCTTAATAGATGTGAATATTTCATATGTTGGTGATTCTGAGTTGATTGTATCGTTAAATGGCTTCCAAGGTGGAATAAAAAATCTCCAAGTCGAAGGAAAAATTCGAATTGGTATGAAAAATTTAAGTTCTTTACCACCGTTTATCAGTGAAGTTGAAATAAGTTTCTTAGAAAGTCCAACATTTGATTTTGAATTTTCCACTGCACTTGTTCCACTTGATATGTTTGCAACTGGGGATTTATTGAGATCATTCATTAATGAAGAAATTTCAAGGCGCCTTGTTTTTCCAAATAAGATTATAATAAAGGTAGAAACGTATCATAATACAGGAACTGAAGAGTTACCGAAAATTGTTGGAATTATTCAAGTCAAGCTTCATTATGTAAGTGAACTTAATGGTCACAATGGACAAATTGCACAGGCGCATCTCAACTTAGGATTACATCGAATGAAAACATCGAAAGTAACAATATCAGAGAACGTTGCAGTTATAAATTTTCATCATAAAATTCCAATATTTTCTCATGATGCGAAGATTCTTAACATCTCTATTGAAGTTAAAGACGATACCATTAAAATGGGAACATTTCAAGGATTCATTGATGTGTCAAATTTATATAAAGATCGTAGAAAATATTTGACATGCAAAATGTCTCCACATGGAGTTTCTTCTGTCGATCTTTTATGGCTCTCTTTGAGCAGTGATCAAAAAGATTTACAAAATCAAGTAATTCCCAACGAAAATTGTACAATACTCGAAATTTACATTGATTCTGTGAAGAATATAAAATATTTAACATCAACATTCGTTATGCTTTCAATAGGTGAAGAATCTAAAATTACAACAGTCATCAATCCAAACTCAGAATCATGGAGACAACATTTTACATTTTTCATTAATGATCACAACTCAGCTGAACTTCATGTTGAAGTTATCGATAATATGACATCAAGAACTATTGGAAATTATGTGTTCAGAATTCACGATCTGGTTACCCGTAAGAAAATGAGTCAAAATCTTCAAGAAATTCCTTTAAATCAATCAAATAATGACAGTAAAATTTTAATGTTGTTGAAGCTTCACGCAGTTAAATTTAAAGATTAAATAGTAATGATCACAAAGAATATTAAAAATTGGAATTTGTTTCCATAAAATGGGATTAATTATTTACTATGTAGCTTACTTTCAATTAAAATAATTTACAGAGCTACGCAACACATTAGGATAATAATTATCAGTAATTTTTATAATAGCTGCGTTAGAATGAGAACGAGCAGTCATTGCATAAGTTTGATGATTAAACAAAATACGATTCTTTCAATCTTTCAAGAGTTTTATGCGAAACTTTGGAAATTACATGTTTGTGTTGACAAAATTGTAACTCGAGAGCAATTGTACCTTTGGGTGATGAACTCATTTGGAAGATCGCAAAACTTTCTTATTACTTGTGTTCGTTCTTTTCCGGTTCTATGTCATCATAATTTTTAATAAATTCACTGATGAGAAAAAAAAACATATAATTCTTATACATTAAACAAATATTTTAAAATTAATCATTTTAATATCACCTTAATAATATTTCCATCAGTTTATCTACAACAGAGAGAGATTCAAACTTTAATACTGCATTATTGAGAATTAAACTTCTAACTCTTTTGCTAAAGGTCACACATCAATAAAATGATATTCACTAATAGAATGAATAGAACTTTGAATTAACTTCGAGAACAAAATATGTAAATACAAATTTTAATAGTTTTACAAACTTTCACTTACACATGTAAAAGTAATTTATAAAGTAGGTAATTAAAATTTTTTTGACAATCAATATCTAAAGTTTGCGAGAGGTTGAATATTAAAAATAAGAACAAATAAGAATATTGGCTAAAATTTTAGAAAACATTTCTTACAGTGCATGTAGAAATATAATTTAATTTAATTAATATCTACGATATTTATTTTACTCACTATCAAAACTTTTTATTAAGCTAATCTATATTTAGTTGAAGCTTCTGAAGATTTTTTTACTTAAATTCGTCGCTGAAATTTTAAGAAAATAAAAGAAAAAAGATATCTTTGAACTTTTTTTATTCGCTTAACTGCCATGTCAAAAAAAAATTATAAAAACATCATCGTATAAAATTAGAATTGCATTTTTTACTTTTTTTTCATGACCACAGAAAGGTCTCTTTTTATCATATTTTTCTTCTTCCATGTTCAAACGATTACATTAATTACTTTTTTAAAAATTAATTAAAATTAATTTTCCTCTCATCTATCGATTACCAAAGTCTAATTTGAGTAATTACCAGCAATTACAAAAAAAAAATCAATGTATACAAAATTTCAACTCTTCTTTTTATGTTTTCGCTATGAAGCCAAGTTTAGAGCCTCTGCATGTCATTAAAACTATTTTTTTTTCCAATAAATTTCTTATTAATGTTTGAGATGCCGAAAAATATTTTCACACTAATTCCTACAATGTAGAGTTTATGAGTTTTCTTTTTAAAATGTACTATTAGTAAGCAGAAAAATACCAACTAAATTTGTCAATGAAGACATTAAATGACAATCGGAAGTTCAATGTGAAAGAAAAAAGAGTTAAGCAGTAGAGGGATTTTTTTAATTATTATCTTCCTTAGCATATTCTTCTTTTGTTTATTTCTGTTTTATTTCTGAAAAAAATAGAAAGACTTCTTTTGTTTTTTCTTCTTTTCGTTATATGTTCATAACTCAGGAAAGCTTTTAACTCTTTTATAATCTCTTTTATGTCATTTTATTACCATGAATTTGCACTGTCTAATTTGTTTCACGCCCATCGATTGGCATGCGATGGAGAACTTCATCGAGAAGTTGCAGAGCACGATGTAAATGTACTTCAACCCAACATGGAGTATCTTTGATCGATTGACGTGGATAATCAGGCCCCCAGCCTTTCACGAAGCTTAATCGAAGTATGCAAAGTCGACGAAGATCATCAACACCGATACCTGCAGCTGCTGTCAAATCTAAGATATTTAGAAAAGTCGCTTAAAGTGCAAAGATTACAATGAAAATAAAAACATACTTCTTGATGGAACACCAACATGTCCAGGAATTCCAGCAACAGCTGCTGCTTGAGCGGCAGCTGCTGCTTGAGCATTAGCAGCCAATGATTGCATCTGTTGATGACATTGACGTAAATCAAAAACTTTAATGCATGCTGATGGATAAATTTTATGAACGGCATCTCCAGGAGTTCTTCCAGCTTCACGATCCAAATAATAACTTTGAACAAACACTGAATGATCGCTCAAACATCGAAGCCAAACGTCGCCTTCACCACGTAAATCAAGTTGAACTCCTTTTCCTATATGCAAACTATAAAATCTTGATATAAAATTATGATAAATAGAAAGCAATAATGAATCTCACCGAGCTCTTTCACTTTGTTCGGTTCTGTGAACATTGCTTAATGCACCCAAACAAAAACGGTTACCACCAGATGGATCAACATATCCATCTACAGTAACATGAGGCTTACTGGATGGAACTTTAAATGTTTCACCGACTTGAGTGTCAAGTTCAAAGTAAGCAATAGAACACCAATATTCTGGCGCTGGTTGTTGTGACAGTCGTTGTTGTTGATTTGTCATTTCAGCTTGAATTGGTGGCCCTGAATGAACTTATTTAATTAAGTAATGGAATAATGATAAAAGAAAAAGAAAGCTTACAATATGCTTGATTCATAGCTCTTGTGTCTGGCGGCTGCATTGATTGCGTATACGTCAAAGTATTAGAACCTCGAGCTGTCCAATTAGCTTGAACACCACCGCTAATACACTGTTGTTGGGTGAAAGGCTGTGTTGATTGAACATTTGAGTTGTTGATGCTTGTGGCATAACCATTCTGTGGCATTTGTACTGGTGATGTTGCTGAAATTGTAGCTGAGGTCATTTGCTGAGAGTCTGTAAGCTGAGTGTCAGATGCTGTTGTAAAATAATTTTGTTCTTGTGGTTGTTGATTTGATTGATGATTTTGTGAGCTGCTTGCTTGACTCATCATCGATTGACTGCTCATTTGTTGCTGTTGTTGTTGTTGCTGCTGCTGCTGTTGTTGTGATGTCTGAGTCGACGATGTTGGTTTCTGTTGTTGTAAGAGAACATTTTCTGGACTGCTTACAGGCAGAATATGAGTTGTTGCTGAAATATGTCATTATAATTAAAATCTATCTAGATATTCTCATTCAATTCAATTCGCAACATAAGAAAACAAATGAGCAAAAATATAAAAGAAAACACAACAAACATAAAAAATAAAAACCTATTTCTTACAATGTGGCGGTGCATGGGAAAGCCGCTGTTGTGATGAAACTGAAGATGGTTGTGCCCAAACATTTCGGGCTTGTACATCATTTGTATTGGGTTCAACTTTAGGCACCACACGAGGTGGATATATAATTGAGCCCGGCTTCGCTTCGCCGCCTTTTTATAATCAACGTCAACCGAAGAATTTTCAAATTAAAAATAATAACAAAAAAAAACAAATAAGAAAAAAAGCAGAAACTGAGAAAGTTATGAAAGCTTACCTGATCCTGGTTGCTGATGCATGGCCATAGCAGTGTAGCCCATACCAGGAATATGAATCGGATGATGTTGAATAGTTCCAATCTCGTTTCCATCCATTTCAAGATTTGATTGCCCAACGATAGATCCGCCGGGCGTATACTCATCTTTCACAATATTTCTTGGGCCTGCTTGAAGAGTCAATCCAGATAAATCTAAGAAAAATAACGTTTTTTATAAAAGATAATATAAAATGTAAAATAAAAAACAAGTTTTTACCAATTCCTGGTGAAACAACTCGCTCATAATGGTATGGATTGACACAGACTGAATCACATTTCAGGTCAAACGCAAACTGACAATACTTCACATGTTTCAACTCGTTCTTATGTAAATCTGGCCATCGCCATATACGAGCATAAATGACATGTGGAAATCCTTTGCGTCCAGCAACTTGTAAACGGCCATCCAATGTTCTTTGAATGGTGACGCATTTACTTGGATGAGCTCCATTTGTAGTTATTGCAGTTATCAATGAGTCAAGTTCGTCACGTTTCTCTTTCAATTTTTTCACCAACGATTCAATCGCTCGTTTTGCAAATCCCTCAGATTCACCCCCTTGCTAGATATTTTTTTATTATTTTTACAAAGAAAACAACAACAAATCAAAAGAATGAATCACAAGCATGTGAGTTTACTTACACGGTGACACATTAAGCTGTGCACAATGCTAAGACAAGCATCGGCTGAGGTCGGCGCAGTAGACGGCATAGTATTCATTTCTGAAATTTATAAAGAACAAAGGAATGAGAAATTTTCATGTTTTCAAAATGCCAAAAGTAGAACAAAATAAGAATAGAAAAAATAGAATACTCACTTTTATCCTGCGATCCGCTTGAATAAAGTCCCGAAACCATTATTCACAGCTTTCAACCTTGATAAGAATACGTTTACAACATATTATCTCACTCAAAAGGGAGATATTGAACTGTTGTTTATTAAAATTTATATTCACAAATAAAATTTTTTTTTTCACGAACAACAAGCGCACTCTGACGGAAAAGATTCGAAGTATGGTGTTTTATGTTATGAACATAAAGGAAACTTTAAAAGTTCAGTTACCTACATCATTGAATACGATTTACGTTGAAGCATAGGTATATATTCATTTCCTACTTTTTGATTAAACATAGTAAATATTTTAGAAATAATTTTAAAATTTAAAAACATTAGTTTATAAACTAAACTTCAATTCAATTTTTTTTTAAATAAATTTCACTATGTAGATAAATTTTGATTCTTTCAGCATCAGCTAGTTTTGTGTTGACTTCAGGATATTGAAATTGACCGAGGTTAGAACAAAGTATGGTTTGAGGATCAAATGAGGATAAATGTGCTACTCAGTATTCATTTCTACCTAGGCTACGAATTTCCATCCCAGGCATATCGAGCAACAACCAAACAAGATTTCAATTTCTCAGGAAGTAATTACGTAACATTTTTAAATTGGTTGAATATTGTCAGTAATTTGTCTGCGCTTTCTTTGAAACAGATTTTTATCGAAGAATTTTTTCCATCAATTTCTAATGAAAATATTTTATTATTCGAATGAAAAGAATAAATTTTCACATCAACAACAAATTGCACAAAGATAATCGAGTTTCTGCGGAACAAGGATATTATCAAGCTGAACCAACACACCAATGACAACCAGATTCCAAATTGTTGCTTAAGGGGCAGTTCCTCTCCACACCCCCGCTCCAATTGGTGGTACACTGACAATAAATTGACTTTTAGTTTCGATGCTACGACTCACTCTTTCTTTATTTAAAGGAATCACTGAAAATGATAAATGCTATTTTAATTACATGTTTAAATACATGCAATATTCTATTTGACGATAGGATATATCAGAAAACATTGTCTGTCAAATGCATATGATGCTAAATCATCAATCTTTCAATGTTTACGAAGTTCGTTTAATTCTCCAAAATGAAGAAAAGTTTTTCATTAATTTTTTGAAATACGGTTTGCGATTATCCATTTTACTTAACTCAGTAATTTAAAAATAAGTGTAGACAATTCAACCATACAACACCGTTTTATTTAAAAGCAAAATAGGTTTTTCTTTAAAGTTTATACCGAGTTTATGAAGTTGGTTTTAGAAAACACAACACAATTTCTTACATTAAATCTTATAAAACATTGAAAACAATAACAAAACATTCCCAGGAGCAATGTAACTTAATGATGAATCATCAAATCATTCAAGCATAAGCTACCTGATTGTTAAATAGTAAATAAAAATAATTAGGTAGATGTATGTTTAAAAGAATTGTCAATTTCATTTAAATTCATTTCAAAAAATATCAACCGATTTAGATAAATTTTTCCAACAATCTATAAATGAGAGCCAAATGTGTTTTCCTTAATGACGATGTTGACTTGCATCACGAAATGATGAAAAAGTAGAGCTTTTACTTTTGTATTGCGTAAACTCAGCAAATGTACAAATCTTCGAGATGCTTTCAGGAGTTGTTCTAGATGTAATGCGGTTTTTTCACACTATTGATAAAATCTCTTATCTATCTGTAAAAGATACCTTGCAATTTTGAAGCGGTTTTAGATATAATTTGAACACTCATTCGAGAATTCAAAAGTAATACTTTAATCTTAATATTAATTTGAATCGTCAATACCTACTAACAATTTGTTTTCAACGAAATCGAAGGAATAAAAATCTGAAGAAATGTTCTTATTTTTCAGAAATAATTTGTAGAAAGATTCTTCATCTTCTCTTTTTTATTGTCGCCATAATGTAATCGATTAGAAGTGTTACCAAAGTGTTAAAATAACAATTAAGTCAAAAACTTATGTTACAAATAAGTAAGAAGGACACAATCATGAAGCCATATTATCAAGCAATTAGTTCAATGTCAAATTAGAATATACAAGTATCTATGTACATACTAATGAATCTTTTTTTTGATTTTTTTCTATTTAACTCTTGAATGTCAAATCTACAAAACGACTTTCTTTACTGTTCTACTTCGTCACACATAAAGATGCAATCTCATTTAAAGTCAATGATCGGCTTTAACCTACAGATTCATTGCATTAAAAATTGTATTGCATAAAAGGTACAAAATCAAATGCATTAAAAGCTAAAACATTATACTATTGAATAATGATTACGTATTGAGGCTTTTATCGCTCAAAAAGCTTTTTTTGCAACTGGTTTTGCGACAGTAGCTTTTTTATGAACAGCAGCGTTCAAACCGTTTACTGGATCAGTTATATATTCAACGATACATCTTATTCCATCAACTTCTATCAATTAGTATTTTTCAGTCATGACACATCGATTCTGATTTGCTGTCTCCTGCAAGAGCATCAATTATTAGATATGTATATGTATTAATAGCGAAGATTTACACCATTTTCAACAAATTTAAAATCAGGTGGGGTACTGAAAATCTTAGCAGCGCCATACGAAGCGAAAGCAGGAGTAGATAATCCATATATTGTAGCAACAATTGGTGATCCTGATTTATGAGCGATTAAAACGATAACTTCAAGCTAATACACGAAGCAATATAGCAAATTTCTTTCTAAGGTCAATTTGTTTATTAACTTTGATGACTCACTTTACACATTTTTGAATATTTTTTTCGTTTAATTAAAAAAGACTGAGAACTATTAGAAGGAATGAAAAGTATCGAGTGACTTGATTCATTCTACATGCTACGAGCTTTTATATGAATTGTGAACACCGACAATTGCAGTATCTCACACACTATACCATTCTTAAAAAAATACAAAAAATACAGTATTGAAATTTTTTAGATACATAGATAAGTTTACAAATTTATAAACGCAACTGATCACTTTTCATCATGACCCAAAGTCTTTCCTGCTACAATATTTTATGTATAACTTGCAATCATGTATCTATTTACTTAGAAAATGTTTAAAAAATGTAGGTTAATTTTTTAAAAGTGAATTCACAAATCATTCATTATTAAGTAGAGAATGATATCGAGTAAAAACTTTATATATATTGGAGTTGAAGTGCCAATTGTTAATTTATCAAATATTCATTCGAAGGTACTCCACACCATCAAGCTCCGAAAGAATGAAGACAAGGATAAAAGTTTTTTGATTTTTAATAATTTCAATATTAACCTTTCTATTCCCTTAAAACTATTTTAATCCAAGTCTATTCAGTTTTCATTCATACTTTATAATGTGCGCATAAATTTATGCTAATATTATTTTTCAATCATCTTATCTTCCTTTTTTTCTTGAATTTTAATTCATCCTACTTTAGAGTGCCGATATTGAGAACGCCTGAGATGCGAGTGGAAAATGACATTGTTACTGAAATTCATAGCATTTGAGATGAGTTTGATATATCATTAACAATAAGTCACGTAAACCGCTGATGACGTTGAGTGATTATTTATTCTGATATTTTAAAAGTAACTTTATGTTAATGAATTTAGAAATTTAAACAACCTTAAGTACAAGTTTTAATAGTTAACGGAGAATAAAAAATATGCAAGGAAATCCCACAATTTTTAAACATTTAAGATGAATTTCCATTTCATTTTACTGTAGTATGACCTAAATATCTTGATCGTTTTTCCTTTATTGTGACTAAGAAAATTAATTTCAATGGCAGTGAAGTTCGTTGATGCGAGTATTTGAAATATTTCTTTAAATCAGAGAATGTGACGAAATTCATGAAAAAAAATTAATAAGGAATATCCGTTACGTACGTTTCTACTCGATAACACGATGCTGTACAATTGAACAAAAGATGATAAAAACATTCGAATGGCAGTTGTAAGTTACCTCGGATAATTGCGATTGAAAATGGTCGATGTCATTTCGATATTAGCAACAATTGCAAAGTGTAATTGCAACAAGTCTATTCCTTAAATATTTGGATAATTCCGAAGCATCATCTTATCTTGCGGATGCCTATTCACAATATCAATGCGCCTACAACCTTTAATGATGTTTTGACTGAAGATAACAAAGCTCAAGAATAGATTCGTGATCGTAATGTTGTTAAAGGATTTTATAGCTTTGTAGAAGCTGATGGATACGTACGAAAAGGAAATTACTGTGCTGATCCTGTTAATGGTTTCATCACAAAATCAGTTCCAGCTGTTGTTGGCCCACCTATCGACTCTATTGCAAAAGTCATCGTAGCTTAATGAATTCAAAAGATTATAAATCCAAAAAAAAATTAATTATTGAAATTTGCAACGTACTCATTATCAGCTCAAAATGCCATAAACTGACGAAGATTGAAGCAAACAAATTTGCTTATAAAAAAAGAGTCGAATTTTACTTTTAAATAAATCAAATCTATTTTGGACAAAATAACAACAAAGTTTCTTATTCTTCCTCCTTTAATCGAGAATCATGATTTCCTAGAATAACAACAAAGTTTCTTATTCTTCCTCCTTTAAGCGAGATTCATGAATTCCTATCCAATCCAAACAGAGCTCAGACAATTCTTTACGTAATAAAATGGTAAAATTTTGATGATGACGTCAAATGCTCTTTTCATGAAAGTTCTTTGATTTATGAAGATTTTCTATGACTATGTAAGCAAAAGCAATAAAGACTCCAGTCGGAACTCTATATTGGTTAAAGTCTGCTCCATGGAATGAAACATATGACCAACGATTTTTAAGGAAAGATTGCATAATTTTTAGTAAATAATTTGGATAATTGTAGTTTATTAATTTATGAATCAGAGCTTCGTGCTAAACATTGTCAAATGCTTTCTCAAAATCTAAAAAGACTATAGATATATTTTCATTGAATCTTAGGAAAATTATTTCTCCTCATCTCATTATTTAATGAGTAGTCGAATGTTAAGATCGAAAGCCAAATTGTTGTTATTATTCTCTTCATGGGTGGTCATACGGAAAATATTTATTTTTTCGAAAATTTTGTCAACACAACGAAGAAGCGTTATAGGCTATTTATCGAATAGCTATTGAATTGTAATGAAATTGAAAAGAATACAAGATCTCAGGATGAATATTTCAGGGTGACACATAAATTAAAATATTTTGAAATTATGCAATCAAGATTACCTAACAAATCTTCATGTGTTTTCTTCATTTCTGAATCAACAGGGATGGAAGAAATTCCCAGCGGCGTAAAGAATTCTTCTTCATTTTGAGGCATATTATAAAACATTTATGTATCTAAGTCCGGGATTTCCGCGAAATTCTTCACTTGATTTTTATGATGATGAATTATTATTATTATTTTAGCTACTTGAGTTCATAATTTAAAAAGATTATAGATACTTTTTTTCCTTGCCACTTTTCTATTCAATTGCTATTCTTTTTAATAATTCTTTAGAACTACTTGTAACACATTTGACTCTGAATCTTACATTGAGATTTCTTGTACTTACATTCATACATTAAATATAATTTCTAGGGCT
This sequence comes from Clunio marinus, assembly GCA_900005825.1. Classification (NCBI taxonomy): domain Eukaryota; kingdom Metazoa; phylum Arthropoda; class Insecta; order Diptera; family Chironomidae; genus Clunio; species Clunio marinus. The sequence goes on from CVRI01000050.1 coordinate 505,464, forward strand.
TGAATATTAATTAACGATTTACAAGTCTTGATTAGATTTCAAAAACTTTCTTCAGAAAGATTCAGAAATATATTTTAATTATGTTATTAGTATATAAGTCTTCCTGGCATTTATATGATGTAATATTCTTATAACTAACCATATACTTTGTTAAATTCGCATAGCAGCAAAGAAGAAAATAAAACCTTGTACATTCATTTCATATGGGCCGGTTTATCGTATGTTTCAATACATTTAATTTGAATTTTGATTTCTTTTTCAATCGCTTTCCTTCATTACACGATGTTTATTAATCAGTTCATGAGTCATTTTTTCTGTTTTTTTTTCATCTTCTGATCATATGAATGAATCATCAATCACAAATGAGAGGAAGAAAAATATAACCTCTTGGACCATATGAATGAGTCAACATTCCCAAATGAGAGGAAGAAAAAATTGACCCATTGGTATCAAAAAGAGTTGAAATAGAGCAACAACTAAACTTAAAATTTCAAGGAAGAGAAGATGGAGGAAAAGGAATATTGAATGATTGACGTCATATTGAATGTTATTAGTAAGTCTTCAGTCATTTAATTAATTTTTTTCGATTACAATCGTGCTTCATGAACTAATCCATAGCTTACGTTTATATTGTTGATGAATTATTCAAAATATTCTTAGTGACCACAATTCAGACACATAAATGTTAATTATTTATATATGTGTTTCAATCTCAACGACTTCTCTTTACATCTTCATTCATTCCAAAGTGATTTTAAAGTTAAAGCAGAAATCACTTGAAGTGATGAATATATGTAAGCGATAATTTGTAAATCGAACAAGATTAAAAAAAAGACTAAGAGGGTCTTGTGAGTTTTCTCAACTCGATTTCTATAACTTAAATCGAAGGTGTCATCAAATTTTGTCCAAGTAGCTTCCGATGAACGATAAAGGTTTCTACCTTCATCTGGATCATTAAAATTTCAAATAAGCATCTAAATAAGAAGGGAAAAAATGTCGTAAGAAATTGTTACATTTGAATATTTGTTTCATATATTACATTATCACAAGTATTTCATTTTGAATTCATTTCAACAATGATTATAGATTCAGTTGGTTATTCTTCTTTGGGCTATTTTAGCCGTTGCTAACACGTGCGAAAAAGATTCTACATACTTTGTTTTTTACTTTTTCTTTATTATCATATTCACTATATTTATGTCCATCTTTTATCTTTTCTTTCTTCATTCACTCGAAATTATTAATTTTTGTGTCTCTATGATGATGTCGTCACTATCTAAATCTTAAACAAAATATTAAAGTAAATAACAATAATAAAGAAGATCTTAAAACATGTTCAAAATTTTTAATTGGTTCCAAGAACCTTTAAGTTTTTTTGAGGCAAAATTAAATATGTAGCTTAACATCTGTACATGAAGATGTGCAAAAGATTTCTTAAGTTCTACTTCATTTAAACAACCAGTGATATAATAAATGAAGATTCCAACTAAGCCCTAAACCTTATAGACCAATAAATTTTATAATAAAGATAAGAAATGTCTCCTTGAAAGTTCTCCTTATCATTTGATATACACAAGTTTCACAGTGGGAGGAAATGAATTTTCATGAATGCTAAAAATAACATCGAATTAAGCTGACAATTAGAACGAATTGGAATGAAAGCTCGCGATGCCTACCAGCGTAAAGAGATATTCTAGGAAGAGTCCCCATTGTCATTAATTAACTTTTCCTTTGACACACAATTACTTTCAATTGATGATTTAAATTGGGTTAATAATATTATAGATATCAAGAAGTAATTCTATAATAAATTCATTGTCAGAGTCGGCAAAAGCTTTTCATAACTTTTTTTCTTAATATTGATATGAGCTTATAAATCGTTCGAGCCTCCGATTGAGAATGAAGATCTTTTATGCATTGACACGAAGAAAATCTGAGATATAAAGATTCAATAATGAACCTAAGCATTTGGGGCTGTATTTAGAGCGATTCGAATACATAAGCATAGTTATCCTTTCCTTGATTTTTCTTGTTCTCCATCAATTCGCCACTGGATCAGAGTGGTCGATGAGAAAAAGAAAAAACGAAGTACAGTGTTCGTTACAGCTATAAAAGGAGAGGCAAAAGATATCAGAGGAATAGATCTTTGACGTAGTCGAAACCAGACAGTCGCGCAAAGTTTTGAAGTCAACTGTGAAAGTGAAAATCCTTGAAATTTAAGTTTTAGTTTGTGATAATCAAAAACATTCATTAATAACTCAAAGTTGAAGAACGAAATAACAAATTCTCAAAACAGCAAGAAAGGTTTTTTCTTTTAAAATAAGAAAAAAAAATTACAATCTTATTTGTATAGTGAAGAAGTCACATATACCATTTATAGCATATATTGAACAACGTATTGATTGGTAAGCAAATTAAAAATTAAATTAAAACATTTTGGGGGTGGAGAGAAAGAAAGAAAAAAATAAACTTAAATTAAGGTATACATGTATATCAATTTTTAACTCTCGGATTATAGATACTCGAGATTTTTACGTTATTGAAAATTTTAAATTCAACAAAATTCGTTGCATTGACTGACTTTCATTACTTCCTCTGATTTTCAACAGGTTTTATTATTATTTCTTTTTAATTTCACCCCGGTTTACTCTCCCAAACATTTTTTTTCTTTATATTTATTCATTAAAAAATTACATAAAATTAGAAAATTTCTTTCTTCAAACCTATATTGTAATTGAGAGATTGTTAACAAACAGCTGGTTTTGTATTTTTGATGCGAATTTCAATTTTCAATTATTTGAAGAGATTTGGAAAAAATTTCGTAATGTTTCCCAAACCATCTTTTTTTCATAAATATTATTTTATTCCTTGATTAGTTTAACAAATGACATTTTTGACAAGAATATTTTGAGAAATATATTCCTTACGTTTAAAATAAAGACTGAGAGAAGTTAATTCAAAGTAACTCGGCTCGTTCAACTTCATTAAAATTTCCCCCCGGCTCGTTCAACTTCATTAAAATTTCTATCGTAAAGTTAAATTTTTTATCGAAATTAATTTTTTTTGCGAATAAAATTTTTAGCCAGATAGTCGAAAATAAGTCAAGAAACAACATATTTGATAATCTGCCTAGTCAAAATACAAGAAAATGAGTAGCAAGGAGATACGAATGAAGAAATTTGTAAAAAACGATAAGAAAACTTTGAGGGCATTTTCATAATCTTTCTTATCCATCTCAAAAAATTATGTTTCCATCTCTTCTACATTCAAATATTCTTAGATTTATGTAGGTAGTAGGCAAAAAAAATGTTTTTGTTATTTTTTGATAATTATAAAAAAAATCTCATTTCAATTGAGCTTTTCTATGTGTACAAAGGAAGGAAGAAACATTGTCATGTAATGAGTAGATATTTGTTACCGACAAAAAACGCCATATAAACCGTTCCATTTTGTTCGAAGAATAACTCGTGTGTGTCACATGTTTTTAAAATGAAATAAAGTGACATAAAATAGTTAAATAGAAAAAAAATGAAAACTTAAATTTTCATTGAATGATCAACGACGTTAGTTTGAAAAACGAAGAAGGAATATTCTGATGCAATAATGAAATTTAAATTAAAATAATCGGACGGAGCTCAGTTTACCTATTTTAAAAATGCTCGCACGTTTGTGCAAGTTAATGCTGCTCAGTTTTATGCCATAAATTACCGAACATCGCTTGACGACAGCTGTTTTTGAAGTTGTATTTAAGTATTTTCCCGGTAGTCGTTTCATAGTCCAGGTCAAATTTCTCTCGAAAATGTTTGAAACAATTTTTTTTCATAAGAAAAATTCCTTCACAATTTTTTTTTGCATGCAAACGAAGAAATAAGATGAGATTCCAAAATATTTCCTTTCATTCTTTTTTTTCAACGCAAATAATCACTTATTACATAATAAAAAGGTAAAATTTTATCAAGTTTGTTGAATGTATTGTTGGGGATAATGATTTGTCTTCTCATCTATCTTTGGAAGATTTGTCTTATTTCTATCATTCATACTTTTTACAATCTGATTTAAATTTGAAGTTTCTTATCATAATTAGAACAGACGTCTTAAATTTCTCTCGTCGCATTTGTGTGCTTTGTTTCTTAATCTACGAAGTTCTTACGAAACAAATTATTCATTGAACTTATAGCAAAATCTAAATATCATTAGTAGAATAAAAATTATATTTTTTTCTTATTTCCCAAATGATTCATAAATTAAATCGAAACTTTTCGAATTATTTAACTTCTTCCGTATTGAAATCAATTCTTGCTAATCACTTTTAACTTACTTATTCAATCGGAAGAGTCTTAGCAACTGTAAATCGTACAATAGTCAAGAAATAAATTATGATGACAGTAAAGATTTTCAGATACAGTAATTATTCGAACACTTGTTTTTACACACCGAGAAAGAGCGAGAAGCATTTCAAAGCAAAGGAAATGTAAAGAAAAAATAGGCAGTCGACACGTTTTATATCAATTTAAAATTTAACTATCGAAAATATCGAAAATGACAAAATAAATGAAAAAAATGAACAAAGGACTGGAAATGGTTCGATATTTATTGATGACGCATTCATTATGGCGTTTTACAATGCTAGATTACTGATATTTTAGCTTAGTATAAAGGCAAATATTCGAGAGAACTCTCTGTAAACGTGTCCACCAATACACTTTAAATTGACAACAGAAAGCAAACGAAGAAAAAGAAATAATCAATGTGCATTTCATTTCATTCATAGAATAAAATGCGAGCGATAAAGTTAGTTGAAATTGTGATTTTGAGAAAGCAAGATGTGTGACGGATTCTTTCTGTAAAACCACGCGATAAAAAGTTTTTCAAAGAAATAAGAAGTAGTTTGTTTAATTCAGACGAAAGAAGTTGATGTTTTTGATACATCTTGAAGACCACACTAATATCTCTCATTTGAAATTCGTAAAAAATCAGGAATTCATTAAAAAGTCATTTGAAAAATCCATCCGTGATAAGCTTAAATTATTTTATTGAATAGAATAATTGAAAAATAGTGAGAAAAAAGGGGAAACAAAGTGAGAGCCCCGTTGTAGAAATTTCAACAGTAATTCTTAAACTGTTCCACATGCTGTATAACGACGATCGAATTATTTTAATGAAAATTAGAAGAAATTTTGACTTCAATTACTTAAATATATCAAACGTTACGTAACAGTGGTTTCTTACTCTTATTGCAACTATTCTTTAAGAAGATATATTTTATATTTTCAAAGAGATTTCTTAGAAAACATCATCAGATAAAGAAGACGACAAAACGACAAATAATTTCATCAGAAAATTGTTACTGACGAAAGAAATTTCAAGAAAAAAATTGAAATCTAAGTGGTAAGCAAATTGACACGAGCCTTGTTTTAAAACAGATTAGTCGCTGTCTGACTCGTGTCAGAAGCTTAAAATATTTTTTCCTTAGTTTTTCTTATTTTTCGGTTTATGAACGATCAAGTATTTAAAATGCACAACTGATGCTTTATAAGCTAAATAAATATTCATCATAGATTAACATACATGTAACCTTATTTTTCTATTCAATGCAGATTATGAAAAGTGCCCTCTTTTTATTCATCCTGTCGGTTACATCGACTGCCTTAGCACGGCCTCCAACCTTCGAATCGGAAGAGTATACAGATAACAATTTGGTTGATACGATACCCGAAGAAATTCATGAAGATGAACGAACAGAACATGTTTCGATGTAAGATATTCATAATCTCGTTCAATATACATATATGTATATTCTTATTTATATTAAAAAATAAATTGTTTATCTATGAATAGAACATCGGCACCAAAGAAAGACATTTACTTTCCATCAGAACCAATAGAAGCTGAATGTAGAGTTACTGGAATGCCAGTCCCTGTTGTCGAGTGGGTACATGGAACAGGATCAATAAATGTAAGTTTATTCACTCATGAATATGATGAATTTTTATTAAAAATTTAACATTTTATTTCTTTCTTATTTATTTTATTTACAGAACAATGACTTTGAGATGAATACAATCATTGATCAGAGCCCTTCGGGCATAGCGACAGTTGTTGCACGATTGATCATTAAACCGCATCATGTGAAACCTGGCACAACTAGAACATTTACATGTGTCGGTAAATCAGGAGCCAAGGTTGTCAAAGCATCAAGTACGTTTTTCCTAATCTTCATTTGAGTTTCTAAAGCAAAATAATAATAATATATTAAAATCATAGATAATCTAATCATAAAATTAAAAAATTTTTAATACTCAATTTTTATTTCTTTTCTTTCAGCAACTGTTCATTTTAGCCATGAATCGAAACAGCCTGATATAATTTCAGCACTTGTTGGAAGTGAGAAGATAAAAATCTACGAATTCTATGAAAATCTTTTCGAATACATTGGTTCGAATGTTGTGTTACCATGCAAAGCCACTACAAAAGCTGAAATTTATTGGATCAATGACGATGGAAAATTAATCACAGGACAGGAACCAAGGTAAACATCTTTACTTACCGTAAAAGAATAAAAAAATAACATAAATTTTACTATTTTTTATGATACAGACTCAAGGTTCTTGAAACTGGTGAACTCTTGATCACAAACCTTAGATTCGGTGATATGGGAACTTATATTTGTCTTGCTAAGAATAATGTGTCGAAAGATGTTGCTAGTACTTTCCTTTATCCACTCGCTAACAAGAAATAAGAATCTTAAATCATTGTCGGAACTCATTAAAATATGTACACGAAAAACGCCATTTTTTAAAAATTCACACAGAAAATAAATAATAAGTAATAAGTATCGGAGGCCGAAAAGACAAGTTACTTAAAAATTATTTTTACCAATCAATTATAATTACCATATGTTTTTACTTTAGTCTTTTAAATTATTTATTAATTATGCAAACAGTTTAGATTTAAGAAGTAATGTTTTAATGGTAAAAAATTGCTTTAAATTGATTTTCCTGTCAACATCTTGAAAATGTAATCGAGAAAGATTTCTCGAAAAAGATTTTATTTTTGAAGGTGAAGAAGAGTATCCGATCATAAAATTTCTAGTGACGTTAAATATCTCATCTCAGGCTAAGAAATATTGTTTAGTTGGATTAGTTCTTTATTATTAGATTTTATTTTGAAAAATATTAAATAATAGAGGCTACAGTATATCCATATTTTATTGTCTTTTCAACCTTGATAAAATAATATGTTCAAAATAAATAAAGAAGAAAACATGAAAATATAGGAAATTTAATTGCATTGATAAAAAAAAGGTGTGGAAAATTGAATAAATAATTACTTTCAGGTTTTTAAATTACTCATTTAAATATCACATCATTAATTTTATATTTTTGGACCTATCTTAAGATTTTCACTTATCTAAAGTTTAACAAAGTTTTAAGTTTTGAAATGTTCACGACTGTTTACAGCACCAACTCTCGAAAATTATAACGAAAAAAATATTCTTACAACAGTTTGAGAATCTTTGATGTAAAACAGTTTGGTATTAATGTTTTATTACTTACACCTAAAAACAGAAAGATTAAAAATGTTTTTATGTGTGCGAAGTTCCCGACGATCTCTCTCAACTTCATTCATTAGTTGCCACTTGTTAGAATTACATTACATATTGGATTATTAATAATTTTACGTCGTTTTTTTTAGAATGAAAACTAACGAAGTGAGTTTGAAAGTGTTAGACGATTCTACTAAAAATTTAAATTTTTAGTTGAAATTCCATAAATTTTTGAAAATAGGCTCTTTTGTGTAGTAGTCGATAAATTTGTGCATTTAAATTGTCTTTTTCTCATACGTCGCCTCCTACAACACGTGATTAACAAAAATAGTCAATTCCACTGACAAAAAAACGCATGAAGCGAAGAAATCGGACAGCAATCAAGAAGATTAAAAAAATTGGGTGAGTTCCAATGAATGAGATGAAAAAATCCTAAATTTAGATTCAAATCTGCTATCACGGAACAAGACGATTACAGTAAAACATCTTTTTGATTAAAGAAGTGGCGTTCCCGTTTCACATCCGCTTGAGGAAGTTGTTGACGTACACATTCTTCATTTCCATCTGAAAGCTTTTTTTTTCATCGTATCACCACCATCGTATGAGCGATGAGAGGTTTTTAATTATTTTGTAAACTTCTTTCTAGCATCCGTTTCCCACAAGTCATTAGAGATAATGGACAGATGAAGAAGAGAAAAAAATATAGATACAAATAACAACTGATTACATTGCAACGTTAACTAATAATTTATTGAGAAAATAACTGAGTACAAAAAGTCATCTCTCTTGTTTCGTATCAGCTTTTTTTGGGTTGTACTTAAGTGTCAACCTCGGCCCAGTTTATCAACTTTTTGAATATTGTGATTGTGTATGTTATAAAATTAGAAGAATTATCAAATAAGAGAATTTTTTTCGCATTCTCTTCGTTATCTTGGTTAAAATCAAACGGAATTTTAATAAACTTTAAGTTGAACCCTACTTTTGACCCCAATATTCCTAAAAAAAACACTAGTCTAGGTAATTGGACTTGGATTTACTCATTACTTCTACTGTGCGTTATCGATCGAGGCCATTCAAATAAAATAATTATCAGAAACGAAAAGGAAAAAAAATAAATGAAAAAGAGCGGGCGAGCGATTTTCTCAATCGTTTTTACTTATGATCGTTTCAAGTGGGAGGACTCGCTTTATTTCGGATTTGTAGGAATCGGGGGAGGGCTAGGAATTTTTTTGAGACATCACTGAAAGTCAACCATACATATACGAAAAGAAACATTTTGGATTTTTATTCATTCTACCAGATCATAGCAGATCGCTGCTATATTCGCAATTTGCACGAGTATCGAAAACATCTCAATTGTATTTGTAAGTAGTATTCGTCTGTGATCATAAGTCGGTTATAATTTTTTTCCTCATTTTCGTTTGTTAATATACATATGAATGAAGATCTTTTCGAGGTGCTTATGATAAAAGAAACCAAAAAAAAAACTTTTATGGAGTTCAAAAATTCCAATCTTAAAAAAAATTCATGTGTTCGACTCTTATAAGTTTTTGTTTGTGTTTGAAAATACGCAAAAAAAGTCGAATCTAAAAGTTTGATATTTCTTGTGTGCGGTGATCACCAACACATTAGAGTTGAAGCTTAAATTTTTTTGACATTGAATCTCTCGCTTGTTATAATTTTTTCTAAAGACATGTTTGTTGTAAAGAATTGTTTATTGTTTAAGTTGATATGGTTCAGAAGCAACTGGAGATAAGACAAAATGATTTGAATAAAATAGTAAAAACGAATTTTTTTTGCATAGATTTTATATGTAAATGTTTCATATGAAGAAATTAATGAAGTAGTATTAAATAGCTTACGTCATTCCCCTGACTAAAAGTTTCATTCCGTTTTCTACGGAAGAAATTCGAGAAAAATCTATTCATAAGAGTCTTCAGCCTTGCTTAAGTTATTAAAATAAGAGTCTTCAGCCTAACTTAAGTCATAATAAAGATTAACGCAACGAGAGAATTTCACCAAATGTCTCTGAAAACTTTTAAGGCCTCTACAATTTAGTCTTTCAAATATCGATATGTACGTTCAAGAAAATAAATACAATTATCTTTGAATGTTATACTCGTTAAACGTTTTTTTAAAGTCAAAACTTTAAAGTAAAAAAAATTAAAGAGCCGATCGTATGGTGAGAGAAGAAAGAGTTTGGTAGTGTATTGTGTTTTCGTATTCAAAGCATTGGAATTTCATGTGTTTTTGAATTTTTAGATCGCTCAGAAAATGTTGCAGCAGTGTATGTTTCTATAGGTTTTACAATATTTTCAAAAATCTCTCTCGCTCCCCTCCCTGTTTCCCCCCGCTTACTGCATATCTCAATTCTTCAATAAAGAATTCTTTTCTTTACTCCATTGAAACTACTTCATTTCCAACACATTGGTAGTTTGAAATCAACACACGACGATGATAATAGAAGCACAAGAAAATATTTTTTTAATGAAAATTATAAAATATTTCATTAGTGTCTCGTGAAACATTTAAACGCAAAAAAGAAACGAAGGCATTCTAATAACTGAAAATTTTAGGCGATAAAGAAATGGAGTTTGATAATAGAAAAATGTTTTAAAAAGAGAAAAAAAGTGGAAGCAAAAATCAGAAAGTTCGCGATTTCGTTAGTTTTTAATTCCTAAGGTGATCAGATGAAAACTTCGACGCCATTTCCATTCGCGCAAGCTCAAACAAAAAAGTGACCCAACCAAATTAAATAATCAGAGATGACGAATTGAAGAGATGGGAAAAATACCACAAAGACGATGATGTAATCAGATAATTCTAAATATATTTAAAGAGAGATCCACTAATTCGTCAAATATGAATTGAAAGCAGTTGTGAAGTTTTTTTTTTCGATCGATTTCATACAGTAAAGTTTCTTGTGATTGCTTAAATGTAGGAATTTCGAGGTTAAACTTGCAACAAAAGAAAGCTAAGAAGAAAATCTTTGAAATTCTTTTACTTTTCTTATGGAATGTGCTTCTCCTTCTTTTCGTCATCGCTTTTTGCCTTTACACATTATTCATGAATGAATCGAAAAGGAGTAGGAATGGTAAAAGTAGTTCATTGACCCGTAGGGGCCGTCGTGGGTATCTCTTCTTTTCTATGCTTTATACATTTCTCTCTCACTCGCCAAAACGCGTTATTTTTTTGTCAAGCATTTGAAAATCGACTTTGTAATGAAAACGTGCCAGTGCTTCTCTTCGCGAGTGTATGTCGAGTTGGAGGAATTGAGAAAAAAAGTATAGTATTCATTTTTAATGTAGACTTTCGCAGTTGGGAAATATTTTCCCATTAACGAAATCGTTTTCAATTTTTCTTTTTCATCTTTTCGAGAAAAGAAAAAAATTATTCAATTTGACAAATTTTTACCTGTTTGAGAGCCTAAGTAATCGTTGAGGTTACACTAACGATGAAGGCGTTTAATGGGAACCAAAACCAGTTTCTATTCACATTCGAAAGTCGCTGACAAAGTGATTCATCTGTAGGAATTTATTGGAAGTGATCGTATTTAGTTAAGAATCACGAATTTTTTTGATCGATTTTTTTTTATTTCGATGGGATCATCATTGAGCAACGAAAAAAACGTAAAAGAATGTGGAAACAGCTACACTTGTGTGCACAAACACATACTAAAGTAGAATTTGCTTTGCTGAAAAAAAAGTCGTAACCAACACAGAAAATTTTCAATCTGTGATCTCGAAAAACGCTTTTTCTTCCTTCTCCATTCGATGTTTAATTCGTTCTCACTCACTCTGACAGCAATGTCGAAAAACCAGAAAAAAGAGAAACAAGAATGTTTAAGAATCTTTTGAGACATCATCAGCTTCATAGCACAGTTGTGTGTGCAGCTAGAGAATCGAAAAACGAGAGAAAACAAAAAATATTTTCAAACTTTTCAATTTCAATTTAGAAGCGAATCTTGTGATGTGTGCGGATAACAAATCTGTAGTGAGAAGTGATTAAGTTTAATTTTTTTTTATATATTTTATTCCTTCACAGTTACATAATCATAGCAAATTCAAGAAGTTTTTTCCTTTTTTCTTTTCTCTTCTTAAACATATCTCAAGTTGTGAACGAGGAATGGAATGTTGAAGTGTCGTGATCTCAATCGATGATAACATGAAAAAAGAAATTTATTCGTCCGAATGTTCGTTCGATTTCTAAGTGCAAATGTCACACACATTATATCGACTCACTACGCCTATCGTTTTCACATTCTTTTCTCTCTGTATTATTCCATTCATTTCATTCATAAAAACAGACCCACACACACATTAACAGGGCGAGTCTTTGCATTTATGCGGAGCGAAAGAGAAGTGAGATGGAGCGATTTGGACACAACCTTTGATGGATGTTTGTGTTCAAATAAAAAATAACACTTTTTCGGGTTTTTTGGAATTTCAGTACCGTTATATATTGTCGTGAGAATGAATTTGGTCCAAATTCCTTTTAATTTCCTTCAATACAAGAGACTTTTCATTTCAAATGAAATAAAAATTCGAAATTTTATGATAAAAATTTCTTTTATATTAGGTACCGTCAATACCAAATCAATATTTTTAATGATGATCACAAAGAAATTTAATCGATATTGGGTGAAATATCAGATTGATTCGTCCTTGGGTGGTCAATACTAATCAACAACATATAATAAAAACTAATGATGAGAAAAAGAACTTTTGCAGTAATCATTGGAAAACACGTTTTTCTGTCATCATCTACTCTTTAAATTCATTGCCACGAAAAGAAATAAAATATTTCTATGTTTTCATAAATGAATCGCTCTCTTATCTTTTAAGGTTGAGTCTGGAATATCTTGTCGGATGGTGAACATCACAAAAACTTTATATGAAGCTGATGTCTGTGATGATAAAGTGTAATAAAAAAAAGAAATTTTTAGCATTTCCGGTTTTCAAATTTGATCTGACTTTGATACTTTTACCAGTGTACTTTGTTGAAACAGTCATTGCCGGTACATATTAGTGAGATCATTTTGAAAGCTGATTATGCAAAAAAGTTTACTACAGTCAAATCACTGACCTCTGATCAGCACTTGGCGCTCTATACTGAACAAACGAATAAAAAAATGAAAAGTAGAACGACTGTGCAATGTTAACAACAATCACCGGTAATTGATTGCATTCTTATACGGTTACGAATCGCGCTGATTTGTCTTTTCTTCATGCAAACAGCTTTTTGTTGTATTTTTTTTTATTAATTTTAGATTTCCAAAGAATTCAACTTCATTATCATGCATCATGTTGAATCATCAAAGCCGAATGTTTCATTCTTGCTTTGAATGAAGGAACGAGGGAAATTCCTAAACATATTTCTTGAATAACTTCTTGGAAGACGATACTGCTGCAATTATATTCTATTTCAATATTTATTTCATAATATTTACTAGATGTATTTGACGTTATTAAAAAAAATTTTCGCATATAAATGTTTTTTTAAAATACTTTTTTCTTTATTTTGTTTTTCTCATGGTTGAAGATACAAATTACAGTACATTAATATTTTTTTATCTTTCTTAATTTTAATTTTCTAATATAAAAGTTTATCATTTTTTATGTAAGAAATTAAAACCTTGTTTTTATCTGATCTTGTGATTAAAAATTTCTTATGCTTTCAAGTCTTCGGGTTTGAGAATGAAATTTTTTACCTCAAATAAAATATGTTTTAAATAAAAATATGAATGTATCTATATGGAATTATAAATGAAAGAAAATTAGATGAAAAAGACAGTTTGATTTATTTTGTAATAAAATTCATATTAAATAGCACCAACTCAATGAATTTTATTAAAGTTTTCATTCTGCTTTACAATATATGTAGGTATAAAAATAAGATTTCCTTGTAAAAGAAAAAGATGTCTTGAGGTAGATTTGTTACGATTAGAGACAAGAGCTGATATTAAAATTGTGGAATGTAGGAACAACCTTTTTTCTTGTTCATCGGCTGTGATTTTGACCTATTTTCATGCGGTCAATGACTGTTGTGTCCATTTTATGGAATACTCGTAATTTTGTTCAACAAAAGAAAAATTAATAAAAAATAAATTTTTTTTGAAAATAATATTTCATATAAGAACATTAATTGATTGAAATTATATTTTGTTTGTTCACTTTCTTGTTTTACATCAGTATTTCATTTATGAAATATATACTTCAATTCTTTTAAGTTTATTCCGATAAATAAGTATTAATGCTACTAATTCTAATTTTGATTTTGTGCCTCCGATATAATTTTAATCTTTATTATTTAATTATTATTTTATTTCCTTCATATTATTATTATTATTTTTCTTTCACAAGTTTTCTAAGTGGCCAAAAATCATTTGCAAAATTTTCGTTCCCATATGGATCGAAGTCATATTATGGTTAGATTTTAACTTAATAGTAAACAGTTTACAACTTAATGATGAAAACTTCACAAAACTTTCCTTAAATAAGCATTAATTTCTTTAATTTTTTTTTAATCTTGGAGAATTTCTCAATCGAATTTTTTTGTCATTATAATCGAAAGCCTTAAACACAAAGTTTTTCAAACTCAATTTTTTTTCCTTTAATTTTATTAAATTTTTGATTCAATGTAAGCATAATTAAGTATTATGAATATAAGTACTAAATAAGAAAGAATTTTTTTGTTATTCAATATTTCTTTTGTTTTCGAGGATTATTCTACAATTAATTTTGATTATTTTTTTTGCTCATATCAGTTACGAATGTATATAAATAAATACTCTCAACAATTTGATTATATGCTCATTTTTTAAAATTTTTCTTTCTCCTCGATTGACATTTTCAATAGTTGTTGTTCGTTTGTCTGAGGGAAATGTCGGTACTTTTATTTCTTAGAGATATATTCTTTCTAAAATCTAATTTTTTTTCTTCTTACCTCGATAAATGAAAGTTATTCTTTTGTTAAAACACATGATTTATTTTTATAAATGAGAAACAATTACGTATTTGAAATTTCTTGTTTGCAGCTTTCTTCAGTGTCATTGTTTTTATTTTTATTAATTTTCATGAGACATTGCATGATCTTTGCAGTGTAAACTTGAAGTAAAGTACCTATGACTGAATGCATTGTTTTTTTATTGAATGAAAGAATTATGTTTAAAAGTTCAGATAAAATAAGATAATATTAAGTGTTCACAAGAACAAGTAAATAAATAATAATTAGAATTCTTTCAATGCAATGTACAAATTATTTCAACTTGTCAATATTTTATTTTTATATTATTTGAAGAAAAGAATCTTTCGTGATTAAAGAGAAAATGAAAAAAGTTCCCAGCATTATGTAAAATATCGTCACGCAACATAACTAAGTACTGATCTTCCATCCCACAATCTTGTTTTCAAAAAAGTGCAGAATTAAAGGAAAAAACTTTCACATGTGAACCTAAATTATAAACATTATTAATGCAATAGCATCGAACATGTTTTGCATGGAACATTGAAATCATCGTGTTTGTAAATGAACATGAATAAAATAGTCTAATTATCAACCGTGCTCGAGTGATTAATTCTTTATTCAAAGGTGGGAGTTGCGATAATTTGAACTGGTGGTATGCAACACTCACAGTTCACGAACATATAATTGTCACCTTTCAATGACATGACCGTCAGAGTAAGTTTGAGCAATTTCTTTGTTAGTCAGTCTAATTATCAAGTCAATTATATTTTCATTCTTCAAAACATAAAGATAACGATGAAAGAGTAAGGATGTTATTAATGGCCCATTAATGTATATTTTTGCAAATTAATTCTAGACATTTTCACTTTTCTGGTCAAAAATGACACTCTGTGAAATCTCCGACAGCAAAAAAATGAAAATTAATAGATATCTTAAAGTTTTCCGCTCGCCTTTCCACTTTTCCCTTGATTTTTTGTGAACATTTCGATGATTGTCATTTATTCCAATATGGTCTAAATAAACAATCACAACACCAATTGACAAAGTTTGGGGAAGAGAGTAGAATAAATTTATGTCACATTGAATTCATGTGGAACGATCTCTTGATGTAAACAAAGGTCTTTCAGTTCCCCTCTTTACACACCTGGCTTTTGTCTCCCAATCAATTTTTATGATTAATTTTTTTCTTTATATTTTTATTTTGGTATGTCAGTTGAAACATTTGTGTTCGAGTTCTTTTCAATTGCGTCAAAGCCACATGTTTTTGAGTTTTGTTTATTTAAGACGAGGGGCGAAAAGCTAGAATTTGATTATAGATTTAGTGTTAATGACCTCAACTGAATCTTTTTGTTTATTCTCTTAATATAATAATTTATGCAGAATATTTAATTTTGTGAAATTTAAAATGAACTCACAATTTTCATCCCCTTTCATCTGAAAGCCATCTATTCATCGCATGATTAAAC
This sequence comes from Clunio marinus, assembly GCA_900005825.1. Taxonomy (NCBI): domain Eukaryota; kingdom Metazoa; phylum Arthropoda; class Insecta; order Diptera; family Chironomidae; genus Clunio; species Clunio marinus. The sequence continues at coordinate 521,442 of CVRI01000050.1, forward strand.
TCAAATGAAAAAAAATTCAAGATAAGATTAAACAAATGCTTTTCCTCGGTTCTGTAGGAAAATGTTGTTACTGACTACATATCAAGCATTGTGGAGACATTTTCGTTGTTGCCAGCGGTTTGGCTTTGTCCGCATTTGTCGACACCATGATGGGAGAACTAAAGGACGGGTTGATTTGTCAATAGAAGAACAAACAAAAAAGGCAGCATTTGTTAAAATATCGATTTTTTTATTTTGTTTTCGTTCTCCGTATCGCGATAACATTGATGAGTTGGTTTTGCATAGACGTGCGCGTGCCTCATTTATAACAAATATATTAAGCCAGAACTCAGAATTGTAAATTATAAATTTTAATACACGAACAAAGCTATAAAGGTAAATATAACCCTAGGGTGATGATGTTTTGTCATCAATTTTACCCTGAATTTTTTTATTCGTTGCAGTCATCAGGCTTGCGAGATTACGAAGTAAGTGACGTGTAATTAAAGAGATTTTTCAATTATGACACTTATACTATCGGCTTCAGCTTCCCATCCGTTACGTCGTATATTAATAAAAAATCTTCTCGTACATTACCACGTGCGATTAAGTTTCGATTTCATTAGAAAAATAGTAAAAAAAACTCCCAAAAATGAGGGAATCTTTAAAATTGTCATTTTTTTTATGTTGCATCGATTCAGTTTCCCTAAATTTTATCTAAAAAAATGGAAAAAATGCGTTATAAATTTTGTTCGGATTTTCTTTGACAAGTTTTAGTAGATTTGGGGTGACGTGAAAGGATTTAATGAGGGTACAAAGAGCACAGTGACGCTTATTAAGCTGCCGGCACATTCTTTTATTGCATTTTTTCCATTCAAAATTTTCTGTTTAAAATTTCACCCAAAAAATATGAAAACTTTCATTTTCCAAAAATGTGAAAAAATCATTAATAGGATTTCAAATTCAATAAAATTAATGTTTAGATTAGGGGATCGGTGTTTCTATACCCTTTATGTCTCTTTACACATGCTTCGAACACACGCAAGAAATTTTGTGAAAAATTTTATAATTTAATGAGATAAGAACGTCCCAAAATTGTTGAGCTGGGTAAAATTAACCCTAAATATTCTGTGTCGTTATATTTTCAACCCAAAAATGAAGTGAAACTTATTTATATAGTTTTTAATGAAGCTCGACATCTGTTAGACTTGTGCACTTGAACGTTCAATCAGAATCCTTTTTTTTTCATCTTTTCTTTATATCTAATTGACGAAAGCAAAAATTGTGTCATACATGAAATCCCAAAAATCAAACTTGCTGCACAAATAGTTATTAATGCTTTTTAATTAATAGAGCTTTGTGATTTTTTCCTTTATTAATATCTATTTGATTATTTTTTATTCTCTTTGGTACATATATATGAAAAGTATTTGTGATGTTTGCTTAGCACTTTCTCCCATTCTTCAAGTTTTCTTCAATTTCCAACATTTCCCTCCCAAGATCCATTAACGCCATTCACCATACAAAAAATAAGATGAAAAAGAAGAAATACTGGCCTCAAAAAAAAAACAAAAGAGAGTGGGAGAGAGAGGGAAACATATAAATAAATAAGAAAATGGAAGAAGAAAATTTTCAAGCTAAAATTAATACAGAAAAAATTAAGAAGAGGGAATAATTTAACCATTCCGTCCGGTCAAGAAATTGAATATATGCTTATCTGTTCATTAGAAAAAGAATTTAAAGAATGGTAATTAAATATCGTCTAAAATATAATTAATAATTATGTTTGTTCAACCTACATCTAAACATCTTAGTAACATAACCGGTTGCCAAGGAGAGTGATGATAATGGAAGGGGTATTAGATGAAAAACGAAGAAAAATGTGAAACGAAATATGAAGAAATTAATTGTGAAAATCCTTAGAAAAAAACAGGCAAGGAAAATTATTTTTCTCCATTTTCACTGACTGTGCATATATGTATGATATAAACTCTCAGCCACCTTAGTGAACCCCTTAGAAAACACCTCCACTCTTACCACCAACTCCTAACATAAAACTTTCCTTTTCATTTTTCTCTAAAAAGACGTAAATATCTGCTTGACTCTCCGCAAACGAAAAGTATGTGGAGAATGTGCTTGTTGGATGTGAACGAACTGGTTGGTAAGAGAGAAAATTTGAAAAAAAAACAACCAATGTGGGGTTAATCGTTCGGACAGCCTGCCACCACCCCACACCATCAGATTCACTCTCTCTTAAAAATAATAAAAGTGAAAAAAAAATCCTCATATTCTCGTTCTATTGTTGAATTGTCCACCAGTTTATCCGAACTCCATGTGAGTATTCGTGAACCCACACATCTATGACTGTTTTTAAGGGGTTTCGGTCTTTTTCACCGAGGAAAAAATTCTACGAGAAGAAAAGAAAAGAAAAGAAAACTTCTCAAATCACTCTTTTGAATTGCTAACTCTCTTCGGTCCATCGACAACCTCATCACCCTCCCATACAACAACGCATACAAGGCCGAAAAGTTTTTTCTTTCTAATTTCTCTTTCCAGATCACAACAACAACATGAACATAATTAGAAAGGGAAAATTCAATTCTAATTTACAGAAAGACGAAGTGAGAAATGCTCAAGAGGTGGCCTTAAAGTCTGCATGCGAAAAGAGTACTTAAAAAAGTTTTGTAGGAAATTTTTACGATCATACTGAATTTTCTTCTTTCTTCATAATTGTTCATCGCGATGTGTGCTAATAATTGTCGAGCACTTTCTTCATATTCTTCCTTAGTAGCTAAGCACCACAAAATTTATTTTACTTTCATTCGTTTTTATTTTCCAAGAGTATGTGCTGGTAAAAGTGGGTGGCTTAATTTTAATACCGAATGGAAGAAAAAGCTGTTCTTGGAGGTGGTTTCTTAGTCCCTGACAGATGGGAGGCAAGTTATTGAAAATCAATATTTATCTCCGTTCCCTCTCCCAAAATATTTTCCACTTTTTCAAACTCCAGCATTCTATAAATCTTTTTCGGTATTCTTTCTTTTTATTTTATCTCATAATAAAATATTACAAGAATCGCCGTTTCGTTTTCTTTTTCTTCAAATCCTTGATGATGGAATTGCTTATGAATTGAAATTGAAAATTCTTTCAACGTGTTTTGTTGAATGTTACTTTTTTTATTTAAGTCAGATTCATGAATCATGATGTTAAAAGAATTTATTCAGTGACGGTGATTACTTTTCAATATTTGAAAGACATAAGTGAATTTTTTTTGTCGTTTGCAATGATTTTAGTTGATGATTAAATGTTTGCTACATGTTCACTGCTTTACTGCGAGTTATATGTGATTCTATGTTGTGAAGTTTGTAATTACCAAAAAGCAATCGCGATTTAATTGTCACTATTATTAAATCCTTTGCATGTGTCGCTGTCGATTATGATGAAAATAATGATTACGACTTTTCGATCTGCCAAACCCTTCTCGCACTTAATTATTCTATATTTTAATTATTCATTTTAATTGTCCTCTAAGCTCTAGTTGATAACTCATACGCGTAACATAAATGGGTGCGAAAAACCTTTCTCCAAAAGGGGTTGTTAGTTTTCAAAAAATTTCTTTGTTGTTGGTCATAAACAAAAAAAAAATGATAATAATGAAATGAAATTGAAAATATGACCGATGAGGGTTGCGGACATCATTAAAAATGCAATATAGTGCTTAAGACTCGATGGTGTTGAGGTATAAGGAAAAAAAAAAAAGTAATGACTAAATTACAGTCTTTACCAGTTTAATCACACGACATTCAAAGGAAAATATTAAACACAAACAGTAAAAAAGGCTTCGCGTTATGGGCGAATACATTTTTAATGATTTGAAGTTTTTCTGTCACTTTGGGGGTGCCGGCATTGATTTGAAAAATCTAAAGGAGTTTTAATAATAAAATTCAATTAAATTTCTGTTTTTGGAGTAGGTATACGTGTCAGCAAGTCTCAAATAATTAGTTAGATAGTTGTTTTTAATCCATAATCCATAAAACATAAAAAAATTAAATTTTAAATTTATTTGTATCTAATCAGAAATTAAACAATATAGATATGTAAATCATAAAACTAATAGAAATTTTTTTTAAAAATAAGATGAATCAATTAGTTACCATGTCAAGTTTACACCACTGATGCTTGCAAAATATTTTAATACTGATACTTCGTTTTTGCTTTCCTCACGAATTTTTCTTTTCATTTCAAGACCAACTGCTGACTTTTTATCAATTATTAATATTATTTTTAAAGTGTAATACATTTAAGACTTTTAATGTCATTAATTTACTATGTATTTCTTTTCTTCCATTATTCACGTTCAAAGAATTACAATATATATGATTTTCCTTCAATTTTTCATTATTTTATTAATTTTTTTACATTTATTTCTTGGTTTTTTTTTATTTTATGTGGCTGACGAACGCAGTTCATTCAACTTTTGATTTTTTTTGCTCATAAAGGTACTTTTTTACTTCTTTATCATCATTTTTTACTCCCTTATTTTGGGGTTTTGGTAACAAATTATATTCTTATCATACATTATTTTCCTTTTTTTATTAATCTTAAAAATGGAATATTTTTAAATGCGTCATGTAATGAACTAATCAAACAAACGGTTGTTTATAAATATGAGGGTTATGATTGATGACTAAATCTTAACGCAACTGCTTTTTTTTGGTATTTCTCTCTAAATGATTTGACCGTAACTTTTTGGTAAAATTTTTGTTGTATAAAAAATCCAATTTTCAATTATTTGCGCAAATTTTATTATTCATGATATTTCGCATGATCGATCTTCAGCTAATTTTTCACTTTTATTTGAAATACATCTGCTAGAAGTTATAAAAATTTACAAATTTCAGTTGCCCACTGAAACCTGTGCCAAGTTAGGAGAGAAGCTGAATGTATCCATGTTTGAAACATGATGTTTGTAGACTCTACACGTTCCTTCGTCATAGTTTAGTTTTAATAAACCATCTGACCGATCTATTGTCCAAATAAAGTGAAAAAGAAAGAATGTAATAGCATATACAGCGGACTCTTGATTTAACGCTCTCTTGATAGAATGATACAACACGGTCTCTTTAGTCATAGGTTATCAAGAGTCCACAGTACTTTTAAAGTGAATTCGAACGGAGACAACATTGAAATTTACACAGAAATTGTCCTTTCTCTAATCTTTCAATGGCTTCAATTTTTAATAAAACGAACGACGGCTGAGAAATCAGTGATGAAAAAAGTTATTTCTAATATGGCCATTTTAACGATGCAAATCATTTGAAAAAAATACTTTTTACCCTATTTTTACGATAAAAATTTATAACACAAAAATGCGTTAGGAAAATAATAATTACGTACTTTTTAAATCGGACTTTTAGTTATGCATTTGTAGACGAGGGTATGACGGTTGCAGGGTTACCAGTAGAAACGTATGAAAAATGTTTAAGATCTTTGACCTTTTCAATGTAGTCAGCCGACGAAAATGCATTTATAATTTTAATGAATGAAGTTCTAGCATTTTTATTTTAGAATCAAAATTAGATAAAACGAAATCAAAAGCAAAGAATCATAAATGCGTGACTGAGATGTCAGTGAATGTGTTTCATTCTCCCTGAATTTGCATTTGAATCTATATGTTCGAACATGTGGGCAATCTGATTTGCATATATGCATAAAACACAATTCAACTAAAGAAATGTATTAATTTCACTTTTTTCCCTAAAATATATTCGACAGACATAATTCTATATGGATTTCAATAACATCTCGTTCACATTTGAATATCTGATCGTTGATTTATGCTTCTGTGTAAAAGTTTCAATAGTAGACAAAATTTCATTTGAAAATTGGATTTATTTGTCTATTGTTTGCTGTTTTCATTTTCAATCGTGTATCGTTTTTCAAAAGTGACGAAGACAAACAAATTTCTACTCGCAAAATATAAAGCAAAAAATATATTGCAACAAGAACGAACTTTGAGTGAAAACTAAATAAAATAAGTTTTTAAACTGCAATGAAAAAAGTTTATAATTTCCTTGTCACTAAAAGATTTCTTTTATCACCCGATAATTTATAATTTTAAATTTATTTTAAAATCTTCCAAATGACAAAGAAAATTCTTTGCAATTAAAATTAAACTTAATCTCTTTTGATTTTCGTTGTCATTCGATCATCGCAAACAGACAATTGCTAAAAAAGGCACACAGCTAATAAATAATTTTTAAAATTTGTAATTTCTTCACGTTCATCTAGCAATTGCTGTGCGGTTGTTTTCACTCTTGATGTTTAAACACCCACATTCTTCAACATTTTGAACATGAAAATCAAATTTTATAGGATTCTAATAAAACAACATGAATTGAACGAAAATATTTTCAAACTCAATTCATGTGGAATTTATATTGAAAATGATTATAATTGTCTAGTTCAAAGTTGTTCTCGATAATTGAACGGGATTTTTATGGGTTTAAACATAAATGATTGAAGACTAGTTGATTGACTAGAAATGCGTAGAAGATGATGATGATAATAAATAAAATTAATTTGTAATTATGTATATACACAGGAATATGAATTCTTAGAACTAAAGATAGTATTTCATAGCTACACGAATGAAGTAGATAGATATTAGGTAAATGTTTAGTTTACTTTCATTATGCACTCATGAAACTTTGGTAAAATTTATTTTATATTTTTGTTATGTCTTAAAATTCTCCCTGCTGAATAAGTAAATTGTTGACGCTGTTTCATTGCAAATATTGGTAAAATTTGACTAGATAATTTTAATCTATATCGGCTTATCGCTAATTTCCATAAAAAAGAAAAAGTTGAACAGCAGTTTTTATCATGAAGTAAAAAATAAAGCTTGTAATCTGGTTTTATTTCGAGGTATATGCTGTCGTTTAAGTTTTTAGTAAAGTTTCACTTTCTTTTATGAAATTATATAGAAGTCTTTTTGAATGACAAGATAAATTGAACTATTTTTAAAATTTCATTGACATCTAACAAAAATATTCATTTCATTCATTTCTTTTTTCTGTGATTAGCCTTTTTTTTTCTCTTATTGAATGAATGACTTGTGTTGTACTATCTTTTCTTGAAACCCTGAGTTACGGATTTTTTATGTTTTGCATAAAATTTATGTCTTATTTACATGGGAGAATGAGACGCTGACGACCTTTAGTAAAAAACAACGAGCACTAAATGAAGATTTATCCTTAGAAAAATCACCTTAGCAGCTCATTTAGAAATGAAATTGGTTGGTAAATAAATGAGAAATTCGTACAAAATATTATGAAATATGCTTGAATGAATCACTTAAGTTTAACAAATCTTTTTTTTCCATCTGAATACGTATTTAGAGGATTATCAATATGCAAGAATATTTGTTTTCCAATTGTCACTCTTTAAGTCCATGTTATGATTTTCAGGTGGATTCAAAATCTTTGTTATTCCATTTTCAGATCCTATGCGAGCTTTAATTTGCTATTGTGAATACATTTTTGTACCTAAAGCTCAGCTTTTTCAATGTTGTTTTTTGAGCAAAATGTTTTTTTTCTTTAATTTTTCTTTTAAGTTTTTTTTCTTTTCATTTCTCAACTCCATCATTTTGCAGTTTCTTTTTTAAATCATTTTCACTACTTTAATTTGACTAATTCTCATTATATATTCTAACTGTTTTTTCAACTCAGTGTCATTATGCTTTTGTTTCGTTAAATTGAAAAATCAATCAAAACAAAATCTCTTACGTTGTATAGCATGATTAGATAAAGAATTGAGAAAGAAAATATGATATAGGTTAAAGTATTCAAATTACGTTACTCAAATTTTTCTTTTTTTTTCTTCTCCTTCAAATTTTGTCTGTTTTAGTATCTTTATAAAATATAGGAACTTTGTTAGAACATCACCAAGAGTAATCTTCTCATGATTTATATTTTCATACGTTTTTGTGGAGTTGCATCAGTTATAAGTGTCTCTCCACAACAATTTTTCTTTTAAGCATCATTAGCATCAGCATCAGTTTAATCTATTAACATTTTTGATGTAATCAATTTAAGTTGGTGTGAGCGTAAACGAGACAGTGATTGGCGATGAAATCCGCTCACGAACCGGTAGAATAACCATTGAAGAAACAAATCTGTAATTGTCATTCGTACCTGTTTTTCCGTTCACCAATGACTTTGATGACAATGATGATTCTTCAAGTAAGAATGACTGCATTACCAGCGGACCGGATTCTTGTGGAAGTGCAACAGATGGTCGTGAGTTGAGCTGCGGCAATATATTGATAATGTTGTTTATTTCGGATTTGGATTCTTGTGGATTTGATGGAATGGGAGTTGAAGCTGGTGTTGACGATGGCGATGAAATTCCAGGAGTTGGTTGTTGAGAATTGGAAAATTCTTTTGCAATTGAAACTGCGCTTTCAGATTTATTCGGATTTGGCATTAAATTCAATGTAGAATTTCCAGCTTGATGAGAACGTTCATGAATGAATAAAATCGCCAATATGGGTGTAGAAAATGAACAAAAGGAACATTGATATCCTTTGAGCGTATTGTGGGAACCTGGCGATATTGCCATTGAACTCTCACCTGGGAACAATCCACCCAATGATGTTTTTATCATCAATTCTGGTGACGCTAATCCATATCCACCATTAGGAATTTTCAAGCCAGGGCTTGGCGCTTTAATCGGCCCAATCTTTGTTTCAATCTCATTCAATTTCTCAACACCAGCTTTTCCATGATCACTCATCAAATGTGCCTTCAACCATTTGGCACTGCGGAACCGTCGAGAACACAACGGACAAACTTCAGTAAAATGTGAGAAGTAACGATTTGATTGATCAGAAACTTCACCTGGCTTCAAATCCATTTGGAAGCCAGTATCAGAATCAACAGATTCACTTCCTGGTCGCTGTTGTGGTGAACCATCTTCAACAATTCCATGCGTATTATGCTTATGAACACGCAAAAAATATTTACTGCACAACTCTTTGTTACATATATTGCACACAACTCCACCAATTTGAGCGCCGTTTTCAATCTCAATTCCATGCATTCTCTGCATGTGAGTCTTCATAAAATACTTGTTGCATAATTCTTTATTACAAATTTCACAATAACTGCTTGTCGGTGTCATTTGAAACATTTGCTTACGGTCATTTTGTGTAGGTGTCGATGGTTGACTTAAGACACTCGACACTTTTCGATCCGGTGTTACGAAACCTTCGCGTAATGGCGGTGACAATGAGCCCATTCCGTGTTGCTCTATTAAATGCTGTTTTAATAGGAAAATGTTGGAAAATTCTTTATCACATTGTTTACACGATTCATATTCGCCCGGTGATGGAATCGATGTTGGTCGTGGTGACAATTTAATCGAATTGTTGTTGGTGAAACCGGAGTGCTCGGTCAGCATGTGAGCATGTAACATGTATTGATTCTCCATTTCTTTTCCACATATAGCACATGCAACGTATCGATTCTGATTAAGTTCATTCAATTGAAGAATCATTGATTGAAGTTTCTGAAGGTCGACACTGATAGCTTCAGACTCTTGTTGTGACAACTGTGGTGATTTCTTGCCTTTATCATCTTCATCTTCATCTTTACTAGTTTGGGTGTCATTTTTTATTTCATCATAGTCGGATGGTTTTGGTGAAGGAATCTTAATGATACCACTTTCCAATTCTTCCTTCTTTTTTGCGTACATTTGTAATGCTTTCAAGTCACCACCCATTATGAGATTCAATGGACTGGTTTGCATATATGGCCATAAGGAATGGCCGTCATCTTTAGTATCTTCTGATGGAACAAATACACCATGTCGTTTCAATTTGTGTGTTCTCAAAAAATATTTGTTACAATATTCCTTGCAGCATAATTCGCAAAACGCTTCAGGATTAATGACGCCTAAACGTTTTAACTTGTCGTATGAGAAGTTTGCATCTTTAGCTTGTTGCATCGAAGATGGAGATAATTTTCGTGGTTCTGGTGTGAAGTTTGTGTCCTCCTGTTCAACTTGATAATCTTCACGGAAGCCTTCAGGTAAATTAAAAGGAACTGGCGTTGTCATTTCTTCATTTCTTTCATTTTCATGGCCATTTTTTCCAGATGTTTCTTGTTGTTGCTGTTGTTCTTCGCCTGACTTATTTGACATGTCATTTTGTGGTTTTGAAATACCAATCTCATGAATTTTCAAACGGTGTTTTTTTAATGCAGCAGGCGATGAAAATTTTTTAAAACAAACGTCGCAAAAAGCATTTGTCACTAATGGTGCTTGTGGTGGAAGTGGATCACTTTGAACTTGAACCCTAGCTGCTGCTGCTGCTACTGTTGCAGCTTGAACTTTCTGAGCTTGTTCAACATTTTGTTGATTAAATTGTTGCATACTTTGTTGTTGCATCTGTAAAACATGACTCATCTGTTGCATTTGAGACAATTGACTGAGTGTTGGCATGTCACTGTTAGACATTGGTGTCATTGGCTCGTATATTCCATGTTTATTGGCTTTATGAGTTTTCAAGAAATATTTGTTGCAAAATTCTTTATTGCATAAGTCGCAATATGCTTCTGGATTGAAAATGCGCAATGGCGCTGTGCTTCGTGATAAAACACCATCAGCTGCTCCAAATGTTCCCACTGATGACAATAATGGAAGTTGTGGAAGATAGCCAGAAACTGAGAGTGCGGCTGCAGCAGCTTCCGGTGGAAATGGAAAGGGAAGTGAAGCCAATGATAACCATGAGTCATCTGGTTTTTTGTCTTGTTTGTTACTCCAACAATTATTCGAACCTTTTCCAACTTCACCTTGTTGTGATTTTTCGTTAGTACTTTTCATAAATTTATTATGATATTCAGCTTCAATATCATTCTCAAAGTCACGTTGCTTACTAACAATAGACTCATCATTCTTACCATTATGACTACTTAAATCCAAAGTTGACGTTGTTGGTGGTGGTGAAGAGAGTGAACGTCTAAGACTTTTATTATTCAAAGAATTTTCTTGTGATAAGATTCGAGAATTTTCATTGAGATTTGACTCATTGTTGTGATCGGTTGATGCTTGTAATTGACTGAGATTTTTAAGAAAAATCTTCTGAAGCCCATCGTTTTCAATCAAAGATACTGATGCTAATGTTGATGGCACTGCCAACTTTTTTTCCTCATGTTCTGCTGATACTTCTTCTTCTTCTTCATCATCGAAGTCTTGAATTTCAGTGATTTCTTGTTCTGTTGAAGTTCTATTAGTTGCTAAATCATTGGCGTTAACCGAATAGTTATTCTGATGCTGTTGCTGTTGTAGTTCAAATGCTGTCGCTGATATTCTGATTGGTGTTGTTTGCTTTCGTCGCTTTTTCGATAAATCAGGTGAAGAATCGAAAATATTCCCTAATAATGGATAATTGTTTGATGATACTATAGATGGTGAAGAAACAAGTATTGAACGTTTTGGTGCCTTGTGTGGCTGTTGCGAATTGATGGAACTGTTTGTTTGTGATGAATTTGATGTATCACTTAATACTGATGTGTCTTCACCATTTAGATCAGATGTGTCGGGTGGTGGCGTTGCATATAAACTAGCCATCATTTTCTGTATTCAAAGAGAACAAAAAAAAAAGAATTAAGTTTATGATCGAGGTAATTAGTTTTATCACTCAGGAACTTTCAGAGTAAACTAAATTTTTAAAAACAGTTGAAAAGAAAAACAGCAAAATTAAACTTCCACGTTAAATTTTCTGTTTCCACAAGTGTTACTAGAGATGAGTCGAGCATTTTATAATTATTTGTTTTTGTTAATTTATTCAATCCACATATTTCATCGAGCGTTTCTGTTACTGCCAGGGATGAGTAAAATATTAATATGTTAAGCATAATATTATTTCATTTTAAACGAATATTCAATCAAAATTTTATTTATGTCGTACCATCAAAAATTGAACTCTTGTGAATCAATATACCACTTGTAGTATGTAAGGGCATAATAATGAAAACGAAAAATGAAAACATTGTAAAATAAACATCACGACTTCTCTCAAAAATAAATTCTTTCTGTATTAATCGATAAATATTAAAGGCAATGAATGCTTTTGGACCCTTCCAGAAAAATAAATTTCTGTTCTAATTTTCTTTTCTCTCAGTCTTTCCAATTTCATGCCCATCTACAATTTCCATCTACGTTTACACATACTCCATTAAAAACTACAAAAAATGTTTCTTCTTTTGCGCGGCTTCGGTCATGTTTTTCATATAAGAATGTGATAGTGGTGGGCATTGAGATCTTTTTTCTTTCTTTTAAAAATCCCTCACGAAAATGAGAAGCAGGAAAAAATTCAATATTAAAAAAAAAGCCGAATGAGGTTTTCTTTAAGGAAACAACATACACAAGCAACCTATACAATCTTATAAGACGCTCTAACTTATGGACATGCGCTTTTAAAAACAATTTTTTTATATTGGTGATTTCTTTTCAAAAGAATTAGATAAATTCACACATGAAGGAAATTGTTTTGATATTTTTTTAGCAAGTAATCTCGTGCCAAATAAAAAACAAACTTACAAAAGAAAATTTCCAACAAGACGGTTAAATCTTATTACAAGAAGAAAAATTTTCGTAAAACACCTAAAACTTTTCCTTTTATTTCCTTAGCTTTAAAATTTAAATATCTCTTTTGTTTTCACGTGCTTAATAATTAAAAATTTTAAGTAGAAATGCTTTTGCTCTTTTTTCCAGTAAGCAATGTCCTTCTTTCAGTTATGTTTTCAAAATAAACTCACATTACATACTGACACTATTTCATGTTCAATAATTCTATTTAGACTCTAAAAATCATTGCCGAAAAAAAAATAATCGTGGTTCATAAACATTTTTTCCCAAATAGTTTTTCGATTATTATTGATTTCGATTTTTTTCTTTCTCCTAGTTTTTAAAAACTTTATTCTCTATGAGAAGTTTCCTAGAAAAATCTAAACAATAATAGATGTCTAACTGTCATTTAAATCTGAGGAAATCATCAGACCAGGATAAAATTTCTGAAAAGACTAGTTGGTGTGAAAGAGAAGTCTTAAACTTCAACAGCAATGACTTTTAGTCCTTCACTGCTTATTCTGTTGCGAATGTAAAAAAAAATTACCCCCTACCATTTTATGTAAAATGAGGAAAAAAACTACACAAAAAAAATATGTGAGAGGAGAAACTAAAAAGAATGAAATAAATTTTAGAAAACATGGAAAAACACCCCAAATATAATGTTTATGCTCATTTTATAAATGATGTAACTTAACTTATTTATTTGTTTTCATATCTTTAAAAGACACTCTTAACTAGATAAAATTTAAAATCCCAATATTTAGAAGATTTGTTTCAGTTTTTTTTTGTAATTTATTATAAAACTAGAATTAAATGACATCATTGACGTTCGATCCTGACTTTTTTTCACTGTATTTTGTCGGAAAAAATATAATTTTATTCTTTGCTCCGCCCTAAATTTATGATATTTTATGTTCCGATTTAAATTTTTCTTTATACATTTTTTCGTTACAAAAATCATTTTCCTTATTTTCCATAGTCAGGAAATCAATTTCAATTATGACAGTCTTACTATTTGATTTTTATGTTGAAGCTGTTTACTGACATAAATCTATGTAATTATATTTTTAGATAAAAGATTTAAAAACTTTCATTAGCATGCCAATTTCCCAGTTTCAAAAAATCAACGAAATGCTTTCTTCGCTTGAATACACAATTTTACATATGCAATTCTATAGAAAGAAATTTCGTGAAAGTATTCGATTATGTTTACAATCCTCATATGACGTATTTAACTTTCCTTTTGTTTTGCCATAGATTTAGAAAATGTTTCGCTGTGCATGTGAAAATAAATAATCATATTTTCACTATTCATAGTTTTCCACTTATCCTTTACTGACAAGGACGATGGATATATAAGGACATACAGCAAGTTCGATGATTGAAATTCTACTTTTACTTTCTGATTTTCTTTTTCTTCATTACAGTTTACGTTATTTAGTTTTATAGTTGAGACACGAAAAGATAGCTCTTACGCTAAGAATTTAGTTCTCCTTGCTGGATTGTCCGAATACAAGATTTTACATATTTTCTTTTAATTAAACGATGGAATAGGAATTCAAAGGTTTTCGAAAATAAGCATTGTCAATGAATCGAAAAAGCAAGCAGAAAATTTTATTAATTTAAACACTTAGAAAATTTTCTTTTCCTTGGGGTACATTGGTCATCGCTTGGTGAATTCATATTTTAATTGAAAAACATTTGGTAAGGTTATTCGTTTTTTACTCAACACATTCATATTCATTGAAAATTTCTTCTGCCATGGAAAATAAAATGCGAAGAAAACATTAAGAATGTTTCTTTTATTTCGACTAATGACGAGATTTTTAGATGATTTTATTATCATATTAATAATATCTAAAATAGTTTTCTCTATTTTTTTCGTTTAGCTTTAGGTTTAAAGTTTTGAAAAGAAATAAAATAAATCTTTTGATTAATATAAATAAAAAATGCCAATGACTGTCTATTGACTAAATTCCAATCATAATTTTTATCTCGTTTTTGCTTAAATTTGTATTCTTTACATATTTGTGTCATTTATGCTGGTGAAGCCAAGCAAAATCAGAATATATTCAATCGGTAAATACATCCATCGAAAAAGAAGAAGAAGAGGAAGAAAAGTCCCCCGATAGAAAAAAAATTATTAATTTTTCGTCAAAAACACGCATGTCCAACAAAGTCGGTCCGTTATGTTGTCAAAAGACGAAATTTCCTTTTTTCGCATTCAAGCAGGGGGAATAAATATCTATCTAGCTAACGAATGAAATTCTTATTTTTTCAATTATTATTTATGCTTTCGAGAAGAGAAAAGAGAAAAAAAAACGCTTTTAATGGTGATGAAACGTAAGAAAAATGCTGGGCCACAACATAAAAAACATTCATTATTTAAATTATTTAATCAAATGTAAAAAAAGAAGAAATGCTGGCGAGATTTTTATCTCATTTTATTTTCAAGAGCATCTCGTGGCCTAGTTTTAACAATGAGAGGAAAAAATCAAATCAATTTTACATTCTTGAAAAGAGGGAGAAAATATTTATTATAAGCACATGCAAAACCCTCGTCTTCTTTCAACAGAAATACAAAACCCTCGGTATGATGTTGGCAGTGAAAATGTTTATGCAAAAAATCACTGATCTATCCCAATTTTTAATAGCTGGAGAGAGATCACATAGCATCAGCTCATACTCTTTTTAGCAGACGGTGGGTGGATGAATTTTCCTTTTATTCTCCTTTTTTTATCGTCGGTAGACGGCAAATTGCTTCGGAGCCCTGTTTTAAATTCATATTAAAATTGTGTTGAAAAGCAAAAAAAAAACAGAGCATTCCAACACAAAGATGGAGTCGGCTTTTGAAGGATTTTTTAAAAGGGATGAGTTCATGAGGGTGGTTGTTTGGTATAAAAAGCGTTCATTCGTTTTGCGTGTGCGATATGTGCTTAAGACGGTTCAAGGTATTGAACGACCTTCGGTGTTTTCGTCGATGACTTTTTACTCCCAGAATTAAGACGTTTACAACTTTAAAGAATGATTTTCTCGTTTCCATTTCTCTTTTATTATTTACAAGGGTGACGTTCGTAGATTTTACAGACAGTAAATATGTGCCAAATGTATTCTTAAACTTTTCCTTCTTTTTTACTATGACAAAAGCTTTAATGTGTATTGTGTAAACTGAACTCTGAGTTAATTTTCAGGACATTTCATATTTTCTCAGCTCTTAAACATTTCTTTCATCATGTTATCATTTTCAAGCTTTTCCAAGTCTCCATCCCCTAATCTGATGAATTATTTTTTAATATTAAAATATTTCTGTCAAGCGCTAGAAATATTCAGATTATTTCCATTAAAATTCATATTTTTTCTCAACAGTAAAGCCCGAGAGAATTTCAATTGTGAAATTTTTTATATCGAATTTTCTTTTGTTCGTTCATTTTTTTTTAATCTTGGATTCGTCGCTTTGTAAAAAAATTCGTTTGGGATTTTTTTCTCTGTATTTCATTTTCCATTATATTTGTTGTCAGTTAATACCTATTTGCATTTGATAAAGTAAAAAGTATTTTTATCGTGTTTTTGACGGGAAATATGATAAGGCTGAAAGGAGAGTTAAGGGTTGGGACATGATGGCAACTAACCTGGCAGTCGCATTTATTGGAGGTCAGTGTAAAAGGAACAAAAGTTTTCGCTCACATAAGGCGTCTGCACAAAACACAAACTATTTTGCTAAAATATAAAGCGATACATAAAATGAGCTCGATTTCAACATATTTGACTAATTCAGGTAGACGACATATTCTGAATATAATTTAGTTTGTTATCAATAAACATATTGTTGTTCTGTGATTTCAATGCATTAGATAATTAAAGGAAAAGATAAAACGTGGTTATAAATTTATCTTATTGGATTTTGAAATAAAAATTATTAATTTGTTATCACACATGAAGCACTTTACTTGATAAGACAACAACAATATTAATAAATTACTCATTTACTTCAATCTATTGTGGACAAAAATTATTGGATAAACCTTTCCCGTTAGAAAATTGCTTATGAATTTAACCACTAAATTTGCTTTTAAAATTAATTCAAAACTAAACTTTTTCATTTAATCTTCCTTAAAATAGTCTAAATTAATTTTTTATGAAAGAATCAGTTTTAACTGCGCCATACTAAAGCACATAAATAATTTATTTATAGGTATTTGCTTTATTTGAAAGCCTGAAAACACAAAATTATAAATTACTGTTAATTCTCTCGACTTTAGACCGGCTTAGTATAAGTGAGCCCCATAAATTGTTATTGATTTTTCATTCTTACACGCTGCACGAACAAAAAGCAAACGTAAATTACACAAAAAACTAAAACATGTTTTGTTGATTCAAATTTTGATCTAGATTTAAAGAATTTGATTTCAATATTCCATTTTTAATGACATACAAGAAGCATGTGCTGTAGAATGAAACATTAACGTAAGTATATTTGACCTCCGCACGACGACCCGAAAACGCATTTATTGCGTGACAAAAAAATTTTCACTTTTTCATTTTTCTTCTATTATTAAAATTATTTATGAAAATGAATTTTATTTTGTTTAATGTTATTTGTGCGTGGGAGAAAAAGTGAAGAATAAAATTTAAATATCTTAGTATAGGTTGCTGCAGACAGGGCTGTTTTGAGAGGTGTTGAAATCAAAGGGTAAAAGGTGTGGAGGCCATCAAATGACAAATAGATTGGTCGTGTGGCAATCACACCTCGTACTCACGTCTCGTTATTTTCAAATTTGCCCCTGTAATCATAATTATGACGCCGGTTTTTAACGAAAGAATTTTTTATTATTACCATTTTGAGTTATTATATGGGCGAAGAAATGTGAATCAACGAAGTCCCTTCTTTAAATTATTCCAGCTGGCAATAAACTTTTATTTTTATTAAAATTCTCTGCTATATCCTTTTTCTAATTATCCGTCTTTTACTTCAAACGAAAGAACTTTCACGACAGTTTAAATTTTTTTGTGAATATCTTGTCGCAAATCATAAAAGATATATATCTAACATGGATTTATTTTTTAATTGACTAACGAAATTTATAAAATTCATGGTACCTATGAAATTGAAAATTTTCCGATAATTTTTTAATAAGAATTTAAAAAGGAAAAAAGTTTATTCAATTTCCTGTTCATGCGTAAAAATTCTATTATCTATATAAAAAATATATTTCACCGATAGATTCCGTTTTCTATCTAGGTAATTAAACATTCAGATAAAATCTTTCCTTTTACAAGTCGAAGAAAATTTTCATTCATTTTATCTCATAAATGAAACAAGTGTACACGTCTATGTGTTAAAATTAGGTCCACTTTATATCAGAATGAAATGTTCACCAATTGCCTTGAGCTAAAAACCAGGTTATATGACATTTCTATCAAAATAATTTTTCCAATGCCTTAATGAAAACGACAAGTGAAGGTAAAATGAGATTTATTCGAAAAATCAAAACAAATTTCATATCATCTCAGGAAACGACAATAAATATTTTTTTTCTTATCTACAAGTTCGAAACATAATTTTGTGTTTTTTTTTCTTCTACAGCATGTTAAGATTTTTTTGTTTTTACAGACCAGAAATTTATCTCAAGACATAAGAAAACGGAAAGAAAAAGCTATTGCCTGAGGGAAACAGAGAAAGAGGGTTTTGCAAAGAAAGCACAAGCAATGGTAAGATGGATAGATGGCTTGCTATTTATTTTCTTCGCTCTGCGAACATGTTCGTACTTAGATTTTTTTCCTCTTCTCTCCTCTTAATAAATACACGCATTGGGGCAAAAAAAGCGCTACTTCCTCCTACACATACAGCTGGACTTGGTGATTCCAAGTTTTTAATTAAAATATGTTGATATGTGTTTTTACTGTTCTTTGGAATATTAAGGTTGTTCTTCTCTTCCATGCCCGACATTTCGTGGTCGCTATATTATACTGGAAAAGTTGTATGGTTGGTTTGAAGCAAGTAATGAGTATTTGGGTGGATGAAAAAAACGTGGGCAGCAATTTCAAGTGGCTCTTGGTATTGAGATGAAAATGCGATAAACACAAGAGAACAAGTGCAAAATAATTAAATTTGGGATTAAACCAGAGAGTGGCAGCTTTATTTTCTGTAGAGGAGGACATTTTAAAACATATGTAGCCATTTTCGGACATATTAATCTTCTTGGAGTATTCAAACTTCATAGCGTATTCATGTAAATAAGAAAATTCAAATGAGACGCAATCTCATAAATCTCAGTCGAGAAGTTAAGTACATGATTCATATTTTGCAATATCTCAATAGTTTTTCTCTCTCGTCACATTTTTTCCTCCTTTATTCCTTATCTGCTTTCAAATTGTCAAAAGAATGTGTTGTTATTATTGTTATCATTATTTGAAATATCCATGCCATCTATCTCTCATACTCTTATTACGACTCACTAGCTTTTGGACTAAGCACAAAAAGGTCTTTTTCAGATAATAAATTTTGCTCGTTCCGCTTTCCGTTCTTTTCGCTTTCATCATTGTACCGGAGCTGAGAAAATTCAACTGAGAGAAATGTTTGAACAGAAAAATAAATAAATACAGATGGAACTGGCAATATAACAATGAAACTAGAGCCACCCTCGAGCAACTTCCCCACTCTACATCATCTACTTCTTCTTTTTTGCAAACAAAACTTTCCATCATCTTGTATAAGAAACATGGAAAAGAAAAATTTTCAGAATTTTTCATGCTCTAAAACCATATCTTTCGGCTTTCTCTTCTTTTCTAATTTTTTTCTCCTTTTTCCGTTATGCGTGTTATACATTCTGGCTTTAACTGCCATGGCAAAAAGGAAAAGAAGAAGAAGAATAAGAAGTAAGGGATGAAAGTTGGCAAAAAAACTATATACATGCCACATACACAAGAAACATCAATCCTAAAGAAACGAGAACAAAAAATCCGTGAAAATTCTTTTTCTCTACAGTTGAGTTGCTTTAATTTTGTCTGAGGGGTTTGTTCTCATGTTTTGTCATCAGCAGACACTTGTTACTTGAAGCATCCCGAAAACAATCAAACATTAGATGTCTTCAATCCCATTCAACATCATATCGAATGAGAGAAGTTTCCAACGAGAAGTAGGAAAAATTATTATTAAAAATATTCTTAACTTAGACGTGTGAGTAGGGTGGGAGAGGAAAAAAATTTATTTATGATAAGAAAGTAGGTAGTATTTGAAGGATGGTAAAAGACGTGCTTATGTGAATGTTCCTTCCTTTTTTCGAAATCTAAGACCAAACTGTGGAAAAATGGCAACTTACTTGCTTTCAATTTATGTCACATCGAAGAATTTTGTGTCAAAACAGTCACAGGAAAAAAATGAATAAGAAAAGAGGAAAGATGAGACACATTCACATCATATTATTTTCCTTTTGAGAGTTCACCTTCTCTTCGTTGTGGCCCGGGAGAAAAAAAATTCTTCATGACTATGATTCTGACACTGAAATGAAAGGAAAAGCGAATTTTCCTGTACGCGACCCTCAAGCCAAACACTCATTCACTCATACACAAACACGTCTGTTGTTCACATAGCGCTTCACAAATATTGGAAAAAATATGAAATAATAAAAATATTAGATGTTTGATATTGATTTCTTCTTATTTTTCATTACGAACTGAATAAGGGGATGAGAATGTGAGGCGTGGGTGGAACTTTTTCATTTTTTTTGCCAGTGGGTATATTTTTCTTCTGCTGTTCTATACAAACTTAAATAGAATGTTGAAATGGAATGAGAGATTTCAACTTTTTCTGTTCGTAACATACACAATAGCAAACATATCACCAGCATGAGAAGAGAAAAATCATAAAAACTTAATACAAAATTGGATCGTATAAAAAAGAGAAATTGAAAAAATAAGAAACAGTCGATATAAGAATTGAGAAAAACGGCTTTATTGCAAAAGGCCGTAAGGACAATAAATGAAGAGTTTGGCGAAGCAAAAAACTTTCCTTCTTTTCTTCGTTTCAATGAGCTTAGATCTTGGACTGCGCTTTTTTTCTCTTTCGTTCTTATCATTTCGGCCACATTCGAATAGCAATAGTTTTAGTTATTCTTTTCATTATCTTCTTTCTTTTCTTCGCGCTCCTAAAGTTCTTAGGTACCTACTCAAAATATTTAAACAGAAAAAGAGACTAAAAACGAAAATGTTGGAAAGATGGTTCTGTGCTTTTTTTGTCATGGTAGCAAGAATAATAATCAATAAAAATATTAAAATCTATCAAATTTTCATTCTAAACTGTATTTAATGTTTAAACTTTAAAGGGTTGATATCACATCACAATTTAAATTTGACAGAACAACATGAAAGTAAGTAAGAAAATCATTAAATAAAATATCTAGAAGTAATAATAAAAAAATAGTGCGCTTTAGTGACAGCTCTTCATGAATCATAAACAAATACACGCATTCACTCACTGGCAAGATTTGTCTGTTCTTTAATAATTTTTTTTCTGGTACAAAAACTTCGAGTTTCCTTTCTATCGCCTCATTTTACAAAAAGAGTTCCAGCTGATTGAACAGCATAGATGGTGATAAGATGAGTGAGATAGAAAAATAGGAAAATTCATCATTGAGAGGTATCAGAGTATTAAGCAGAAAAAAAATAAATAGGCGGATGAAAGAATTGCTTTCGTCAACGTTATGACGTCAATAGTTTGAAAACGACAAAGTTTTTTCAATTGGAAATTTTTTACAAAAACTTTTCCATTCTAATAAATTTTCCGATAATTCGCATAAAATGATGTTTTCTGATCAGGTTAATTGAGTCATAAAAAAGTTTGCTATCGCTTCGTTGCCTCTACGAGCAATTAAAAACGCTTTGAAATGAGAAGTTTTTAATTATGTCATCATTGGTGTTTCATGAATTGAGTCGTACTTTTCACAGTAGAAAGTTTTTCATTTCCCTAGAAAATTTCATGCGTTCAACGATTTAAAGTTTCGCGTTTTAAGCACAAGAAAGTTTTCTCAGGGTCTTTTCTTGATATTATAACAGTGCATGACATGGCATTAACATAAATATTGTCAACCCTAACTTGAAAATATCTCAATTTCACTTTTTATGTTGAAACATTTCAGAATGGTTTTAAATAAAAAAATCAAAATCAGCGATAAAAAATGTATATTTAAAATGCCAAATGGAATTTTCATAACTTTTCTTTTGATTTCAAAAAACTTTCTACATTCTTTTCATGTTGTATAATCAATAGTTTTTATTTTATAGGATTTCTTTTGTTCATTGATGAACTTCTTAATATAAAAGAGTGAGAGAGAAGAAAAATTGATGAACATTTGGTGAATGGATTTTGATCAAAACGCTTGGTAAAGCTATAAAAATTCATGAAAATTTCGAATAATTTTGAGTCTATATACATCCATAAGGCAATGAAAACATCAATTGATAAATGTTTATCAATAAATCATAAGACGAGAAAGAATAAAGAAACAAATTGAGGAATCGATACTTAGATCTTTCCAACTAGAGATAAACATCAAACGTTGATAAATTTATAACTAATCTAATTTAGAAATAGGTACTTACATGAATATCTTACAGTTGAAATACGCAGAGAACTTTTTAGGAAGAAAAATAGAAAAATTGATGAATTTTCTTTTCAATTCTGCAAGAGTCTTCGTCTCGTAGAATTAAATCCAATCGTAACTCATCGTGATGGCCGCGTGTATGGACGCACCGAAGAAAAAACGAAAAATTATGATGGAGAAAAATTTATGTGAGGATTTTCTTTCTTTCCCTTCCTTTTTTTTTGCTTTCAAGATGTAAGTTTCTTTTCTTTCTTCTTTCTTCTTTCACATTTTCACACTCCTCGCTCGAAAGAAGGGCGCAAGAGAGTGAGATGGAAAGCGTGAAAATGGAAAGTAAAAGAAATTGATAAATTTCCTCTCGGACACACCTTGCGATGACTTTCAATTTTTAAGTAGAATTTTATCCTTAAAGGCCCGACACGCAATTTCCCTTAAAGATTTTTAAAAATTTCTCTTGTTGAAACTAAAAACAAAAAATTTCGACGAAATTATTTTTCAATTCCACATTTCGCGCCCGTCACTAAATTTTCATCGCAAATGCATTTTTGTTTCTTGGGTTTCTCCTTTTCCTTCACATTTCGCGATATATTGTAAAGAAAAGAAACTAGAGCTTTGTGTAAAAGACCAAAATTCACTTTCATCAGACTTTCAAATCATTTTTAACGTTTCACACAACATATACTTTTTTTTCAATTTATGTGCATTTTTCATTCACTATATTAATTTGAACTTGTTTTTATAAGTATTCACAAAAGTTTATTAATAATTGTTATTCTAATTTACTGTCCTTAAACATACACGAAAAAGTATAATTTTCCCTATTTTTATTCCTTAAATTTTCTGTCGAATATCTCTCTTATAATTTTTAATATAACACACAAAATAGAAAATTTGTTTCTTTTGCTGCTGCTGCTGCTGCTGTGTCTTGATTTTTCGCGTTGCCACAGTCAGGACTTTTAATATACTGAAGGCGAAAAAAATGTGAGGGAAAAAGTTTCCATAAAATGAAATCGGGCTGGAGAAAAAAATTTTTTGGGAAAAAATATAAGAATTATGTTATGTTAGCCCCCACGAGTAGAGAAAAAAGAAATATAAATTTTTCTCAATTTTTCACAACATAGCCAAGAGAGACCACACTTCTTCTCGCCCTATCCGGAATAACACCACCGCATACAAACACAACCTCGAAATTATTTCGGTAACGAAAAAAAAATAATGAAAAAAAGTCATATAGAAAAAATGTAAAAATACAAAAAAAAAATGTGGTGGTGGGATGATGTGAAAACATAGTACAACGCAACTCACCCTCGCATTTGCAGAAGTTCTCTCACTTTCTCATTTTAAGAAGAGGAATAGGGGGTGGATGAGAGTAGAAGAGCATAAATATATACCCATACATGAAACCAGACGTCCGAAGAAAAAAGCCGATTAAAGGGATAAATCAAATGTTACGGGATATTCAGAAAATTTTAATGCTCAATCAAACTTTTATATTCAAAAAGGTATTAAAATTGAAAAATAACTTTAAATGAGAAATTTAAAGTTTCATTTCATCAAGATTAAAAATAAAATTATATACTTTCAATAAATCTTTTGTGATATCATATAGAAAATTCCCAAAAGTCCAATTTTTATATTTTACATATCAATGTTCAAAAACATGATTTGATTGTTTGGGGCTTCTCTTCAAATTGTCTCTCTTCCATCTGTCGACTGCTGTCATGCGCATTACAGGCATATTTCATACAATCTTAATGTTTTAATTTTCACTTTCGATTTCATTGTTGAATCGGAAAGTTTTCCATGCAGATTGAAAAAAGACACTTTTACTTATTATTCAATCACAAATAAAAGGTTGTGCTCCTGTTTGTATAGTATTGAGTTGAACTCTTTATTTTATTTAATTCTCCTGAACACAATAAAAGGCTACATTTTTTAATCATAATTATTCTGTTCTAACAGTTTTTCCACGTTATGAAGCTTTATCAACGCGATTTGTGTTTCTTTTTCTTCTTCATGTTTTAAAGCTTTAAAAAGAATCTTAAACTATTTAATAACAAAAGGAAATTATGTTTCGAATAAAAATATGTATAAAGAAACGAAACGAAGGAATCCATAAATTTCATTGAAGTTTAATAAAAATGTATATAATGAAATAATTGTTAAGATATTTACTAAAGTTAATTCATAAGAAAGAATGTAATGAAAGAAAGCAATTTGATTTTTTTTCATATTCAACCTTTTAAACAGTGATACCAAGCGATTGCTTTGTACCTAGAATATTATTGAGTTTTTGATGATAGATTGACAGATAGTTTTCACCATTTTCGTTTGTTCGTCCCTGACAAAGAAGCTTAAAAGCTTGAAGATACTGAAATTTTCAGATTAATAATGAATATGTACATACACCTAATAATTAATCTCATAAATAAAACTCACCTGAAGTTCAGTATATTTTGGACCTTTCTCTGTTATGTCTTTGATGATGTTTTCAGGGTCCATATAAAACATTTCATAATAATTTCTTGCATGATCAAGTTGATGTTCATGCGTTGCTGTTATCGAACTTAAAGTTTGTTGTAAAGCTATACTGTTTCTTATCATTTGTTGTATTGCATGTTTTTCAAGTGTTTCCATCGAATTCGATGTCATTATAAGAATGCGAGCAACCAGATGTGAAAGACCTTCGAATATATACTGGGAAAAATTACAGATTTATATTTATTGTTTTGCAGTATATTTTCAAAAGGAAGAATCTTAGTTTTTGTGGTCTTTAATATTTTAACAATTATAAAATTTCTTCAAAACAACTAAATTTTCAATCCAGGAACAACACTTTAAGAAATTGTTCACCGTGGTTAATAAATTGTCAAATATTTACCTTTGTTTTCCTAGGATGAAGTGTTGATGAAAAGGCTTCGTCAAGATCCGAAAGAACTTTTGTCAACTTAAGCACTTTGGTATCCGGTTCGAGAGTATCATTTTTATTTGGATTATTTTCTTTATATTTATCTGACGAGTTTGAACGTAAATAATGAAAGCATTGAACGCGAACCTAAATATTGATTTTGAATATTAAAAGGGAGTTGAATTAAAAATTCGCGACAACATGGAAAAGGCCAATGAATGTAAAAAATTTAAAAAGCAAAGACGATTATTTCAATTTTTTATGTCTGAAAACTTGATTATTTTTCTTTTTGAAAACTGAGTTTAGTTCTAATGACTTTAAAAGAATTAGATAGTTGAATAAAACATGATATTTACCTCTAAATGGAGCACCAACAAGCAAATATTTGCAAGCTCGTCAAATTCAAGCGCTAAATTGGTAAGCACTTTTATCATTCCATCTTTAATAATCACTGGTTGTAAGAGTTCATCAGGAATTGTTACTTTGCCACTTTTATAAGTAAAATTTATAGGTTTCTTGAGACTTGAAGCAAATTCATTTATCCTGTAAGCAAACCATTCCATACTTTCTTGAAGAATTGCCAGCTCCTTCAACACGCCAATATCACTGAGAATTTCATGTTGTGATATGCCACCATCACCTAAATTACTTGTTAACATCTCAGCTTCTCTCACATTCCTCTGTTGAATTTGAGTTGGACTGTCTTCCTCACTAATTTCATTTTTGAGTTTTCTTTGCCTTGATTTTGCATTTGCTGTTTTCAGGTCGAGATAGTTTGGAAGTGTCTTTAGAAAACGACTTATATCTTCATCTTTCAACCAAGCCACACTATAAATTCTCTTATCTTCAGTTTCTGGTTGCACAATACCACGATAAGCTGCTTGACATGTTTCACGATATGTCTTTAGCAACGCACAAACCATTTTTAATAAATCATCATGATACAAAGGCAAATCTTCAATTAAATTTCTTGTTTCTGCAATTAAACCTTCAACAACACGACATGACTGTAGAAGCGGTCGAGTTACATTAAGTGTTTTCATTTCTTCAGCACATATGATCGCTTTCCATGCATCTTGTGATTTTGATAATGATTCAATAGTCATCGAGAGATTACGATTATGACCTCGACTCAAATAAGATTCTTTAACATATGTCGTAATGAAATCATTTAAACTTGACATTTGTCCATTTTTCTTCATATTTGCATTACTTTCAATTGTATGAACATAAGCAAGCATTGGTACAAAAATTTTTCTGATTAACGATGGATCTGGTTTACAAACAAAGAGCTTTTCTCTTCTCTTTTTTCCGCTGATCGATGTTATGATATCTTTGGCTGAAGAAGACGAAACATTTGATAAGTCACGCATATGACCACGATTAACATCTAAAGTATTCGAGCTGACATTAACATTATCAGTTGTATGCGATGATTTATCAAATCGAAAAAGTATTTTTTTTGTTGGATGTTTCCTTCGAATGAAGAAGTTGTTAATGTTGATTTGTTGTTCTGGAAAATTCATTCGAAGCTCATCGTCGCCCGTATTTTGGATATCGAGGTAATCTGTGAGTAGTAATTGTAAAACAGCTTGCACTTGTCCCCAAAAATCTGTAAGATCATAAGGCTTCACATTCAATTTATAACGTTTAATGATGCTCATGTAATTTTTTAGTGTTAATTGATGAGCTTCGGCAATCAATTGAAACTGTTTAAATAACAAATCTAAGAGCTCAAGAAAGGGAACATCAATTTCTCCATTTTCTATGATAATCCTTCCATTTACTCGATTTCTTAACTCAATGATGTAATGTGTGGTTTTTTCAACAATTGCCAATAATTCAAATTGCATTTGAACTTTCATTGTTTCAATTGACTCTGGAATTTTGTTCAATAAAGCAAAACACTCGACAATAATCCCGATAAAATACGTAGAATTAATTTCAGGATCAAGAAGTGTTGTATCGTTAATGATTTCAAGATCTTCATCAACAAATCCATTTTTCGTTATTTCCATCAATGCTTTCTTTGCTTTGTTGTTAGCCTCGATTCTGTCACCCGATTTTCGAACAACATTTCTCTGAAATGGTGACTGTTGAATTTGATTCGAGCTGATTCTCGTCGAGTTATTTCGTTGAAAGTTTGAGAGAACTTCTGTTGTGCTGGTATGATAAATATGTTTGTTCATCTCTTGAACTAATTGTGTATAAAGATGAACTTTCTTATTGGTGAAATCTACACGTAAATCATCCAAACCTTCAACATGTTTCAATTGATCTTCAGCAATATTAATCGATGACATAAGCCTGTAAAAAAGAAATTAAATAAAAATTGATCATTTATTACTAACATCATTAATAATTACATCTTTGTGGCTTTTAAGTAGTGACGCTTTTTAAGACTTGCATTGAATTTTGTAGAATTGACAGTTTTTAATTCATTGATATGTTCCAGATATTGCATTACATGCTTGTTTTTCACAGCATCCATATAGAGTTTTTTAAGCTCTTCTCGTCGACAACGAAGCAACTGTTTGCAAGCCTGAAGATTCTCACGAATTGTGCGTACTTTCTCTCGTGAAAAGTCAACTTCAGCAGAGATTTTAGAAAAGAGTTGCATAGTCTGAAACATAAAATTGTATCAGAATTATTTCTAAGTTCATTTAAAACATACCTTTGTAAGATCTAAGTCATGTTTTCCAACCATTTCCTGTAACTTTTTATCAGATTTCTTAAATTCTTTTTCAATTTTAAGTTTTTCTTTTTCACGATCCTCGTTATTTTCGCTGGCGTCTAAAGTTTTAATCACAGACATTAACAGATTACTAGATGATGTAGAGTACTGCAAAATAAGTGTAAAAAATTATTGGCAAGTTTTCCACCCATAAAAATTTCATGTTTTCTCTGTATTTACGTTTTCCCGACTGTATTTCCCTCGTGGGGGCTTTCGAGGAGTCGGTGATGACTGTTCCGGATATCGTTGCATTCTGATATGATGCTCAACTAGAATCAAAACTTAAATTATTGTTTTACAAAACAAACTTTCAAGAATTTTTTTTGAGTGCGTTCAGTTGGTTTTTAATTGGAATTGCAGGGCACGTTTAGTTTTACTGCAGCGATGTTATAAGTTCTGTATCTTAAGCTACTACACTGAATTAAAGCTATTAAATTATAAAATGCTTATTATAATGTTTAAAATTCTAGTAATGGGACCGAATATCAATTTCAAATGACACTTTTATTATAATGTCTACGAGAAATAAATGATTGTGACAAACATAATAGAAACTCCCATCTTCCTTACAGAGTTGTGTGAAGTTCTTTTTAATTGTGTGTGTGAATTTTTGGTCTCAATCATTCTTATATAAAAATAATCAGAGTTTTCTTAAATTTTGTAATCAAACATTGTCAAAATTGCTATTTAACTTTATAATCGTGGACTTAAGTAGATATAACTTTCCTTAAAAGTGAATTTAAATTAAAAAAGCTTGTAAGTTATGTAGAAATTAAAACCAACATGCAGCGTTCTTTTTTTTCTCTTTATGACTAATTTCATTCAAAAGTTATCTAGGTCTATACTTTTTATTACCGAAATAAACCCGTAGCACAAACATGAAATATATAAGGCAAATATAGTTCTTTAAGTGAAATATTGTTTAGTCCAGCGATTTTAAGCAGAAAATATTGTTTTAGAAAGAAATTAAAGTGCCCCTATGATAATAAAAAAAAAGAAGAAAAAATTAAAAGTCGTCATTTTCATGTATGGAATTTGATAGAATCATGAAAACTATTGGCTTCAGAAGCTCGCTCCTCTGACAATTGTTTTATTTCGAACAGCATAAATTAACATTATATACAAGAAAAAAACTTTAGAGCATTAAATTTTTAGGGCGTGTGTGTAAATAACGTTCCGCTCGCTACATTCCAACAAGAGCTCGCGAGAGTAAAAGTATTTCCGGTATGATAAGCTAGCAATATACAAATCAGTATTGCAATTTTTCATGAAATGTGTTTTGCATTGCTTTTTTTTAAATCAGTGACATTACAAACAACTTCACATGTCTTAAAAAGAAGAACAAGAAAATAAAAAGCTTCAAAATCATACCTACATAAATTCATTCTCTTTTTTTTTCTAGGCGTGGAGGCACAAGTTTAGTTATTTAGTCTTGAAAAAAATATAAAATCACTACTCAAGAGACTACAGAGGGACTTCCTGGAAGTCTATTGAATTTTCTCGTGATTCATCGAAAGGGAACGTTCAGCGACAAGTGGAAGCGGGAAAGTACCACAAAAGGTATTAAATAAAGTAATCGACCGAGAGGAGAAACGTGAGTCATCATTAGGTTTCTTTCGGATATACGTGATTCACATTCGTCATCTAACACATTCACCAGTTTGGTGTTCAAACAAAGAATTTTCTGCGGCTGCTGAGGAAATAATAAAAATCATCCAAAATTTCGAGAATGCGTGAATACAAGATTGTAATTCTTGGTTCAGGCGGTGTTGGTAAGTTAGACATTAAAACATATTAACTTTTAATAGTTAAAAGTCATAACAATGTCGAAACATTTGTCAAATTCAGGTAAAAGTGCCCTCACCGTCCAGTTTGTTCAGGTAAGATGAAGTATCAAATTCATTAATTAATTCGCACTTGAAAGTTGCCCCAATTATGCTATTGCTACTCTTAAACGTAAATTTTCTTCCGAGTTACTCCCACGCTCTCAATTTCTTTCATTTCAACAACAATACCAACGAGTTGAAATAGAAAAATAATCTTTTAAGAAAAATATAATCTTTTTATTATTTTTAATATTCCACAACTTGTTATCAAATCAAGTGGCATATGTTTCGCTTTTGATTTTTCCTCTTCTATATTTTTTTATACATCGCATCACGCCAGTTACGATATGAGCAAATCGAACATGTGTTGGTTGGTGCTAATTTTTTAATCTTTTATTCTGAAATTCTTATTTTTAGGGGATATTTGTGGAGAAATATGATCCCACGATAGAAGACTCTTATAGGAAGCAAGTTGAAGTTGATGGACAACAGTGTATGCTTGAAATTCTTGATACGGCCGGTACAGAGCAGTTCACAGCAATGCGTGATCTCTATATGAAAAACGGTCAAGGATTTATCCTTGTTTATTCCATCACTGCACAATCAACATTCAATGATTTACAAGACCTACGAGAACAAATTTTGAGAGTTAAGGTGAGAATGATTAACATTTTAAATTAACAAACACAACATCAAGATTTTAATATTTTACATTAGTAGTAAATTATTTTAATTTATTTGAAAATCATTTGAAAGGATACCGATGACGTTCCAATGGTTTTAGTTGGTAACAAATGTGATTTGGAAGATGAGAGAGTTGTGGGAAAAGAGCTGGGCAAGTCACTTGCCAATCAATTCAACTGCTCGTTCATGGAGACATCTGCAAAAGCCAAAATTAATGTTAATGATGTAAGATGAATTATAGTTAACAGTTATTATTTTTTTCATGTTTTTAATACTTTCTTTATGCTTTTTATCCACGTTTTAGATATTCAATGACTTAGTTCAGCAAATAAATAAGAAATCTCCGGAAAAGAAGCAGAGCAAGAAGAAAAAATCTTTATGCATTTTGCTATAAAAAAATCGATTGAAGAACAGAAATATAGAAGGAAAGACAGAACATGGAAAAGCAAATGAATATAAAGAATGCTGAAAAAGATAAAAGAAATCAACCTATTAAGTATGAGCATAAATTACAACAAAACATCAACAAGAAGAACAGCAACATAAGATAAAAATATATAATAAGTAAATAAATAAAAGTTACATTTTAAAAAATTGAAGATAATGAAAAAGACGGAGCTGAAAGTAAGTAAATTGAAAGAGTTAAAAATCGATAGTTAGATTTTTATTGTCGTGTTAAGTAAAAAAAGAAACGTTTAAACAGATGTCATTTATCTTGTCTCTCCTTTCCTCTTTTTTAAATATCTTTATCCTTCAAATTTTGTCAAAAATATAGAAATGAATGTTGCCCTACTTAGTGCTAACCAGTGAATAAAATGAAGATTTTTCTAATGAAATTGGATGATTGTCAATGTTCCGAAATTTGGTTTTTATTTCGTTTGTCACTGCAGTGCCAAAATGCACAAAATCAATATAATTTTCACATCTGACAATTTCATCAAAAAAATTTTCCATCTTAGTAATAAATATTCACATGGATTTATCACATACTTTTTAAAAGAAATGAAAACTTTGAGAAACGGAAAATCACATTAAAAATTTTCATATTTTTTTATACATCTAGTTTAATTTTTTTTCTATGGAAGAAAAAAAATTGAAAGTTTTCCTTCTCGAAACTTTGAGAGGATTTCTAGAATAGTGAATCACAGAAACACCTAAAAAACACATTCTAATGATAATGAAAAAATAAAAAAAATAAAAATAAAAGAAACCTTGGTAGCATTAGTTTATTAGTTACAGATAAGTAGTGACAACCGCTTGAATTGGGAAAAAGCATAAAAAAATTATTAATTAAATGTACCTAATTAATTTTTTCTTATGATTAAATGTGTTAACGGTTGCATGATTTTCGTAATTTCATTAAAAATAAAGAAAAATTTTGCAATGGAATGATGAAGCTATAACATTTGAAATATTCATTCATTATATTTTAAGACGAATGCAGTTTTAATTTAAATTGCAATTTTTCAAAAAAAGAATAGATTAAATGAATATAAATCTTGCTAATTGATTGAGAGTAAAAACCTAAATGATGACTTTGTTTTCTATTTATGCTTCGTCTTAATTTGCGTTATTGTCAGTCATGGGCAAAGTCCGACAAAAGAAACTGGGAAAAAGTGCCCATCAATAACTCATTGAAACATTATCTTATGTCAACCGGTTTTATAAAATTCATTTCTAATTGCTTCCCTTTTGGTAAGTGACTGGGATCGCCAATTGATTTTTGAGCGCCTTATACATATTATGGTTAAATAATAGTGTCACTAAAAACATTCGTTTTAACATTTTCTAAAAAAAAATAAGTTCTTTTTTTGTCCTAATTTTATTTTTTTATTGTAACAGAGAATGATCAAGAAAAAATATTTAAAAGATAAGAAAAAGTTTATTGAAATAAAGGAACTTACTATTAAACATGTAGAAACTTCATTGGCTTCTTTTTTTCTGCTTCTTTTATTTGATTTTAAAATTTGTTTAAATTTTAATTTTATCTTTTATTACCCATTTCAAAACCGACACTCAATGCAAATGTGACAATCTATTTAAAACATCCGAAAATTTAAATTCGACTTCTTATCCTTCCTTCATCTAAAGATCCAAAGAAGACATAAATATTTAGCGACTGAATCACTTAGCTTATAAGCATTATTTTCGTCAATGTGAAATAATCTTGATGCTAATGATAAAATGGAATTTCTAAAGTTAACCATTTCTGGTTAGATAAGAATATTAAATAAATAAATGAACTTTTGAAAGTGAATTTCTTATTCGCAAATTACAAATAGATATGTATTATTGAGAAGAAATTTGTGAACTTCTTTGTTTCAGATGATTTGCTATTGTTTTTTTTTGATAAATTTTGATGAAAATGTTTACAAACTGATCAAGATATATATTCCAGTGTAAAGATACTACACTTTTTTCACCACTTGACTGTTAGTTGATAATCAGGTATTTAAGTATTTACATATATCTAATTGCAAGTTCATTAGCTACCAATTTTTCAAAGTAGTTTATTTCCAAACATATTTTTTACTTAAGATATATATAAATACCTGTTACTTAATAATTCAATAGTCCACAATTATTTAATTAATCAGAAAGAAAAGTTTATTTTCATCTGAAGTTTTTAATAATTATAATAAATGAAAAAAAATAATGAAATTATTCAACATCACTATCGCCTTGTTCCATAGCTGCTGTAGCAGTAGCTTTTGCTTCTTCATAAAGATTCACAGGGCACATTTGATGAATTCCATTTGTTTCCTTTCCAACCCACGATAATTCCAACTTGAATTTCGTATCACTGTCAGTGGAGTCTTCATTAACACGATAAATAACCTTCGCCCCTTCATTCAAAAGTTCTCTTGCTGACAAGTTGTCAAGTTTAAGTTTTTCAATTTCGGTTTTTGCTGCTTGTTTTGCTTTTCCAGTTGCGCAACCAAAATATCCAAATGAGACACCCGAAGGTTCAATGCAGTACATTTCGGAACCGTTCTCTTCAGTCCAAGTTGTAAGAATTACACAAACTCCATAAGGACGAACGGCAGAATAAAGAGTATATGCATGAAATAAACTTGACAAACGTTCGTTGAGAATTTTCAATGGAATTGTTCGACCATATTGACGACGATAATTTTGAGCTTCTTTCAATGCATAGCTCACAACAGCACGACCATCAGTTATAAGACCACAAATCACCTGAAACAAAAATTTTGGATTGTCATCATTCTTTAACCTCATTCAAAACAATTTTTTGTTTACCAATCCTATCGAGTTTTCAATTGTGAAAATTCTTCGTCCAGAATCTGCTTCATGAAGTTTACTGGTAATAACTTTCTCAACTGCTAATATGCAACCATCTTTTCCACGCAAGCCAATTGCAGTCCCACTAATTTCAGCTGCTTTTGCTGCATATTCTATTTGAAAAACTCGACCGTCCGGTGAGAACTGAGATGCTGATAAATCATACTAGAAATTGAAATAATCGATTAATTTCATACTTATATTAACAATAATTAATTAATGGTTTGGTTTAACCTACTCCGGTACCGATAGAACTCATATTCTTTTATTTTAATTTATTTCCAAAAGATTTTATTTTAGTTTATTTTTTGCTTCAGTGCTGCCTGATTTCTGACAAGTCAATTTTAGACGTTTCAATTCACAAGATAAAATTGTTTGTGTTTGTCCATTTGTCACTGCAGTGAATAGATATAAAGAAACTTTGTAATATTTTTTCAGCTTTTTCGTATTGCCAGATCAAAGTTGTCTTTGTTTATGTTTTCTTTGTGCATTTTTTTGTTTTTCCCATTGTCTCGAGAAATGTGACTGTTTTCCATGCATTCCGTTTTAAAAACAGATTGTGAATATACGTATTTAGCAACGCTCAGTGAAGAGATTTTTCTTAAGTCTTTGTGTCGATTATAAAAAGCAAAAATCTGTGATTATTTTATACCGATATGATGTCAAAAGATTTGTCAAATTCTCCAGATGAAAGTTTGTATCTTAGGTAGAAGAAAAATAAATTTATTACCCATTACCTGGGATGTAACAAAAACTTTTCTGATTTATCCCCAGCATACAATCTATTCCGTCCCTCGCAACTGATGATGTCACTGAAAATGGCCAATCCAATAACGGACTTAAAACTCGAAATTTCGCCTTACAATTGGTGGATTCGTTGAAGAATTCGTTGGATATACGTGAGTTGATCGATATAGAGCTGGTCTCAGGTACCGATAACAAAAGGTAAAAATTAAATCAAATGGTTTCCATTTTATGTTTGGCATCAAGCCAATAATTCTTATTTTTCCTAAGCATTTCCGGGAGCTCCCATTTTCTTTTCTTTGTTCTGTTCTATCTTTTTTATTTCTTTGTATGAAAAAAACTTCCAGAGTACCAGCCCATAAGATCATTTTATCATGTAATTCGCCATATTTCTCGGCAATGTTTAATTCGCCTTTGAAAGAGTCTAACGCATCTGAAGTATTGATACAAGGAGTTGATGGTGAAACATTGGAGATTCTAGTAAATTACTGTTATTCGGGAACGTTATCAATAACAGAAGATAATGTTGAGAAAATTCTTTCAACATCCTGTCTCTTCCAAATGCCCAATGTGATTCAAGCGTGCTGCAATTTTTTAGGTAAACAACTCGATTTCTCCAATGCGATCGGCTTTACTCTCTTCGCTGAGCAGCAAAACTGTGATGATCTTTATCAACTTTCATTGAATTTCACTGCAAAAAACTTCATGGAAATCTATCAAAATTCTGAAGAGTTTTTAAAAATGGACGTTGAACAATTGTCGACGCTTTTGAAAAACAATGATCTGAATGTGACAAGTGAAGAAGACGTTTTTAAAGCACTTGTGAAATGGATTAATCATCAAGATGACAGAAAAAAACATATCAAAACATTATTGCCTTTAGTTAAACTGTCACTTCTCAGTCCCATTTTCATTGCTGATCATGTTGAAAGTTTTTGTACGACACTTGAAACTCAAAAAATAATCTTGGATGCTTTAAAATGGCAGTTGATCCCAGAACGAAGAAATCTTTCTGCTGATTCTTCCGTTCCAAGGAAATCGACGGTTGGAAAACTTCTTACAATTGGTGGCATGGATCAACACAAAGGAAGTATTAACATTGAAAGTTACGATCCACGTGAAGATAAATGGGATGTTTTAAAGAATATGCCGACTCGCAGACTTCAATTTGGATGTGCTTTATATATGGACAAATTGTTGATTGTTGGCGGTAGAGATGGATTAAAGACTCTTAATAACGTCGATGCAATTGATCTTCAAACTATGACCTGGACATCATTATCATCACCACTTGCAACTCCACGTCATGGTCTTGGTCTTGCTTTATTGAAAGGCGCCCTTTATGCAGTTGGAAAGTTTAAAAAATATTTTTGCAGTAACTTTTTCTTTATATATGAAAAAAAAAATTATTCAATTTTACAGGTGGACATGATGGATGGAGTTACTTAAACACTGTCGAACGTTTAGATTTAACAACGAAAACATGGAGTTGTATTGCACCAATGCAAACAATGAGATCAACTGCTGGTGTTGCGATTCTTGATGATAAACTTTATGTTGTGGGAGGAAGGGAATCGTCGATTTGTCATCGGACAGTTGAAGTTTATTGCCCTCATACGAATCGTTGGATGGGGAGATCGCCGATGAATAAACGACGTGGTGGAGTTTCTGTGGCTTCTTATAATGGGGGTTTGTATGTATTTGGTGGTCATGATTTGCCAGTTAAGAATCCATCATGTCAAAGAACGCCATCGATTGAGATATATGATCCGATCACTGATACGTGGACTTTAATTGCGAATCTTGACATGGGTCGCGATTCTATAGGTGTAGCTGTTTTAGGAAATTCCATCATAACAATCGGTGGGTTTGATGGTACAAATTACTTGAAGACTGTTGAGAAGTTTGATCCTCAAACGAAAAAATTCGAAAAGTTAAAATCGATTACTTTTCCAAGAGCTGGCGCTTGTGTTGTAGCTGTTGGAAATAATCAATTGAGTGGTTGTAGCAACGAAAGTTTTTTCAGTACACCAGCAATGTCTCATTCATCCTCAGTTTAGTAACGTTTCAAATAATATTGTTTGATGCATATTTTTTTAACTTTTTGTGTTCAACTACTAATTATTTATTATAAATCTCAACTCAACATGACAATTCTCATTTATGTCATATCATCATTTTCATCATCATAAGTAAAGATTATTTTATAAAAAAAACTTTGCAAGCATGCTAAAAACTTATAAGTTTATAAGCAATAATTTAAAGTTGTGTTAATGTAAGGATTTTTTTTCTTTATTAATTCTCATTTCATAGATAAGAAGAACAGCGAGCTTCCGTCATGCTCAGCGATCTTCATATGATTATTATAATTATTATGATCAGTTCATATGAAAACGGAAAGATTGTAAAACAAAGGATATTGAATTTTATGAGATTTTTGAAAAAAGAACCTAAATAAATAATAATGAAATAAGTTAAATGAAGTAAAAAAGAAATAACTTGAGATAGAAATACCTTTTTGAGATTCTGAATCTTTTTAAATCGAAAATATTATGATACTTAGCAATATTATCTAGCATAACAATGACTCAGAAAGATTCAATAAAATATACAAAATATACACGCAACACGAACAAAAAGTTCTTAAATTTCAACTAATTTCAAAATTCCCGTCACATCTCATTAAAAAAACACAACAGAAATTAGTTAACTTAGTATAATTTCTTCATCTCATTTCATTATCAATCAAAATTTAATAAAAAAATTTGAGATATTTGTTTTCTAGCTTCTTGTGGTTTTGAAAGCAGATCGTATCAACCATAGAGCATCAGCAAAAAGCTATCGATGTCTTAATTTACTGATACATTTCAATCAAAGCAAGGCATCAATAGATAGTTGAAGTATAATTTTATTCCTTAGTTTATTAAGTAAAGAAAGTATTAAGAAGAATAAAGCTAAAACATGATTCTCGTAGAGCTCGGAAATATCAGTTTCTAACAGAATATACCTAAGTGTTCTAACAGGCAAGAGAGCGGTATTTCTAGTATTTTCGCTTCCACGCTGTTCGTAATATTCAGTTATCTGTTTTTTAATGAATATAAAATTCAAGAATGCAGATAAATGGATTGTTTTACCTTCCACTAGATTTTTTTTCTTATAAAGTTTCTGCCATTCACAATAATCTATTTCGTTCATGAAAAGTTTTTTTATTCACTTCAAAGTAAGATAAAAACAAAAGATAAACGTTTCAAGGTTTCAACTTCAGTTAAATTATTTTTTGTTTAAACTTCCCTGAACTGCAAATCTTCCTATTGCATAAGAAACATGCATTTGACAATACTCTTGAAAGTGCATTTTTATTGATTTGTTCATCTAATTGTTCGATTATTTATAATAATGATCGTGCGTTGAAAGAAAAAGTTTCATATCATTAAGGCGAAGAATGAATTTATGCAACTTGCTAATAAAACGAGTGCAGACGCGAGTTACCTTTAATAGCTATTTCGACAGCAAAGCTTATTTTTTTTCGATTTTTAATATAAAATTAAACAGACTTGGCTTTTTCAAAGGGTCGTCAACGTTGACAAAATTTATGAATAAACAGACTCAAAGTTTCAATTAATGCATTTAAGACTTGCTGAGAATGAGTGACCTAAAGATCAGCATGAGCAAATATGAATCAATTATTTGAAGACTGTTAAAATTGGATAGCGAGACCACATTAATTTACAGTCTGTAAATTAATTTCAGAAGTTTAAATAATTCATTTTTCAAATTGATATACCTACTACATGGCGTATTTCTAGAACAAAAAATGATTTCAATTCACAAGAATAATAGAACTATGCAGAAATATTCAGTTAAATCAAATGCAAGCAGAATAACTGGTACGTTAAAATGACAGTAATCAAAAGACTTGTTCAACAACCATTTTTTAGTTTGATAAGCAACCTACTTGGAATCAGTTCTTATTTTGCTTATAAGCTACGATTTGAGTTATAAACTGCAATGTAAGTAAAAAGTTTTTTTTTCTTCTCCGACATTTATCAATCAATGACGACGAAAACTTCCCCACTGCTTCGTATTTTTATTATTTAAACTTACACATTTATTTTTTCTGGCCATAATGTAGAGACATGATGTCTGTGAATATAGAATATTCTCACCATTTTGTGGATAAAAAACTTTCCCACAATTAGCAATTTTAATTTTATCATTGAATTATTTTTTCTCCTTTCATAACAACAACTACGCTCATATGACTGAGCTTTAAGCGTTATAAATGTTTCTTTTTTATTTTAATTAAAAAGGTTTTAGAGAATTTATGATGAAGAATCAACATTAAGTTTAATTGAAGTTTATTGAAGAGATGAGAAAAATTCTTTAAATGTTTGAATTTGGTATGAGAGATTTATATTTTAAAATTTTTGTTGAAGAAATGAATTAGTTTCTAAATTAATTTTCGAACTAGTTTTGAATGAACAACCTTATCTAGCAATAATGATATCTAAGAAAATATCCCTAAAAGTTATTACAATTCCACTACTAAATAATTCTTTATAATCTTATTCTTGTTTTTTTTCATTTTTTTTTAAATATGGCCATACAATTTGTATAGTTTTCCCCACGAATATTTTTAAGTATCTTATGTCTCATAAAACTATCGTCATTATTCAAAACTCATTGACTTTTGCTTCTCATGACCGCAATTCTATGTGCTGAACAATAATAAGTGAAGTTAAAGAAAACATGGTGACATCGTTGCTTTGGTGATGAAAGGAATTTTTAAAGATTGAGATACATAAGTAGGTTTTTAATGTGTTCCTCGTGATTCTTTTCTTTTGAAATATTAAAATATAATCGTTCACAATTTAACCACAAATTTGAAGTTTAGTTAATCAATAAATCAACCTGAGAGTAAACGAATGACTCTATTTCGTAAAAGTTAATATCTACACCAGTTAAATTTTTTTCTTTGTCATACAACTCAAATCATAAAAATCAACATATCATTAACATCAAAATTTTGGAAATTCAAGAATGTTTAGAAAGTACCTACATAAATATCAAAAACTATCCTCGCAAGTTTAGTGTCTTGTATATATGTAGTTATCAGACACAATTATTAAACGATTGAGAAATCCGGAACAACATAAAATTTTCAGTCAATTTTAAGTCACATCGAAAGTATTTGAATTTGTTATGTGACCGAAGTCCAAATATTTGGTATATTTATTAGTAACGGTAATGAACATCAACATATATTTTCTACGTGTCTCTTTGTTTCGTTTTAGACGATTTTCAAAATATCGAATTCTTCCTCGCCTTTTTTAAATAAACTTTCATATTATGAGAGGGATTTATTTTCGCGAGGAAAAGAATGAAATGAAAATATAATTACAGGTGACAATGAATTATCTTTTTCGCAAAGAGAAAGATCTGAAAGAAACTTCTTATGAGATGCTTCAATAATAATAATAATAATAATAATATGTATTCACATTGAATGAGAGGTGTACACATGTATGTGATTGTTGTCTAATGACGAAAGCTTTTGATCTAAGGATCTCAGAATGTAAAGTGTTAGTTTATAAAACTTCTTTTCCAAATAGCTTTTATATTGTTTTCTCTAAGAAATTGAATTGACCTGAAATTTGAAATCCATTATTAAATCCAAATTATTATTTATTTTTCATAATATATTTTCGTTTTCGATTACAAACCATTTGATGCTGTTTTATTCTTATGTGTAAATTATTTTATATTAATGCAACTTCTCATTACACTATCAGAAGGTTTTAGATAATATTTAAATTTTTCTTAACAGTAAAAGAAAAATTTTGTAATGTCTTATAATTAATATATTAAACATAATTTTCTCGTCTTCATTTCTTTCTCTAATAAGGCACATAAACTTGTTTCTTTTTATTGATTCTTAGTTCTTCTTAGAACTAACGACTAAAGTTTTCTTTTTAAAATCGAAGAAAATCACGATAATTAAAAATTGGAAATGGTTTCAGGCATTTCTGAGTCACTAAAATGTTATTAACATTCCAGTATTTATGCCGCAGATTTCTCATCCACGACAATGCTTTTGAAATCAAATATGAAATAGAGAACAACAGAAAAAAATACTTTATATAATTTTTCACATAAACAGTTTTATTAATGAAAGAAAATTATTGAATAATTTCTTTTTTATTATCTTCAACTTTCGCAAAGATAAACAATAAGAAATTAGATTAGAAAATTAAAATGATTCAATCGAAGTTTTAAAAAGACATTGAAGTCAACTCGAAAATTAAGTCATGAAATTTGTTTCAAGTTTTAATTTACGCAAGAGAGAAATTTTTTCACTTAGAAAATTAGTTTTAAAGAATTGTAAAGAAGAAAAAAAAAGTTTACAATTGTTAGATATCTACTTTATTTTACTTACTTTTGAATTCATTTATCATCATTAGTTGTCATTAAATATCAGAGTAATTGAAAATTGCGCGCGATGCAAAACATTTGTTGTGTATATGTATGTACAAAGATTAAAAACAATTTATTTTCTGGTTGGAGTATCCGAG
The DNA here is from genome assembly GCA_900005825.1 of Clunio marinus. Classification (NCBI taxonomy): domain Eukaryota; kingdom Metazoa; phylum Arthropoda; class Insecta; order Diptera; family Chironomidae; genus Clunio; species Clunio marinus. The sequence goes on from CVRI01000050.1 coordinate 562,421, forward strand.
CGACACAACTGCTCCGCTTGTATGTCTATGGTTTGCCTTTAGAGGATTCCATGAATTCTAACGACAGCTTAGGCACCTTATAGAAAACTTTTTTAAAGGGTGACTTTTACGTTAACTTTTGCGGAATTGCCTCTGGTGCCGTTCAGGGTATTTTCTTCTAAGCTTATTTTAAACTTATATGTTACATCAATAATTATGTATTTATTTTTCAATTAAATCCCCTTGGAAATAAGTTCATAATTAATTTCAAAAGAAAAATTAAATATGACTTAGGGTGTGTTCATTATTATTAAAGAAAATAAGTAAGAAAAATTCTCATAAAATTTAAGTAAAATATTTGGGAAAATCTAGTCACCAAAATAGTGCACACTAAATATATATTCGTTCCGATAAGTATATTTCTTTAACTAACAATGAAAACATATTTAAAAACGTTGCTTAAAAGAGCTTCAACAACATATAAATTTATCTTCGTAGTTTACCAAATGTTCCAGTTGAACTTGCTGACATTTCACGACTACGACGAAGAGTCGAATCATCGTTCAATTCCAAGCCTGATACCATTTGAATAATCTCTCGTTCTTTCTTCATATCTGGTGGGTTGAACTGCAAACTTGATAGTGATCCATGGCTTCGTGACCGGTGTTCTTGTCGGATTGAGTAACTGAAAGCTCTTTCATTCAAATGACCTTTACGACGGTAAATTCCAGTTTCACCAGGCGATTCTGCGCCTGAATTTCCTGAATCATCGAGTGCAGCTGTCGATTGTGCTAATTTTCGATTACTCATATTCATTGTGCGTGGCGATTCAATTAATGAAGCTGGTGGTGGTGGATAAAACATTGGAGGAGGGATTGGCATACCGACTGGTATCGCACCATTCATCTTGTCTTTACCTTTTTTCTTTTTTCCTTTGACTGATTGAAGCGTAGCGTATTGTGGTGGAAGCATTATTGGTATTGGTTGCATATGCATTGGAATCATATGTGGAGGCTGATGAGGTTTGACTCGATGACCAATTGTATGAAATTGTCTTCCATTCATTTGTGGTGGCGGCCCCATATGCATTGGATGTGGGGGATTCATTGGTGGGCCCATCATATGAGGTGGTGGTGGAGGGCCATACATCATTATGTGATGAGGTGGGGGTGGCCCACGGCCAGATGGGTGAATTGGGCGAGGTCTAATCAAAGTCCCTGACATACTTTGACTTCCGACTGACTTTGATGACGAATTTCTTTTATTTTCTTTCTTTTTCTTCTTAATTTCTTCTTTTGGTGGAGGTGGCACAGGAATAGGGGCACTAATTTGACGTTGACGACTCGGACGACCTAAAGTCGATGATCCATTGATTCCACTTGAGTAAAAGTCATAGTGAGTATCTCCATTTTTATGGCCATTTATTCCATTGAGCTGCTCATGCGAACCATTCCAAATTTTATGATTTTCATCTCCATTATTATAGAATGAACTTTCACCATCGTCTGTCACATCTAAATCACCGCTACTGGCATACACTGGAAGAAAATCAGTGAAAAGATTGAGTTTCATTCTCTCTTGATGATGAAAATGTACAATGTATTTTCAAATAAATAAATTCGGAAATTCATAAAATTCAGTTGAAAACAAAAATTGTTTCCATTTTTAATGAGTAGATATTTAAATAATAAGAAGTTTGGTTCAAAAACAGTAACGTTATTGGGTTGGCCAATTTTCGTTTTCATTTAAGTGAAGATTTTTAAGTTAAAGGAGAAGCGCATTGTTGAAAGAAGATGTTGTTGGTTCGTGTGTTGGGTGCAGTATCTGCTTGGAATTAGTTAATGGTATTGATACTTGTATGCTTAGGCATTCAATTTTCAAAGCATTGAGAATTGTATGCCTGATAATAAATACTGAGGATAAATTACAAGAGAATTTTGTTTTTAAATTGGTTTTAGATATTTAAAAAAATCATCATATAGTTATTCTTCATTATCTGAACTTTACAAGCATTAATTCAAAAATATTTTAATTTATTTACTGAACATCAAAACGCAATATGGACTAACGGTATACTTAAAATTTTCTATTTCTAAATTTTATGCCCGGACAAATGTGATGATTTAAAGAAAATTCACATTGCATTGCAAAGACCTGTTCTTTTGTGACGATTCTAAAAGTGAGAGACTTGTTTAATTGTCTATTTTTTAAGCTTTTGTTATTAACTAATTTGGCTCATCCAAATAAACTGTAAAATATTTTCATAATTCGAATGGCATTGTCTTGAGAATGGAAAGTCAAATTCCACTTGATTAACAAATTTAAAACATATTTGTGTTTTTACGTCGTGACCATGAACTATGGAATGCTGCACAAGAATTTGAAGGATTTCTGGGTTAATTAATTCTCATTAATTAAAACGTGAACATGTGTGAGAGAAAATGAATCCTTATTGTTTGATTACTTTGCTTGCATTAGAGAATGCATGTTAATACAGTAATAGTCTGAAATTTAGTCACATCATGGTATTTATCTACTTCTTAAAAAAGCAATCACAACATGTAAAAATGTGAAACGATCGATGACTGTGTGATTGGGTTACTTTTAGACATAACAACTTAAATTCTTAACTACACTCTCAACATTCATATGTACATACATAGAATACCTGCTATGACACCATTTATATAAATAAGTAAGAAAGTTAAAAAAAATTGTTTAAACAATAATCAACTTGATGATAATCTGTAATTGAATGTTAAGAAACGCAACGGTAAACCAATTTTCTGCTGTTCCTTTCTTTCTTTTTCTCACTTGTGAAATCATACTATACATACATGTATATATATTTATGTATCGTCGAGATCGAGTTAATACTGACATATCTAAACTACTTTAGTTTCTCTTCAAAAACATTATGCAAAATATTTTATAAAACGTTTTTAGAAATGTTTTTAAATATTAACATAAAAATATGAGCATGTTGTATGACATTTCAGAAATGTCATGTCGAACTGTTTCAAAGATTTTCTGCATTTGAAAACATGAATTGAATTAAATGAATATTGAACTAATATATGATTCATAAATAAATAAACGTACTTTATGTTATTACTACATGTATATTATAAAAGCGTCAGCAGTGGTTTGAAAATCGATTCTTGTAACTTAGATTGAAAGTTAATTCTTTAAATAAAAGAAAAGTTAAAAATTTAATTCGTTAAATAAAAGAAAAAACTGAAATTTTTCTAAGAACAAAAATGAATCCACTATTTTTATTATTAAATCCTTATACTTTCATGTCACCGTAGCACCGAAATGTTTTATTTCTTAAATTTCAATTGCATAAGAAATCTTTACACTCTATTCTGATTCTGTGTTCCAGAACAAAATATGTCGAGGAACAAAGCCCTGCTTAATATTTAAACTGCTTCAAAAATCGTTATAACTACAAGAAATTTTAGCTTTCGTGTTTTAGTTTTGCATTTTATAGCATGAAAATCATTGTCGCTACAAATTTTCAATTGATTGGATTTATCAACTCCATGTCATGCTTGTCAACACTTAAAAATCTCAAATTATCTTCTCGTACCATTTTAACAATTGCTAATAAAATGAGCGTTTCATCGAAGAAAATTTGTTTTTCAGATATTAACTTAGTTTCGCTAGAGTTTGCGATTATACAAACAACAAGCGTGGGTTGATAAATTAGTGATGCTGACAAGAAAAAAGTTTATATTATAAACTTTATGTTATGATTAATAATTTGGTAGACATCAGGGACAGAATTTTAACTAGTTTTTGAAGAATTTTCAATAAAAGTTGACGAACATAAAAAATCTAATCGTAAATTGTTATTAAATTGACGTGAATTAACGGAATTATTAACTGCTGTTGAACTTACTTTAATACTCAGGTGGTTAATTTTGACTTATTTTCATCGCAAATTATGCAGAGTTAAACATTTACATATCAAATGTCTGTGTTAATAACTTAGTAAGTCTTTACTAAACAAATGAAAACTTAGAAGTTTTAATTGTGATTGTAATTTCGAATATAGATAATGAACTCTTGTTCAACATTTAAATTTTTTTCATATCCGAATGGAAATATTTCACATTTCAATCGAAATGCAATTACTTTCGATTCGTAACTCACACAACATATGTAAAACGTACATATGATAATAGTTTAATAAGATTTATAACATGCTTTTGTTTAAAGAGCTTTAGAAGAATTCATTTTATTTCAGAAAATGTTTTTTTAGACTTTAAAAAATATAATCTACATTTTCAGTTGATGTGACAACCAAACCAAAAATTCAGTTAAATTAAAATGAAAAATAAGGTAATTGTTTAATTCGACTTGGTAAATATGAATGTATTGCTAGCTTTTCATCGCTTTGGATCGCTAGACTTATTATGAACAGTCGTTGACAACGACTCGTTGTTGCTTGCCATTCGCATTTTTAATTATTCTTCAAATATTTCATTAAATAATAAGACGTGATCATCTAAATCATGTATAAGAAAATCAAAGCATGTCGTATTTAATATAAAAACTGTTGCTTTTTTCTTCGAAAGACTTTTAAAATAATGCAGCAATATAAGTTGTAATCAAACTAATGATTATCAACAGGTTTTCTTTAAGAGAAACCTTAAGGAAGAAGAAGAAATTCCGATAATAGTCATAAAAGGGAAATCAAGATCAGCAATTATATGTTGGAATGCATTGTAATGGTGAAAATAAAAAGTTGCAAACACGTTTACAGTGAAATTTTATTGCAATTCTTTATATATGTGTGTGTGTGAGAATAAAAGTTTTAAATCATTTTATTTGGAAAAATCCTTTGATATGCAATCAATAATTGCAAGTTGCAACTAAGCTGAAATAAGCTTTTATAATATCAAATACTTTTCTATTTAATTTCGCCATAATCAAGCATTGTTTTTAAGAATGTGTATTTGCTGCAGACCAAAAGGGAAATTTATTTCTGATTAATTTCAAATTTCGATTCCATAATCATCATCATCATTCTCATATCCTAAACCATAAGTTATCAAGGCATGTTTATAATGTTCAGAAAAAAAATTAAAACTTTTCAACACAATATTGGGCCAAAAAAAGGGAACAACTTAATCGTGAAAATATTTACCTACTTTTATTAAAAAAAAAGTGTTCGGAAAATTTTTATATGAAGAAATTCCTATGCCATTTCAGTATTTCTGTCCAACTTTCTGTTTAACTCAGTGCAAAATGTAATTCTATATCTCCTGGTTGTCAAAAAATTCTTAACATCGTATAACAACTTAATTCCTTTGTTTCAAATTTTCTTTTATGATACTAAACGATTAATAAGTTACGCGGTTTTGAATAAATAAAAAAAAACTAACATTGTCCCTTTACATTGATTGCGAATAATGAAAAATGTTATGCAAAGTTTTAACAATGTCTAACAGCTTTACGCTTAAGGCCTTAATAAAGTTCATCACTCTTTTATAACATCATGATTCATGATGACTGTAATTATGATTGTTAAATTAACATTTTGATGTTACGTTGATTGAAATTACTTTGTGAGAATAATTAAACAAAGATAAAAAAAAAATCAATTTAAATACATAAAATTTTTTCATAGGCCGCTTATGAAAAGCATTTAAATTTCCTTTTTCTGAGTGAAGTTTCTATATATGTTTATAATTTATATCGAGAACTGTTGATTTTGATGATTCAAATTTATTTACAAAGCTTGCAGATATAACGTATATAAGACTGAGTTTAAAAATTGTTTAAAAAAATGAAACATGATTCTAATTGAGAAGCTGTAGGTAGACAGAAAAAAACTTAAGTGAATTTCATGTGGGATTGTTTAAGGAAATTGAGAAAAAAAATATTCAATGCTAATGAAACTTTTTTTTGCAGATTGAAATGGAGTGGAAAAGCTAAATAAAACGATTTCATCAGAACGATTTAAACGGAAATTTGCAACATCACACATTTGACGTCATAATATGGTCAAATATATAATTCAACAGTATGCAATGTAACTAAAAGAATGAAATTTATTCTTCGAAACTTAGAAGTTACTTATTATAATGTCGATTGATTTTACTCTAAAGATTAATAATTTCTTTAGATTGGTATGCGTGAGTTGAAAGAATCAGAAAAAGTGCAAAAATATTTCAACAGGAAACCGCAACCAACTGGTATGAGACGAGAAAGAAATCATTAATCTTCTTTAATCTTTGTATGAGTGAAAACCTTGATCGTCAACAAACTCATCTAAGTGTAATTAAATTTTTTTTCAATACTGAATTCAGAGTTTCTCGTTAAAATCAAAAGTGATGATGAGACATTTAGCTTAACTAAATAATTTTGGAATACTAAGAAATTTATGAAGGTTGAATTTGAACCTAACTGTTAATTGATTCTTCAAAAATTTAATTATTCTCACCTTGCTCAAAGTTAAGCAAAGCAAACCAATCATCCTCTTAATTCGCTCATTAAAATCTTTTGATTTCTTCCGATTTTGGTATTAATGCTTGTGTTGGAAGAAGATTATCGAAAATATTTTTGAAAAATATAAAAAAATTTAAAATGAATTTTGACATTCAAATCTTTAACAATAAAAATCTTGTTGAAGTTTCACAAGAAATGTAAATCGTCAATTTTTTTTCGCTTTGAAAGCCAAGGGGAAATGTCGCAAAAAGCATTTGTTTTGCACTTTTCATCTTGAAATTGTAACCTTTTAATAATATTTAGATATGCCAATATTGGTATAATTCTTAAATATATTGCGAATCTTTTTTACCAGTATAGATCTGTTAGCAAGACATATCATTAACTCGGCAATTGAATTGTTTTACACCTTCATTCAATGATATTCGAGACGTTTTTAAAATTTGAAATATCTTATATTATCTGAAATATCTTACAATTCTTCACGGTATAAGCATCGCCTATTCCATTTCCATTGGTCTGATTATGTCGTCCCGTGCTGTTAAGTGTCGCTGTGCTTCCAGCTCTTGATCTCCAACCATTTGTATCGCCATTCGTCATTGATGATTTTCCACCAAGCGTTCCATAAAGACTTCCAGGCACTGAAATGCCATTTTCTATTTGTTTTGCATAAGAATTATCAGCATAAGCATGGAAACAACAACGGACTAGAGCATTGGCAGCAGCTTCACGTTTACATATAAAAGTGTGACACTCAAGAACTTTAATGCCAGTGGTTCGTCTTAGAATGGCAGCAAAAATTGGTGGATGTTGCACACGTGGTGTTCGGGCAAATGGCGAGTCTAGTGGAAGAAATTTCGGCTCAGGATGAGCGTTACTACGTTCTGGAATTAGGACTTGACGTACAGCAGCACAGTAATGTAATGATTCAATTGGAAAGAATCGCGTGACTTGCTTGCGATTTTCATCAACGTTCTCAAGTAAAATTCCATTCGACCAAACACTTAACCAACTGTCAATTCCTTTAGCTTCGCCTGCACCTTCAATTGGGTAGAGACTACGAAGTGGCTCTTGAATGCCTTGCAACCCGTCTTTGCTTTGTCTTGGTACTGCACTTCCTAAATACAGTACACGACAGCGACAAATTGGTGTTGATTCAGACATCATATGTTGGGAATACTTTGACGACGCAATTTTGAGACTGTTAAAATTTCGGTTCTTTGGAATATTTCTTTGCAACAAAATAACAAACACAAACTCTTCTTTTCAACTTGTTTTCAATAAGTTTCAGTGGCTCATTAAAATAACTTGTTAAAAAGTGACACAAGTCTCACATTCCAATCATGTTCGATAATTTTATAAATATATTTTTTGTTTTTTTCTCTCACTGATTTTTATTTCTTCTAGAAAGAGCCAACACATCGACATTTAATCGAATCTAGAGAATTGGTTGAGCAAGTCTTAACATTTATTATTCCACCTTTCTTGTTTCTGTATTTATTTTTTCCTTCTTTTTCTTATCCCGTTCTTCACAATTATTCTTCTTTTTCTTTCTTTTCTGATTCAGAATGGAAGTGTTCAACTTCTTCGTCTTGGCTTCTATGTAAGAAAATTCACAAATGTTGTTGGATGAAAGAACTTTGAGATTTTTTTCTTGTTTTATTAATTACAAAATGTTTCTTTTTCTTCTAAGCAATTTTTTTCTTCTTAATAACAAGAGATCTTGCGAAAAAGAAATTTCTCTTAATCTTTCAAATTTTCATCCAATAAGCACCACGTCAACATTTCAGAGATTTTTGTTGCTATGATGCAAATTTATTTCAGCTCTTTCCCTGGCCCAACCAACACTCACTTTCTTGACGCAATAAAATGTAATATAAAAAGTATCGAATTTATTTTGCAATTTTCGAAATTCGTCACACTTTTAGAAGTCTAAATTTTCTGCCACATTGAAAATTTCTTTATTCATGCGAGACACTGAAACTTTAAAACTTAACACCGCACAGGTAAGCTCAATAATGAAACTCACTGACATTTTTTAACATGGTTTTCACTTCTTCGGCTTTTTTTCTTGCTTGTGTTGGAAAAATGTTCAATGGAAATAAAAATGTTGCAAAACGAGTTTGAGACTCAAGACGGTTGTTCATTTATTTAACATTTTCTTTTAACCGTGGGCTTCGGTAGATGTGAATGTATTTACTAGACGTCTTTTTATCGTTTTCTTAAAACGATCATTTGGATGTAAATGAGAAATTACACAATGAAAACGACTACTTAGTAAGAATATTTTTTCTTGTTTGTGTTGTTGAATTATTTCGAATATTTTATTTAAAATTTTTAAGCATTTTAAAGATTCCAAAACTCTCAGTTATAAAAAATTCTGGTTATTTTGATCCAATTGGAAACAAATAATAAAAATATTTAGGAGGCATTTTTTTTATTTGAATTTCTAGTTTTTGTCAGCAATAAATACGGTGCTCAACATCTACTCCATTTGTATAGGTGAAGAATTGTTTTGTGATAAATTTCTTCATCTTTTTCTTCTACTTCTACTTCTTGTACCTGTCACCAATTGACATATTTTTCAATCCCAACTTGTCGACTGCACTTCAATTGTTTTAGAAGCATTTGCAGAATGGATTTTCAACAAAATATATTAGTTTTTCTTGAGCTTTCATTTTGAATGTATCTAAGATTTTTGTATATTTAAAATATTTTTCATAGTTGAATTAATGTAATTTATTGTGAAAATTCCGAGAAATGTTGTAAACTTGCAACAAGTCATTTTTCAAAAGAAAAAAAACTAAGAATCGAATTTGCTTTTGCTCCTTTCGATTTATTTGGTTTTTTGCTTTCTTCATATCTGATAAATAAATATGAGAAACATCATTTTTTGTCAATAGGAATAAAGCAAGCGTGACTTTTTACTCACACACTTTTTAAACCGAAATTTTTAAGCTGATAAGCGATATTTTTAAAAAGAACTTCAATTGTAAAGGTTTAGCTCAACAAGGTTATTGTACAAAATTATTGTATACAGTTCTGATCCGGTTCAAACTTTTCTTAAAAGCTTTCGTTGAAAGTTTGCAATCTTTGATTGACCATTTTACAAATGCAGATAGGTTAGTTTGCTTTACTTGTTTTATTTTTTGGAGACTTTAGTAATTGATTTATTTTAAATTTTCCTTTGAAATAAAGCCATAAAGATTAAAAATAATAACAACAACAACATTTATTCCACACACTCCTTAAGTCCACAAAGAACGTCATCAATTTACATGTTTTACATTCATAGTCAAAAACATATCATAAAAGCAAATCATAGCAATGCAAAACAATAAATTTTTAAAATCAATCAATTTAATTTTAACTTATTTTTGGAGTCTTCTTTCTTACGATGGAATTCAAAATGACTTTGTACTTCTTTGAACTCTCTAGCCATTCTTGACAATGGATTGTTTCTGCCGTAGTCCGTTTTGTGTCTTGATAAATCCCGCAAGAGTGGAGCCGTTCTTGATGTCATCATTGAGGTATTGATGTTAAGTGCAGACAACAATTCATTACTGTCAATCGTACCATTTAGAATTCCTGCTATAAATAGATGGCCCGCATTTTGTCTTCTTTTCTCCAACGATTCTAAATGATTAAAAATGATAAAGCGACAAAATCTTCAAAATAAATCGAAATTTAAATTCCCATCTGAGGTCAAAAGACTTAAATTTTAGAATTATATTGTATATTTGTTCATTTGCATGAACACAGAAAATGCAGGGTGAAATTATTTTTATGGCATATTAGCACGTGGTTTATATAAAATTTTTAATGAAAAGATTTTGAAGAGTTTTTTCAGCAAAAAATTTGAAAAATATAATAAACTCGGGTGGTAACACTTCAATAAGGTGCTTGATAACCAATCCTTTATTTATGCCAAACTTGAAACTGAATATAATAAAAATAAATATGTGACACTTTTACATTTTAAACTTTTTCTTTCCAACTGTTACGACAAAATTTCTGTTTTAAAATTTTCAAAAATCTGTTTTTACTTCATTGTTAAAACTTATTGGAAGCTTTCTTCACCATTGACAATTTTTATTGAAAAATATTGGGAATATCTAAACCGCATAAAAACGAATTAATGATGAAAATTCATAAGAGAAAGATTTGCTGAATTTAAAATGTAACATATATTATTTGCAATATGAATATTAAAATTAGAGATTTGTGCAATAATACAATTTTTGCCATATTGATATATTCCATCGAAGCATTTCAATTTTCATTGAATAATTAAGACCCAAAGAAGCATTCAGATTAAAGATGCCTTCTGCTTTTACTGCTCCACTCTCAAATAAAAGAAAAAAATTAAATAAATATCTTAACCTCTTTCTCTCTTTCTGAATGGTCATCAAAAATATTTCTCAGAGATTCTTCGAGAAACAAACTAGAAAAACTGTGTACCCACTAGACTTGACCTGCTTAGATTTCATTGATTACATTTTTCTACGCATTAAGTTTCGTGTTTTTCATTGCTTGGACTCCAAGATGAAGGTATGCTTATGAAAAGCGAATCAAGCGAAATGAAGACAAGTTCAAGAGAAGAAAAAAGAATAAGTAAGAAGTGTGAAAGATTTTGAATGATATTTATAAGGAATTAGGAAATGATGTATTTAAGTTATAGTCTAACGATCTTTGTGAAATGAGACGGATTTAGGGTCAACTTAATACCGTAAATCTTTGAATAAGTGGTTAAACTTTAGATTCTCATTACAATTAGCTTAATAGAAAGATCTTATAGAGTTTTAAATTCATATAATATTTCTTATGGTTTCCTCAGCGACAAATTCTGAGGACAAATAAAAGATTTAACTGTCATATCATGTTCAACGTTAGCTACAAAGCATTAGAAGACCACTATGCTTCATGCTCTATGAAGCACAGATTTGGAAACACTCATGTAACTTAGACTTTGATGTTAGTAAATGAAAATAAAAGTCTTTGATTCATATCAAGTACTTAAGTATGAGAGTTTTAATAAAAGATGATTGTATGCATTACACTTTCGCATCTACTGATAGTTAAATTACGACAAGTGCAAGAAAAAGTTTTTTTCTATGAATCTACTTTCAATTTCATCTAATAAAAATTTAGCGAGACTATGTTTTTGACTTTAAGATGAAGGGAATAAATATTTATGACTAAGTCATTTCCAATTTGAAATATCAACAATCTGATTATGACAAATTTGTGTGAATTAAATAAGTTAAAAATAAAAACATTTGAAAGACGTTCAGCTGACCTTTGTTGGTTTTTTAAAATTTATTTAAAATCTCTTTCCCTTAAATAAAAATGTTAAAATTTACGTAACAACAGATTGAAAAATAAATGATTTGTCAAAAAGAAAAAATCAAGATTAAAGTAATTTTTCTTCTCACAAAAGAAAAAACCTGATTTTCATATCATTTTAAAAAGGTTTTTGCATAAAAAATTTATGAGAGAGAATTATATTTATTTCAATTTTTTCCTAACTTTTTACAAATTGGAGAATAAGAAATTTAATTAAGCACCAGCCTTTCTAAAACTTTAATCCTAATTTGAGAATTGAATTTTGAATGTCCTCAAAGGGATCTTAAATATGAAGATCGTTGTTCATATTTAAATCTTGAAACGCTGGAAAGTAGAAGGAAAAACGCTGGCCATTTATTTGTTGCAAATATCCTGAATGGATCAATTGACAGCACTGAACTTTTAGCAGCAATCAACCTAGACACTTCTGCGCTGACGTCGAGACACTCATCACTTATACGCGACATTTCAAGACATAGGACGGAATATGGGAGAAATAATCCAACATCAAGGATCTTAAGAGATTTTCAAGAGGTTGAACATGAATTCGATTTTCACCTGTCAAGACACACATTCAAAGAAATCTTAAAGAAACACTCATTTTAATTTGATTTGATTTGCAAATGATTGATTAATGTTTATGATATTTGTTCTAATGCTTTATTCATTTGTGAAAACCTGACTATTGCCAAGCGGTACAAGATGCTTTGTAAAACAAAAGTTTATTTTTTTTTGTCGAAATTTTGACGTTCTATTTGGGCTAATAAGAGCCTGTATG
>CVRI01000050.1:575390-709873 GCA_900005825.1 Clunio marinus
TCAATTATTTCCTAACTTTTTACAAATTGGAGAATAAGAAATTTAATTAAGCACCAGCCTTTCTAAAGCTTTAATCTTAATTTGAGAATTGAATTTTTAAATTAAATTTAGTATATTTTTAAATCGATAATTTAAATTAAATAATTGAAAGAATTTGTCTTAATCAGGAAAATTTAAGAAAAACCTGATTTTTAAGAAGAATAAAAAAATTTATGAATTGCAATTGACTTCACCAATTTTTTTTTGTCACAGACTTTAAATTTTGTTTGTGTATTTGCTATAACAGTTTCGCTTTTGATACCGTTTTAAATGAAGAGCTTCACTATCAACTCTAGAGGATGAGAAATAACATGACAAACATCTCTCGCATACACATAAATGTGGTTGGAGTAAAATCTGCTGTTTTATACTACTAACTTATAAATAAAAAAGCTTTTAAGTTTTCATTTCAGTTTGGTTTTTTTCTACTCTCGACTAGTAAATTTTATAACGTAGCACGTATCGGTCGGTTGTCGGAAATTTTCAGTGAAACAAAATAATTCATTTGATTCGGTTGTGAAGTATAAAAATCAAAAATATATAAAAAATTAAAGAAGAATAAAGAGAACCGACAATTATATTTAATAAAAGTGAAAACTGTAAACGATGATTGTTCTAGTTTTTCTAGCAACAGTGCTGTTTGTCTTTATAGTGCAATGGTTTATTAAGCAATGGAAGTTTTACAAGTTCGCTGATAATATTCCATCGCCACAGTCGTTTGGTTTGCTTGGCCATGCGCCTCATTTTCTTGGAAAGAATGAAGAAGGTTTGAAATAACTTATATGATAAATTTATCTCTTTAATGCATTTGAAATAAAATGCTGCGATTTCAGGTCGTTTGAATATGTTACACCAGCTCTGTTTGGAATACAACAGTTATACGAAGCTTTGGTTGGGTCCAACGATTCTATGGATCCTTGTCAATGAACCCCGATCAATTCAAAAGATTTTGTTATCGCCTTTATGTTTGGAAAAACCATTTTTCTATAAATTTCTGAGATTGGAGAATGGATTGATATCAGCAAAGTGTAATATTTGAAGATGATTGTATAAGTGACATAGATAAGTAAACGTGCTAAGATTAATAGTGAACTCGTTTTTCGAAAAACGAATTAATTTTAGGGAATTTTTGCTTGCATTCAAATATTGATAAAAATTTTAGAAAAATTGTTATACTATATGTACCTATCACGTCACTTTACTTTCTATCAACAAGTTTTTAGTTAATCTAACCTTTTAATGAAATATTTATTAGATGATGTCTGGAAAATTCATCGAAAATCATTAAATTATTCATTCAATTTGAAAATTCTTCAAACATTCATACCAATTTTTATTGAAAATTCTGAAAAGCTTGTTTGTGACTTAGAAGTGAATTTGTCAAAGAAAAAAGAATTTGATATGCTCTCATTTACGACAAAAAGTGCCTTGAACATGATTTGTGGTTAGTGTAACAATCTTATAACGTAAATGTCTATTCACTTTCACAAGTGAAATGCGTAACAATATAACAAAATTAATTTGTTCATTCTTCTTTTACATCAAGGAACGTCATTTGGATTGGATATTAAAAATGCTGTGATGACTGACGATGTTTTCCATGCTCTCGAAAGGTAATTGAACGAAATAATTTCTTTTTGGGGGATATTTTGTTTCCGCTTAAGTATAACAAATCAAAGAAAAAGAAAAAAATACTCAGATTATTATGGCAAACAAATTAAGCTTTCGACGTTCAGCATGCAGCAAGTCATTCTCAGGAATTGAACATTAAAAATCAATGCGGAACGAAACGTTTGTAGTGAAATTTGAAAGCCTCTAATCAACTTCAAGAAAAAATATATCGAAAAAAAACAAAACAAAAAATTATGAACATCGAAGTGTTTGTAAACACTGAATTTTTTTATTTCCATTGACTGTTTGCGATTTAAAATACGTTCGAAAACTTCCTAATTTCACTTAAATGTAAAGTATCTTTGAGATCAAAGCTATTATTTAATAAATTATTGTTGATTATTCTAAATAAAGAAATACTGAAACAATGAAAATCATTAAATAGATGCTGATGAGAATACACAATTTCCAATCATTTTTAATATGTACCTATTAGGTTTAATTTCTTCATTATCATTTGATAGAACGTAAACAGAGCTATGTTCTCCATTTTTTCACTAATGATTAAAACTTTGATGTAAGTTTAAATAAATCTCGAAAAATTCGCATCTTGTGTTTTCAGAAGAAAAAGTTTATCTTAGATATTCCGTATATTTACGTGACATAAATTTTTTTAGAGAAAACTAATAAATAGCTCTCAGGTCAGCACTCAATATTAAAGAGAAATGGTAGTTTTCACAATCGTTAGGAAAGAAATCATCCAAGTGAGACAATTTTGGAATTTCCCCAATCATTACTTGATTCCGTATGATACATTTTTAGAATAAAACGTTATTGAACCGATTTCGATCTCAAAATTGTTGTTATAGTTAAAACAATATTCTTCCATAGATTGAACAAAATTATTTCGGCACGTAGCCACTCATTTCTTCTCTATTCGGAGCCCATTTACAAAATGACAACTTACTATCGTGATGAAATGGAAAGTAGAAAAGTCTGCTACACAACCGCTAATGAAGTAAGATTTAGATATCAATAATATTTATTTAATTAATATTATAACTCTTTAACAAGGATTAAATTCTTATTAAGGAATTTATTCTTAACAATTCTTAACAACCTTAAAATTGTACACCTTTTTTGTTTTTTTAAAAACAAATTTTTACAGCTTATCAAAGAGAAGCGACGAGCATTAAGTAGTAATTTCGAAGAAACTGAAAATAACAATATTGTGAAGCATATACGACCAGACTATTCGATGGAAGAAGAGTCTGATATTCCAACACGAAAGATTTTTATTGATCACGTTTTGTGTAATGACACAAAATTCAATGATTCTGAAGTCCGCGATCATGTATATACAATTGTAGCGGCAGGGTCTGAAACCACCGCACTTCAAACGGCACACACAAGTCAGTTGTTTGAGCACAATATTTACAAATATGCTATGAATTAAGACGTTCTAATTATTTTCTTGATCCTCTTGAATATTTAGTTATGCTACTTGCTACGCACCCAGAAATTCAAGAGAGAGTTGCTGATGAATTAAAAGAAGTTTTCTATTCTGATGAAATTGATATCAACTATGACAACATGATGAAGTTGGAATATCTTGAGCGTGTGATAAAAGAATCTTTACGATTATGTCCAGTGGTTCCCAGTAAGTCATTACAATTACAGTCGTTACAATTATTATCACATGAAAATCATAAATTCATTATGACATTAAATCAACATAAATCAAGATATACCAGAATATTTTTAATCTTTATATGTTAAGATATTGGCATAGATAACTTACACCTAAACATTGTGCAATCCTTATATCTTTCTTAACTATTTGTATAGGAGAAAGAAAAAGAAAAAGTTGATTGTCAAAACCACGAAACTAATTAACACAACAATAATTTTCTTTGCAGTCATTGGACGTGAAACTCAAGCAACAATAAAGATAGGTAAAGCCATTCCACAAAGTTTGCATGCCCATTTGTGATTTAATAAAGCTATTTATGGAAATTTTCTTAGATGAATACGAAATTCCGCCTGGAATAACTTTGTTGATCAATTTTTATACTTTACATCGACGACCTGATATTTGGGGGCCTGACGCTGAAGAATTCAATCCTGACCATTTTCTACCTGATAATGTCGAGAAACGTCATCCTTACAGCTTCCTTCCCTTCTCTGGTGGTCAAAGAAATTGCATTGGTAAGTAAAGATGTTTTGTAATCTATATTTCTAATTGGAATGAACTTTCTCTTTTACCTAGGTTATCGTTATGCAATGATCGCTTTGAAAATTATACTCATTCATTTGATACGAAAATATAAATTCTCTACAAAAATGAGTTACAAAGATCTACGATTCCGAACTGACATCAACTTGAAGCTATGTACGGAACATTTAGTAAGCATCTCTTTGAGGAATTAACATCTTATCTAGATACTTGATTCAATTTGAATTGTTGCGTTTTGAATCTTGATATTAAATGTTTAGTAAAATTTTAGAACATACTTAAATATTACATTGAAAGCAAACATAAAAGTTAACTATACTCTTTCAAAGAAGAGCGTACAATAAAAGTTTTTCTGTCCTTTTTTATATTGAATCTTATCTGTCTTGTGAAGTAAACATTTCTTTAATGATTTCAACAAGTCAAATAATCATAGATAATGTGTGAAAGACGATAGATTATTAAATATTTGCGTAATTTTTGTGCGATTTGTAACAGGATTTTTCGTTTTATATGTTACTTAGTAATATTGTAGAAGTTTTCACTTGCATGACTGGTGACTGCTTGGACGCCATTGGGTAAATTATCTCAAACTTAATTAATCTTTTTTTTATTTTTATTATTTTTTTTTTTATTTATTTGTAATTTTATTTAAGAATTACGCTCTTTTTAAGACTTTCTAAGAAAATCTTCTCTTTGAATCTTTGCACCAAATATTGATTTTATCGTCAGCGTCGAACAGCTTCATTTTATGTTTCGTTTTATATTACAGAGTTAATAGCATTAAAGTTTGGTTCATTTATTATTCTGCGTAGTACGCTTATTTATTTTTTAAGCCTTCGAAGATGTTTACAATCAAATTTCGAAAGTTTTGGATTTTTTCGATGTTTTATTTCAACAAAAAGAAAAAAGAAATGATTCATCATTTAAGATTTCACATCAAATTAATTCTCAAATTTTTATTGTATTTATTTTGTTTGAATTTCGTTTCAATATTTACATTCACAGCTCATTGATCGCAATATTTTTAGGGGTTCATTATGTATCATGCATTTAAGTTTTTTGTAAATCAATAAAATTTTTGTTATCACTGCGCTAATGTATATATTTCATTCGTTTCGTTTTTAAACCTGATCTCTGTTTATGACGATGAACATTTATTTACGTAAATTCACGTAAAATCTATGAAATTTTCTTGAAGTTGATTTCATTGAAGACTTAAACTTGAACTCACCAAACTCATAAATAAGGAATTTGACAGACGAGGAATATTTAAACTTTAATAAAAGAAATCATCTGTTGAACAAGTTTTTTTCTTTTTCACATTGAGAACATTGAGAGCTTACAAGAGTGAAAATTTGGGTCACTCATACCAAGGCCACTCCAAAAAGGAAATTGATAGTTAGAAAGAGTGTAAATTGTTAAATAATCACACGTAAATATTTGAAACTACATTCGCTATCCTTTGAAAATACCTTTTTTGAGTTCAACTCCAACGTCATGCTCGAAGAGAGAGAGAAATTTTTTTGAAGATAAATAATTTGCAAAGCACGCACAACTACATTTTTGGTTATTGCAGCTATATTTCTCTTATGAATAATGAAAGAAAGAAAAAAAGCTTCAACAAAATAAAATTGTCATGAAAGCCGAATTATGAGGAATAAGATTCAACTCATCGAGACCCACCAAAACAAATACATGGAAGATCTCATCAGTTGGAATGTTGAAAAAACTTTCCGGCACAACTCTCTGTTCAGTGTGATTTTGTTCGTTGAACTGTTTAAGTGTGGAAAGAGCAAATCGTAAACTGTTTCGTTTCTCAAGAAAACAAATTAACAAAGAAAACCGACTAAAAGAAAGACTTTTAAATATATGTAATCGAAGAAAGAGAAGTTAGAAAGATAATGATTATTTTTGTGTTTTTAATTACTGTTTTGATTGTTTTCTTTGTACAATGGTATATTGAACGTCAAAAGTTTTACAAGTTCTCTGATAATATTCCATCAGCTAAAAATTATGGAATACTCGGACATGGACCACATTTTCTAGGAAAAGATGAAGAAGGTTTGCTATATTTTTTTGTATCGATGTTTTTACAATAGAAATTTTTAACGATAATGTCTAATTTTTTCTGTTTCATCTTCACATTGAGGGTTCTTTTGATTGACAATAATATCTGTTTTTTAATGAAAAATTATTTCCAGGTCGTTTTAAACTTCTACATGATCTTTGTTTGAAATATGACAAGATGATAAAACTTTGGCTTGGTCCCGCCATTCTTTGGATTTTAGTGAACGATCCAAAGTTAATTCAGAAAGTTCTGTTATCACCAGTGTGTCTTGAAAAACCTTTTTTCTACAAGTTTCTTCGTCTTGACTCGGGACTAATATCAGCAAAGTGTAAATATTACCATGAAGATAATAATGATCAGTGAGAATGAAATATGTAAATAATTTGTAGACGATGTCTGGAAGATTCATCGTAAATCGTTAAATTACTCGTTCAACTTGAAAATTCTTCAAACCTTCATACCAACTTTCATTGAAAATGGACGAAAACTTGTCGCTGATTTAGCTGTAAACGTTTCAACAAAACAAGAGTTCGATATGCTGTCTTACACATCCAAAAGTGCTTTGAATATGATATGCGGTAAACAAACATTGCCTAACATATTTTAAGATTTACATAAACATTTTAAGCTGAAGGAGAATCTTTTCAACTTTCTTACCTTTAGGCACTTCTTTTGGTCTTGATATCAAAGACATTGCAATGAATGACGATGTTTTTCATGCATTAGAAAGGTAATTCAAATACTCAAACGTGGCATAATTAATTTATTAATTATTTTTCATAAAACTAAAATCATCTTGATTTGTAAAAAAACATGATAATCTTCAGATTAAATAAGGCAATCTCGGCACGAAGTCAATCATTTTTCTACTACTCTGAATCGATTTATCGCATGTCAAAATACTATCGAGATGAAATGGAGAGTCGCAAAGTGTGTTATTCAGCAGCGGATATGGTAAGTTGTGCGTGAATGTTCATTTGATTGTGTGTCTGTCGATGAAATTAAAATATCAAAAGCTTCTCTTTTTATATTGATAATAAATGATGGGAAGCTATGTAAATATAATATGTAATTGAAAGCCAAATTTTCGTTTTTATTTGATTTTATTGTCTCTACTTATACTATTCTAATAGTATGAGTTATATAAACAACAATTTCTTATATCTTAAGCACACTTCCCTATGGAAATAAAATAAATTTACTCGATAGATCATAAAATTCAAGCGGCAAGCCTTAGAAGATGAAGATAGTTGCGAAAATGAAAACAAAGTCAATAAACGAATCGAAGAAGAATTATATGTAGATGCGCTAACGAAATTTCCTGAATTGGTTTCAATGAAAAAAGAAGAGGTTTTAAGTCGCATGAGAGCTATATCTGTACAAAAACAAGATACGAGACAAGAAGGAGAAGAAGATCTACCGATGAGAAAAATTTTTATTGATCATGTGCTTTGTAATGAGACAAAGTTTAGCGATAACGAAGTTCGTGATCACGTGTATACAATTGTAGCGGCAGGATCCGAAACGACTGCACTTCAAACAGCACACACAAGTCAGTTCATTTAAATTATACTAAAATAACTTATAAAATGCATATTTTATTTAGTCATATTACTTGCAACGCACCCAGACATTCAGGAGAGAGCTGTAAATGAGTTAAAAGAAATTTTCTATTCGGATGAAGTTGAGGTTAATTATGATAATATTAGCAAGCTTGAATATTTAGAAAGAGTTATAAAAGAGTCGCTTAGATTATGTCCAGTTGTTCCAGGTTAATTTCTCATTTAAATGTAACAAAAACAGTAACAATTATCCTACAGTACAAAATTTGTTTCAGTAATCGGTCGAGAAACTCAAGCGCCCGTTAAAATTGGTAAGAAAGAAAACTTTGCAGTTATTTTCTCGGCCAAATTTTATTTTCATAATAATTTCAAACGTTCAGGTGACTATGAGATGCCAGCTGGAATAACTTTGTTGATCAATTTTTATACTTTACATCGACGACCTGATATTTGGGGGCCTGACGCTGAAGAATTCAATCCTGACCATTTTCTACCTGATAATGTCGAAAAACGTCATCCTTACAGCTTCCTTCCCTTCTCTGGTGGCTCAAGAAATTGCATAGGTAATGACACTTTCAATTGCTTATATAAATTTGCTTTATTTACTAACAGTCATATCCGTTTACATAAACTTTCACTTAATCTTCTTCTATATGTAGGATATCGTTATGCGGTGATCGCTTTGAAGATTTTACTCATCCACTTGCTGCGAGCATACAAATTTTCAACTTCAATGGCATATAAAGATCTCAGATTCCGTACTGACATCAACTTGAAACTTTGCACGAAACATTTGGTGAGCATTGAGCCGAGAAAATGATTTTCTTTCCGGTTATTTATTTTTACGTCAAAATTCCATTTCTTGTGCTTGTTTTTTTTTCTTAATTTCTATACAAATTAAAAATATATATATTTTTATATATAATAAATTTATTGATTGGTAATTGTGTTATTGTATATTTCTCATCATTTTATTTCACCTGAAACGGCAATTGCGATGCGTCGAATTGTTGCTATGTATAGTAGTCAAGATTATACAATAAAATGAAGCATTATTCAGATGCCTTTGACATGTTAATCTTACTTCAATGGCATCATTTTGTTTTCAGAAAGTAAAAAAAACGTACAACTCTGTAATACGGTGATTAAGTGATTACTCATAATATCCTCGAAATTTATATATGTACATATATGTACAGATGTACATAGTAAATTTTTATAGCTTGTATATAGTTTATTAAACAAGATTTAATTTTGATCTTAACATTTAATTGCTTTATGCTTATCATAGTTTGGAATAAGAGCAAAAAAAGAATAAGAAGGCTAAGGAAACAAAGTTCAATCAAAGTGTGCTTCATACGAGTTAGTTATGATTCTAAGATCTGAACTTGATACAATTTCTGAACTATTTCTTCGGGCATACAGAAGGTTGGGTTGATTTTCTTAAGATTCTGGTAGCCGAGAAGCGACAATGCTCCAACACCGAAAAGAGTATGAAATATGTCTGGCATATTTCCTGGACGGGCACTAAATCCGCCAGTGTCAGCATCTTGACACAGTAAAATAAATTCTTTGAGTTTTTCACTGCTTATCCAATGAAGTCTGCCAAGAATGGTAAGAGATGCGAGAACCCACCATGAATAACAAACATCAGGAAGTTTTTCAGGTCGTCCATTAAGCCCACCAGACTTTAATTGTCTTTCACAAAGCCACCATGCAAGTTTTTCACGTTCAAGTCTATGAAGATTGTGAGTAATTGAGAGAAATCCTACACAGCAATAAATAAGTCCAGCATGACTTTCAGCATATGGCTTTGATCCAAATCCACCATCAGCATTCGCACACGATAGAACAAACTCAGTAGCTTTTTTAACATCGATAAGGTGAATTTGATTGGTAAGAGCTAATATAGCAGCAGCACAGAATGAGAATCTTGTATCAATTTCTCCCCATTTATCCCCGAAAAAGCTTCCATCTGGTTGTTGTAGCGATTGAACATATTTTCCAACCGCTTGAATATCAATTTCATGCAATGCATCATAAGTGCAAAGAATCTAGGTATTCAAGAAAACAAATAAATATTGTAAAATATATTCTTTTAAGTATTAAACTCACTTGAATAGCACTTAAAGTATAAAGCAGATGAGGATCGTGACCATCACATGCTGAAATGCCTCCACTCGACCCACACTGACATTTTTTGATGAATTCTATTATTGATTTTTTGTCAAGTTTATCTAGTTGGCCCATAATATCTAAACATGTTGTACCCCAATATATTCCACTCATTCGTAGAAATTCTGTCATTGTATACTCCTTAAAAATCAACATCAATTAAAATTAATTAAAGTCAATTGAAAAGCGAGTGAAACTTACAAAGTCATTTTTGTCGTTTCCATGATTTACAACATATTCTATGTGCTTTTTGATTAAAAGTTCATGTGTCGTACCTCTCTCCTCATTAACTTCCTAATACGTGCATAAAAAATTTAAAACGATTTAAAGCTAAATTTCGACAAAAATAAATAAATACCTATCTAAATTGACTACTCACCATGTCCATCGTTGATAATCTGTTTAATCCATGATATGCCCCTCTCTCGTCAGTATAATCCAAAATAATATTAAGTTTCTTATCATTCTCTTGTAAACATTGTTGCGTATGCTTCTTTGAACCACAAGTTGATTAATCACCTAACTTTTCCACTACGTGACGTGTAAATCTTCGTGAAATCAATGAAAGTTCAATAAAAGCAGGAAATTTCTTGATTTTTTTTTTCTATTTTAAAAATAAACACAAAAAATTGAAAGTATACAAATAGATTAATCACCTGCCGCTATCAAACAGAAAAAAAAATTATAAATTTTTAAGAATGAGTGAAGTAAATAAAAGTCAAGAGATGCGTGCTTTAATCTTAGTTGGTGGCTATGGCACAAGATTAAGGCCACTTACATTGTCACGGCCAAAACCTTTGGTAGAATTTGCAAACAAACCAATTTTGTTACACCAAATTGAAGCATTAAAAGAAGCTGGTGTGAGAGAGGTGAAAATCAATATCAGATTAATGTTGTGACACAATATAATATATCTGTTCATCAGGTGATACTTGCTGTCTCATATAGAGCCGAACAAATGGAAGCTGAACTGAAAGAAGAAACGAACAAACTTGGAGTGAATTTAATATTTTCGCATGAACAAGAACCACTAGGAACAGCTGGGCCATTAGCGCTTGCTAAGAATATTCTTTCCACCAGCTCTGAGCCTTTCTTTGTTTTAAATTCTGATGTCATTTGTGACTTTCCTTTTCAAGAACTTGAGAAGTTTCATCGTCATCATGGCAAAGAAGGTACAATTGTTGTCACAAAAGTAGAGGAACCATCAAAATACGGGGTTGTTTTATACAAAGATGATGGATGCATTGATAATTTTATTGAGAAACCTCAAGAATTTGTCAGTAATAAAATCAACGCCGGATTATACATATTTAATCCATCTGTTCTATCTAGAATTGAGCTTAAACCTACTTCAATTGAAAAAGAAGTTTTTCCTTTAATGTCAAGAGACAAACAACTTTATGCATTCGAACTTGCGGGATTCTGGATGGACATTGGTCAACCAAAAGATTTTCTTACTGGTATGAGACTTTGCATGATTTTATTGTTCTTTGCATATAGATTTGAATTGCAGGAATGTGCTTGTACTTGAATTCACTCAAACAGAAACACCCAGTTCAACTTTATGATGGAGATGGTGTTGTTGGTAATGTTTTGATAGATCCAACAGCCAGAGTTGGTAAAGGATGCAGAATCGGACCAAATGTTACTATCGGTCCTGATGTTCTTATCGAAGACGGTGAATTTTATATCTTTAACTGCTTATTATCTGAATCAAAAGTATTTTTCTGTTTAAAGGTGTTTGCATCAAACGTTGCACAATTTTAAAAGGTAAGTTAGTATTATGTTACGTTTAATAAATAAATGATGACCACTTTTATCCCTTGAGGTGCTATAATTAAATCACATTCATGGCTTAGTTCATGTATCATCGGTTGGAGATGTATTGTAGGACGTTGGGTAAGACTTGAAGGAATCACTGTGCTTGGAGAAGATGTCATTGTAAAAGATGAAGTTTTTGTTAACGGTGGACAAGTTTTGCCACACAAAAGCATTTCCGAAAGTGTTCCGGAACCATCAATCATCATGTAATAGAAAATATATTTTAACCACATATTTTGGAATTATTTTTATGTTTTATATATAAATTTTTAAGCGTTTTGTGAAAGCAAAAACTCAAATTTATCTAGAATGTTTGTATACAAAAAAAAAGAAAAGTGCATTCCCAAATAAAATTTTCAGAATTCTTCTGAAAGTATGAATATAGGTAGAACTTCTTGAACCTCCCATGAATTATTAACCTGCATAATTGTCATCTAAAAGACACACTCTTGGATGCGACAAAAATGATTTTAAATAAAGATTAATGTATGCTACTTTGTAGTTTTAAGTCAAATTGCGCGTAAATTACAATCCTTCAATAATTGTCATCTACTGAAACAAGAAAAAAATAAACGGTATTTTAAAATTCGAAAAATTAGGATTAAGGTGATTCAATTTGTTTTCTGAGCTTCGAAAAAAAAAATCAAGAAAATATTTGAAGAATAAAAACTACAATTTAAGTTGAAAAAATGAACGAATCGTTGAATGATCTCGTTTTTAATAACCCAGTTTCTAATAAAATCATCTCAGCAACAAAAGTTAAACAATGAAAGAATTCAAAATGATGAAAATTTCTAAATTCTTTATTTTTTAGAAGATTTTGTTCAAGAATGGAAATAATTCATCAACATCAGTTTCTACAATGACAAAAAATTTAACCACTCCATCATCTATGACGCTATTTCAGCAAGGAGGTCACAATTCTAGCGTGTTCATTAGACTTGCTGGATTTTCTGGTACGTCTGATTCAAAAAAAGGAAAAAAAAATCGATTTGAAAAGATGAAGTTTTTTTAGGAGCGACTGCTGTTATTCTTGGGGCTTATGGAGCTCATAAAACTCAATGGCCAACAATGACAGATCCAAAGAGAGATCCAAAAATTATCTTTGAAGTTGCTAACAAATATCATTTCTACAACAGGTGAGAAATTAAAATTTGTTTTGTAAATTTATAACATTTAAAACAATGATATCCTTGAAGCATTGCATTACTGGCAATACCTTTGGTTAAACGTCCATGGCTAACCGGTCCTCTGATGATAACAGGAATTCTTCTCTTTTCTGGAACATGTTACTACAGTGCCCTAACTGGTGATCAAAAATTCAATCGTCTTGCACCACTTGGGGGAACTTCGCTTATTCTTGCTTGGGTTTCGATGATGTGGTTCTAAGAATAATATAATAATTTCATTATTATTAATTAATTCCAAATAGGGTTCAACGTTGTGAATGATGATGTTTCCAGTGATTGTAATAAAATAATTAAAACATAATTTTTGTCTGATATTAATTTCAATTTTTATTCCTTTTTTATTTAATAATCCTTAGACATAAAGTTGGTTTTTTATTATTTCAGTTGCTTATTTAATTTATGATTTTTTATACATTTTTTCAATGCTGTGAATTACAAAGACATATTGCTTCGGTCCTAAAGAGATCGTCAAATTCTAGATCAGACCTTTGTCGCATATTCTTTGTATTGTATTACAACAACACTTGATTATTAATGTTCTTATCATTGCACATCTGCATTCTCTTTCAGAAAACATACCTAAAGGAAAATCTTATCATTTAAAAAACTTGAATATGAGTAAAAACAAATCTAAGACCAACAAAACAGAAAAAAATTGAAATGCGTTCTTGAAAATAATTAAAGATTCTTTTACAGAAGTATTCAAATTTTCCTCATTTGATTAAAGACAAAACTCATTCGAATCTTTCTTTCTATTTCTCAAAACAAAGATATTTTTTAATTGAACTCGAACAATAAAATCGATCATGAAATAAGACATATTAAAGAAATAAGACAAAAGAAACTGCTCTGACCATACATATTTTAAAAAACAAGGACCCTTTTTCATTCTCCATAGGTCCAAAATTTTTCATTTTATCTAAGCAGTTTTTTATTCTTTGTTTTCATCGGAGGGGGAGCGCGGTGTTTGTTTGATCTATTTGTTAGAAAGTAATAAATTTCATTTAAGAAAGATGAAAGCTCATACTGCCTTCACTTGCAGCAAGCTTTAATTTGGCTTTCATGACTTCACGAGACGAATATTCAGGTATTTTTAAATAGTTGACGCATGTCATAACTGATGGCAAATATTCGTCGGGGTCTTGATTTCCATCGACTTTCTTCCTGACAATTGTAAGCGGTGGTGTGAGAGCTTTAAAACCTCCAGTTGGTAATCTTGGAGTTCCTGTCACAAATTGCAAAAATAATCTTTGCTCTTCACGATTATATTGACTTAAAATATCGTAGAAATATTGAATAGCGATTGAGTCTTGTGAGAAACCGTGATCAGCACGACAACATTCAGCTAACATTCGAGTATCCCATTTTGTATAACTTGATGTTCCTGAACCACAGAAAACATTTTCTAATTCCTCAGGATAAAAAATACGAAGATGATGAATCGGAAATACGGAATTGAAACCTGAAATTAAAATACATAAATAAAAATATATATTTTATCAATAAATTTCTCTTCTTACCTTCACGGAATGCTTCGAATTGTCTGTTAACACCTTCAACCAAAAACCAATGTGTCACAAGCGATATGTATTGATGGAGGTTGTGAATAGTAACAGGAATATCACGACCTCCGCGACGTAGTTCAATGTTTGGAAATCCTGGAAGAACAAAATCTAGACCAAGATCAGCAATCGGGCAGCCGTCCAAATCTAAGGCTTCAATCTGAAATAATAAAGAAATTTGATATTAAGGCATTTTTCCTTAATTTTTGTTGAATGACATTTCTATACCTTTTCAGTCTTTTCCATTGCATCAAGTGTTGGATCAGATTGAATAATTTCACGTTGCTTTACAATCTCATTAAGTCTTAACAAAGTGCCCTGCACTTCCGGTGCAATTTGTCCTAAATCACAAAGACTAAGAGAGTTCTCCTCTGCTAACAACCAACGATAAAATGGAATTGAGAATGGAAGATCCAACTAATTAGAAAAAATTAAAAAAGAATGATTTTTATCTTTAAACGTATCAATTAAATTTCATTTTAATTATTAAACTCACCATTCGACTGTCCATTACAGCTTTTGCCATGAATTTGCCCAAGAATTTAAATTTAAACTTGAGACGTGAAATTTGTGAAGTTTTTGCAGTCTTGCTTAAAGACAATGGAAACAAACCACATGGTGCATTAACATATTGCGGATTAGTGGCTAATGTTATTGACAATGCACTTGTATGATGTGTTGTTGAAACGATTCCAATCCCATTATTCTCACTTACATCATTTTGCTGATCTAATGATTGTTCGATTAACATATTTATTTCATTATTATTCATCACACTATTAGTATCACTGTTGTTATTATTATTATTGTTGTTTCCACTTGAATCCTCATTATTGGTGGTCAACGATGATGCACTGCTTGGTTGATGAATATAAATCATTTGTGATTGTTCATCAGATGCTGGAATTGCTGGCGATTTTACAGCATCTGCCATAACTTGTTGATGTTTATAACTGTCGCTATCATTCCACAATCCCAAATCAATGCGTTGTAATTCAGTAGAGACGAGAGCATAAAATTCAAGCGTTGGTCCTAAACCAGTTCCAACTTCATTTTCATACTGAATTTCAAGAAGTGCCTTTGAATGTCCAAAATCCTAATAAAATCAAAGATTGTAAATCAATTCAATTAGAAATGACAATTTATGTCTACTTACTTGTATTATAACTTCAGCTTGCTTAAGAATATCTTCACGTGATATTGCACGTTTACGACGATCCAGACGTGGTGTCACACGTTCTGATGTATCTGCAGAATTGAGATCTGGTGTTGTATCAATTAAACGTTGTAAAGCACGATCACGATCAAATGAGATGGCATAAAACAACAAATGGCGTGTTTCAAAAGGAAACAAGAATGGACATGCTGTTGAGATTTCTTGTAACCATGTTGGAAGATTTCCAGTCATAATTACAAGTGGATCTTGAAGTTGGCGACTTGCTTTTGCAGCAATCTATAAGAGAATTTTTTCTTAATTATCTTCTAAATATTTCCAGTAAATTTTCTCACCTTTGAATGAATGAAATCACTTTGACTAATGACATGCGAATGTGGTACGGAATAGTAAAGTGAAGGCCAATGACGATTAAGTCCATTAAGAATTCTCAATAAAGCAAGAACTTCAATTGATGCATCTTCAACGGTCTCAAGATCGGGTAATTTTGGTACAAGAAATGGAACAAGTGGCGACGCTATTGGCGGTACACTACCATCAGCCCAAAACTCAGGTCTACGACGATTTTGAACTTTTGCTAGAGAATTTTTGCTGTTTTTACGCGATGCATTGAATGATGTTGACGTTGCTAATGAGTTTACACTTTTACTTGAACTTCCACTATTTGAATTCTCTTCGACTGGCCGATAATAAATTGTGTGTTGTTGTATCCAGATACTCGCATTACCTAGGATATGAAAAATTGACATTAAATAATACTGCCGACACAAAATATTCTAATTCTTACCAATTGGAGTTTCAGTGTCTGTATCAGTCTCAGATTGATCATTAACCAATGGGGAATACTGACGTATTGCTTGATAAACTGTCATTGTGTATGGCAACACATGGTCACCAATAAGAAATTGTAATTTATGCTTAGTTCCACCCTTTTCGATAAAAAAATATTAATAAATATTAATATTTATGAGATAATCGTTAAGAAATCCTACCATGCTAATCATTGCAGCTGTATCAATGTTGTCAATGTCTTCTTCAGAATCTTCTTCTGAATCTGTTCGAATCCCACCATAACCACGTATAACTAAATATCTTTCAATTGCTTGGACAAGAGCAAGTGGATCAATTTTTACAGTTCCACCTTTCCATTGGCGTAAATTACTGCAGTCAGAATGGCGTTGTAGATTGCACTGATTAAAGAATAACCAAATATTGATATTATTAGGTATTTTAGTGAAATCAACATTTCTTACCTTTAGTTGATGCGTGTTAAAGAACTTAAGAGCACTTGTATTGGAACGACCACCAGTTCCCGACGGAAAATCATGAACTTTAACAGGGAACTGTTCCAGTTGCGTGACACATCCATTGAGTTTTGCAACGAATGCACTAAATGGTGCTGAATTTATTGAAACTATGCCACTATGACTGAAGAAACAGAGAATAAATAAAAATTCTTAAACTGTTATTCAATGAACTTACTTTCCATCCAACGGTAATGCAGTGAAGACATTAAGAAAAGATCGTAAACGATCATTTCTTGAAACATTTCCATTTTCATTTGTCATATAATTTAACATTGCTTTTATAAGTCCCGAATGATTAACTTCAAATGGTGAAATGTCACTTTCCATTAAAATATTTCTCAACTCTTCCAAAGCCCTCAAACAATGATCGTATGATCCATTAAGCTTTTGAATAGCAGTTTTAAGTCTTTCAAGAATTGTCAATGCAGGATGTACACCGGAAGACTCATGATAACGTTTCACAAATAAAATCGATTGATCTCTGATCCATTGACGTGCTTTTTCGCGATTACCAGCGGCAATTAAATTTGAACTTGATGTACTTTTACTCAAGTTATTTGATCCATCCTTACTTGTGCTACTTGAACCACTGAATGTTGAATGCGATGAAGATGTTCTTCCCCATCGTACAGGATTCAATGATGCTAAGAATGAGGTAGTTTTAGATGATGCACCAGAAAATCTTGACCGTGTTGACGATGACGAACTTGCTGCTGTTGATGGTGTATTGTTACGACCTGATGATGACGACGATGTTCCCAAATTACTAGCCCTGTTAATAAAGTCTTGAACAACATTCCCTGATGATGTTGTTGATGATGAGCTTGCTGATTGATGTTGCTGTTGATCATCATTTCGATTCTTAGATTTATTATTGTGCTGTGACTTTCTTTTTGGCGGAACTTTTCGTTTCAAAATATCCGACACTTTATTTAATCCACCGCTTGATCTTTCACCGCTTGAAGGATTTGGATCTAAAGATGTAAATGAAAGCGTTTCTTGTGATGGTGTTGGAGCTGATGCTGATTGAAAAAGTGTCGGTTGTTGATGCTGTGCAGAATAAACATTTCCACCATGAAGAGCTGGATGATAACTTCGAACAGCTGCTGGATCTGGTATATTATTAACACCATGATAAATGGCATTCATTAATAAATTTCCATTATTTGATGGTGATGGTGGTGATCCACTAAGTGATTCAATTTGAATACCACCACTTGTTATCATTGATTTATTTGCCGCAGCGGCTGTTGCATTTAAGTTGATTGCAAACGTTCCTTGAGCTGATGATGTTTGCGATGGCTGTAATAATAAAGAACTTGTTGATGGCATTGGCATCGTCATTTTACTTGCCATAGCCATTGATGAATTTAAATTTTTAACATGTGATGATGTAATTCCTTTTGATGTTGATGCTATAGCATTATCGAAATCAAATTGTGCGAGAGATGATGTTGCAAGAGCACTTGGTGGTGCACTCGTACTTGGCCCAACAGCATTTGATTTTGGTGATGGTACTGAACAAATTGGAACTAATGGATCAGCTAATTGATTTATTTGATGCATCACACCTTCACGTTGAAAATGAATAGAAAAAACTTCAGGGAGTTTTTGCATTAAAATTTCAGCCATTTGAAGTGCACCAACAACAATACGAAGATCATTTGAAGCCATCATTCCAGCAATGTGTGATGACACAAGTTGATTCTTTAAAACATCACGTAAAAGATCAGCATTAGCAAAATAAACCATACGAAGAAGTGCACGAAGACATTTGTAACGAACTGATGGTCCAGCTGATGAACTGTAAACTTCATACAATACTGAGAAAAGATTTTTAATGAATTCAGCTGCTAAACCACGTTCTTCTTTTAAACATGCTATACGTGCATCTCTGGTTGCATTTGGTGGCCGTGCAGCTAAATTCATCATACCAGAGAATCCTTCATTATCTAATCCACCAGAAGCAACAGGTGATTGTTCAATGTGTGCATTTACTTTGCGTTGTACAGCTCTCGTTGTTCCACTATCTTCATTTATTTGTTGCATTGCATGAAAATCAATCGTATATGTTCGCCCCATTGTGCTTAAACTTATCTCCTCATCTGAATTTAAATGTGCTGCTTCAATTATTCTTGAATCTATTGCTGAATATGAACGCCATACACCTTTCTCATCACGCCATTGCCATTGAACAGCATCTTGTGAATTGTTATTAGAACGTTCTAATAATGCATCGACAGAGAAGATTCCGTCATTTGGCAAACGTGGCATAAGTTCGCCTATTAAACATGTGATCTCATAAAGTTCTGATGGACTACGCTGAACAAGATCAACTTCACCATTTGATGTTCGTATTGCTGAGTTTGTAAGAAGATAAAGTAGTGTCGATGCTATGTCATTTTTGAGTAACGTTATTGCCAAATCAGGGCAATTGGCACACATTACACTTAACATTCGTACAACATTTGTGAATGTAAGTGAGTTAAGAACTGGTGGTGTTACAACAAGTAATTGTTGACAGTTCTTAAGTAATTCCATGCTGGCAATTTCTTGTAATGTCACTGGATCTTGTTGAAAACTATCAATAAGACGATAAAATGCATTACATATGCGTTCGACACTTTTTTTATCTTGTTGTTCAAGTAAACGTGCCAATAATGGTAATGAATCTTTAACAAATTGAAATTCTTCGGCATGAAGATTTAAACAGCAATTTGCCGTGATTGCCAGCGCTGCATGTTGTGCATTTGTTGAGAAGAAATCTAAGAATGTGAGACAAGCTGAAACACCATTCGCTTGTAAGATTGCTTTGTTATGTCGTTTTGATAAAATTTCCAAAGCTGTTAAACTTTGTTCAGCAACATCCATACATTGAATTGTTTGCAACTTTTCAAGTAAAGCTGGAATAGCATCAACAACTGTTCCTGATGATCTTGGCAATGCCTCCAACATATAAGCAAATGCGCGACATGCATGATTCATCATATCAAAATTATGCTCCATTCGAACGAGATTAATCAATGCTGGAACTGCTTGTTTTATTGGAAAACCAGCGAGTGTGTCTTCATTTCCCATTACAAGCATTTCACACATTTCTATTGCTGCTTGAAGCTGTTGACTTTCATCTTGACACTGAAGTCCTTGAAGTAATTGTTGTGCTTTTGATGAACTATTTGCACCCATTGTACGATGTAAAAGTGTATGCATACGTGGTCCAAGTGCGCTAAATAATTGTGGTGGAAGTCCGCGAGCTTCAAGTAATGCTTGTAATCTTCCAACCTCACTATCATCACTTTCTGAATCTGGATGATGGCCAGATGTCCCTGCTTGTGATGTTCCTGCAGCTAGATTACTCACTAAAGCTGATGTAACACCACTTTGTGACGTCAATGATGAAGCTGATGGAACATAAAGTGTTGTAGCATCATTTGTACCTCCACTACCACCACCACCAACAGCAGCTGATGATGCTGATGAATTTGTTTTATGAAACAATAAGAATGTTGGAGCTGATGATGATTGTTGTTGATGTGGATGATGATGATGATCATTATTGCGTGAATCATCATTTGCCATTGTTGGTGTCGGTTGTACTGATGTGCTTGGACGATTTAAATCAATGATTCCACTCGTTCCACAATTTGAAAGCTGTTGTTGATGTTTTCCTGCTATCGCTGCTGATGCTTTTCCACTACGATTTGATGTACGTGATGATGTTGATGATGAAGATGCTACGGCTATTGTTGAGTTAGTGGCGACAGCGTTGGTGGAAGTTGATGATGAAACCTGTCAGAAACGAACAAACGAAAGATATATTAAAAGTATTATTAAATCTTCAAATAAACGATAAAAGCTTACGCAAGACCCCGTTGTTGAAGAAGAAGAAGCTCCTTTGCCACGTGAGCTGCGGCGCAGCAAATTTTGTGGTGGTTGCCCCGGCTGCTGTTGTGTGGTGTTATTGACGGTTAAATCTTGTGTTGTATTTGAATGGGGCTCCCGACCACTATTACGAGATAAACGTGCCCCCAGGTTCGGGGCTTTACTACTTGAACCCGTACTTTCTGGATTCGTTAACACACTACACGATTGATGAGTTTGTTGCTCACCAATACGTTGCCGTTTCTTTGGTATTTGAACACTTGTTGATGTTTTAGTTGTTGTTACTGCTGTTGTCTTACTTCTTAAATTCAATGCAATTGTCGAAGGTTGATAACTATTTTTTATACGTGAGCGAAGAGTTCGAGATGTTGATTGATTTTTATCACTATTTAAACTGATCTTCGATGAACTTTCTGTCAATTTATTTGTTACTGTTTTGTCACAAATTTTACTTGAGTTGCTTACACCAACTCCACGTAGTTTACTATTACGAATTGTATTTGAAATTGTCTTTTGTCTCTTATTATTTTTATCACTTTCAGCTCCTTCCTCTTCCAATTCTTCTTCTTCCTCCTCTTCTTCTTCTTGACTTAGTTCGTCGTCAAAATCACTGTCACTTAATAAATGTGAGCGAGACGCTCGTAATGATTTGCGTTTAAGACTACCAATGGAATCTAAATCAACCCCACGTTCAGTCGATTGTGTTCGTGAACGTGTTCGATATGCAATCAAATCTTTAACAGAAGATGATGATGTTGCTTGTTGTTCGCGTGATAGTTTCTTACTTGATGATGCTGGTGCAACAATACTCGATTGGACTGTCGATGTTGTTGCCAATGATGATGAATATGATGACGATGTTGAACTTGAAAAGTTACGACGACGTCGTTTCGTTTTCTTACTTGATGGAGTTGTTGGAATTTCTTCTTCAGTGTCTTCTTCAGTTGTACTATTCGCGTTTAATAAAATATTTAAAAGTCGTTTTCTCTGTGCTCTGTTGCTATTACTACTCGTCGTTGCTGATGTTGCTGTTGCTGCTACTACCGCTGATGATGTTCCTGATGGTGTTGTTATTGATGATGTTGTTGATGAGTTTGTATCAGATTTGATATTTTTTACAGCTTTAAAAGAAAAATATTTAAATTGAAAAATATTTGAGACAAGTAGAATTTGATGCTTTCTTCATTTACATTTTGTGACTGTTTGTTGCTGACTGCCGCCGCTACTGCTGCTAACACCCCGAGGGTTTTTGTATACACTTTTTAATGTTGATCTAACAGATGATGGTGTTTTATTATTTTTTTTATTCGCTGTTTTTGTAGTTCCCTTTTCATGCCCCTCCGTCAATGCAGAGAGCAACTGTTTACTAGCGGACTCGGCCATAGACGACACTTATTCCATGAATACTGCTGATTGCCATTAAACATTCCCTCACTGCCCTATTATTCACAAAGAGTACTTTTATTAGGTTGTGATTTGATCCTCTCAGATGAAACTAAAATCTATGAAAAATAAATGACGAGAGATCTGAGAAGCACAACTAAGGGCTGAAAGCTGATTGTTTTGAAGGAAAAATATAAATCCAAAAAGTCCTTTGTTGCAATAAATTGTTTCGAAACCTGATGTATCTTCTTCCGCTTTATTTATTGTAGATAACTTAGAAGTTTTTCTCTTGGTCTCTTTTAAATTTTGGTTTAACTAAACAAATGGATCTGTAAGAATAAAATAAATTAAAATTTACATTACATATCTCATATTTTTTGTTAAATAAATATCTCATGTTTTTTAGTTCTTTCAGTTTTCGTTTTAGCTCAATTTACATTAGAGTCAGAGAGTAAAAATTAAATGAATAATACATAATATTAATACCTTATCAATAAGTTTTTAAAACATATGCAATATTGTTCTTTAATATTTTTATTCAAAATAATTATTTCATTTTGAATACTTTTTTATGTTCTTTGTCTTGTGTCAAGTTTCTATTTATTAATCTTTAGGAAACAGAGTAGAAGCACAAGCACATAAGAAATAATCGCAATTTAGTTTAAGACTCACAAACACACTTAAACTAAATAGGAAAGAAACAAGAGCCATAGCGATGTTACAAGTGAGTGAAAGAGAGAGAGAGAGAGAGAGAGAGAGAGAGAGAGAGAGAGAATCAAAATCAATATTTTTAGACAAATTTAATGTTCTTTCTTACTCTGTTTTGATTTACTATTAAAAAGAGTTCTTGTTATCAACAGTTTGCGAAAATGAGAAATGTATAAAAAACAAATGAATAGGCAACAAATACCGCGATTTTTCTTAACGAGGGTGTGAAATGAAATAGTTTCATCAACCTTGATCGCATTGTCAGGATTATTGAGGTCTACAGAACAACTATGAGTTTGAGATTTGAAATGATTGAATTTGTATTGAGAAAATTAAAATTAATTTACAATATTTTTTAACTCTTCAATTCTAAGCCTTGACAATTTGAAATTTTATATTTACAAGACCATGTGCGTGATCTTTATTCTCTTGTGATTTTTGATATTTTCTTGCTTGTTTTTATCATCAAGTGAGACATTACAGTCTGTAATGTCCATCTATGAGGAAAAACTGATTACTCTTTAAGGTTAAAGAGATTCCCTTGTTTGTTTAATAAAATATATTACCTACTACTCCCTTATATACTTTTAAATTTCTTTATGTATCTTTATATTTATATATGTATATATAAATATTTATACTCGATTTACATATGTACAAGTTGCAGCAGCAGGAGAGAAGGAAAAATATTTTTTCGTATGTGTGAATTTATTCTTTTTTACATATCAGATCGACTGGTTTTAAAACTCAAAATGTTGAAAAATGTAATTTGAAGAGTAAAAAAAATATTTATTATATTCTTTTCATATTTTTAGTGTGTCAGACTATGTATGATTTGTTACGAAGGTATAACCGACAAAGAATAATTTATTTTTTCTGCCCCATCGTCATTTTTATTTCTTCAATTCTCATCCTGTGAAGGGTTAGTGACCCTTATTATGCTGCCAGATTGCCTGCCTGATTTTCCGTATATTTATCTACCTATATACTAATTTGATTATAATCATACATAGCACACACTTTCAAGTAAATTTTTAAAGTTTATAGAGACAAATTTTCGAATGAGAATAAAAAAAACATAAATAATATGTACTATATGCAGCACTAACAAAATCAAACAAATAAATAAATGACTTGAATGAAAAGTAACTATTTCGTTTAAAAAACAAACTGAAAACAATGAACGCGATCACTATGAAAATCATTTTCACAACATAAGGCCTCAGACGAAGACCTTGAGATATTCATCGGAAGTTTAAGTTTATACAGTTTTTCATTTGTAACTGTTTCGCCTCGTGTCATGAGCGACAAGCGTTGAAATATTTTTGTTTAAGTAAATGCACTGAGATTATGCCAGCATATGATGAAAATAAAAATTTCGAGGTGAGATTCGATAACGTGTGAAAATGCACACGAACATTGAAAATAATCATTGAAAATAAGTTTAATTATAAATCTTTTGTATCCACTCTCTTTCTCACTTTTTTTCGTTTTGAACTTTTTGTATTCGAGACGAAAAAAAGAAGATTCTGAAGCAAATAAGTATAAGAGAATCTTATCGTAAGGCCTAGAAAAAAAAAACACAAAATATCTTATATTTTCAAGACGTGTTTAAAAATGTTTTTTCCGTTTCTATTATTAAAGCATCTCATTTTGAAAAGATTATAAGAAGTTGAGGCAAGGATCTCAGTCGATGACATCACATTTCAATGAGAAATGTAGAACTTAAAAAAAACTTCCTTCTTACTATCGTACTATGTACTAATAAAGAGTAAGTTCATTATATGATCGTAAGTAGGTATTTTCATCAACGTGTTTGCAAGAAGCAAAATATTTGTTTTATTTTTCACTAGTCTCGAAAAGATCTAAGAAAATTATCAAGAAATCTTTCTTTTTTTTCTTCATTTTTAGGTTCTTTTTTCTCACATTTATTTTCGTTTTTGAAATGCTTTTCCAAAAAGTATATGAATCATTTTCATTATGTAGTGTTATCGCTTGTGTCATTGTTGAAATAAGACATATCAGAATTTTATTTTGTTTGGGACTTTCAAGGACTGAGTTGAAAAACTCTAGTATCAAAGCGAATGAAAAATGAAGAAATAAAAATGTTGGAAAAAAAGCAAACACACAAAGAGTCTACATGATTTTTCAGTGGGAACTTGACATAAACTTAATGAAGGGATTGATCCCAGTTTGACCATTGTTTTCTGACTTATAAAGTAGAATATAGTAAACTTGTTATATTGAAGGATGTTCTACTTATTTCCTATTCTTTTTAAGAAGACTTTTTTTATGCCTCTAACTTTTAAAATTCCCCAAATCAACATCATTTACGAAACATTCCATTTCGCCATTTTAGATTTAAATACAATTCTCTAAACAATATGCCTTGTTAAGTAAATTTTGTTTGGAGCTAGATCATGATTTTTTTGATTATGAATTATAGCAAATCATAATCATATTTTCTGTATCACTTCTTTTAACAAAATCTCCACAGAGGAAAGTTTTTATTGATTTTTCTTTAGTTTGAAATTATTCCGTAATACAAAGACTTTAATTCTTTTAATTTGATTAACAATTTAATAGTAGCTTGAGTTGATCTTTTAATTATTTTAAATGCTTAAGCAGAAGCAAGAACGTTCTAATACAACTGAATTATCTAATATTTTTATGATACGAATATACATTTTGTATTTCCTCATATGAGACATCAACCATTTTGAGTTGAGAATAGAAATTCTTTTTTTCTTTCTTCTTATAATGAACAGAATTTTCCGAAAAGATATTTTAATGGGAAAACGACGACACAAGAAAAAAGAACTTAAAGTTAGTAAAGATCAGAAACGAGGTCTTTCTAATGCTAATGAGATTTGAACACAATTGAAGGAGTTTTTTTTTTCAATTACGTTTTTGATTCCAATGAAAATTTTCATTCGCTATTTTTTCACTATATTTTACTCACATCGACAATATTTGATACTTTACTTATTAATTTAGTCTTTCTATCAATGTTTGAAGTATTTTCAATCACAAAATCATGCTTAATAAGATTAAATGTTTAAAAACACGGGAGATTATTTTTTCCACTCACCTGATATTTAAGGGGACTTAATTTGAATGTTCAGTTCAATCCGTTCGTTAAGTTTTATAAAATATTTCCAAAAGTAAACTTAGACCAAGTCGAATAACTAATTGAGTAAAATCATAAAAGAAAATTTGAAACAAATGCAGGCTAATATCAATGAACATCAATTTGATTCTAAGAAAAAGAACCAGGAAAATGATGTTAAAATATAATAATAAGCGTAATCCAAAGAAATCTTAGCTTAGTACCCTGTCGG
This sequence comes from Clunio marinus, assembly GCA_900005825.1. NCBI lineage: Eukaryota > Metazoa > Arthropoda > Insecta > Diptera > Chironomidae > Clunio > Clunio marinus. The sequence continues at coordinate 601,450 of CVRI01000050.1, forward strand.
ATTATTTTGTTTTCAAACAACGAACTGTTCGGAAATTCTGTAAACAAATGCTTGAACAAGCGACTTAGACTCATTTTAAGTTATCTGTTTGAATAAATATAATGAATAATAAGGGCAATGAGTTATCAATTTTTCAAGGAGGGCCTTCAATTCATGTTGATAACAATCGACAGCGAATTGAAGAGGAAGAAGCTTTACAAGATCAAATTCGGCGGAATGTTGAGGTAAATAAACGTTAAAAAATATCGTGGAATTTTATCTTAATCATTGAATCTTATTTTATGATCCATCGCAGCTTAATAATGATCTTCAAAATGCGTTTGAAGATTTTGAAGAAGAGGAAGATGTAGATGAAAGTGTGAATTCTACAAAATATTCCCAAGAAAATTCCTATCATCAACATCATCATTCTAATGGAAACCGTCAACAGTATCGGGCACAACAACCATTTCAATTTCAATTTAGAAGCGAAGAAACTCGTTGTAAAAATGTCCTCGAATCAAAAATTCGTGAAATTGAATTTGTTACAAATCAACTGAAATCAGAAAGAAAGCAACATAAAAATGCTATCGATGAATATGAAAAACGTCTCTCGGTAGCAGAAGCTGAAAAGGAACGAGCTCTTATGACTCGTGACCAAATGCATGAGTTACTGGTAGAGAATAAGAGTAAACTTATCGAAACTGAAGAAGATAATCAGAAGCATTGCTCAAAAATAAAGTTCCTCGAATCAGAAAATTCAGCTCTTATTGGTGAACTTGAAGGTACGAAACTTATGTTATCAGATATTCAAGTGAAATATAGTATGGTTGAGAAAAATGTTAAGTTTAACGCAGAACGTAACACAGATTCAATTTTGAAACAAGCCCAGGAAAGGCACACCGCTCAAATTGCAATGATGCAGCAACAAGTCGATGGACTTAAAGCAAAATACGACGATATTGAACATGATCACAAGAATCTAGAAATTCGTTATAAGGAGCTTCAAAGATCCCGTGAAAGTATGTTGATTGAGAAGAGTGAAATGATAAATCAACTTAATAAGAATCTTGAAGATGCACAACGTCAATGTAAGGATCTTCTGTCACGACCAGATTTAACTCAAGAAAACCGTCAACTTCAATCTCTTATTCATTCAATGGAATTGCAAAGAAAAGACATGAAAGAAACAATAAATACACTTCATAAACGATTGGAAGATCAAACACTTGAGATGGAAATGATGGACAGCATTGTTCACGAATGTGGTGGGAATAACACCTCATATTCGGAATGCTCAAAGTTTACTCATAAAGATCCTCTTAAAAGTAAAAATAATGGTATTCTTTTAGGCCCTCAAGCCCGTCTTATTTGGGTTAAAGATGAACTTTGCAAATCTCTTAACAACATCAAGAGTAAACGCGAAAATATAAAAATAATGGAAAAACAGTTGATAGAAAAGGATGAAGAAATAAAAAAGATATCATTAAATGAGAATAAGGCTTTGGCGCAACTCAATCATTATCGTGTTGAAGCTTCCCGTCTTGAAAGTAAAACACGAATTCTTGAAAAAGAATTGAACAATGTAAGTGATGAGTTGAACGAGCTTAGAAAAACTAGAAGTAATCCACATTGTATAACTAATGAAAAGTATGAAGAAATTATCAGTAATCTACAAAAGGAAAAAGAACCACTTGAAATGGAACTCCATGAAATTAAAACTGATTTTGAAAACATGATAATGAAGAATAGTGTCTTATCAGATAGGGAAAAAGATTTACAGATGACGATTGCATATCTTGAAAAGGAATTGAAAAAGCTTCAAAACCATTCTTCTTCAATTGGAGATTTAGAAAAACGAGAGAGAGAAAAAGTTCAAAAGCTTCCAGAAGATTTAGAAAGATTACAGCTTGCAGAAATGAAAGTGGATAAAGGTACTCAAATTGAAGGTCAGTCCTTAAGAAATTTCTAGAATAAATTTTTTAATGATTTAATATTCAACAGATCTATCTGATAAAGTTAAGAGAAATTGTCAGAATTGCGAAGAAAATTTAACGAAACTTGAACAGGTAAGAGTTCTTTTTTCTTGACTTCAGTTTCTAAAATTTTATCACTCCTATTTTTATTAAGTTTGAACTTTCATGTTTTCAAATGAAAAATACAAATACTGAAAATTTTTCGGAACTTAAAGCACTGAAAGACGAATTAATGGACGCAAATCGAACAATTGCAAAACTTGAAGGAAAATTAAATTTAAAGGAACTGCGAGACCATGAAATAGAAAATCTAAAACTAAAAGCTCAGGAATTTGAAGAGTTAATGAGATCCAGTACAAAAAGTGATTCATTAGTTTCTTCATCGAAAAGCTTAGCAACAACAAAACTTGACACTTCAAATGATATGTCTGAAATGACTGAAGATTTTAGTCAAAAAGTTCTTCAAATTGAAACTCGAGTACGTGATGAAATGGCAAAAATTTACGCCAGTGAAATGAAGTTGATGGAGAATCGCTTCCGTGAAGATGTCACTCAGCTGCAAAACCATATTATTTCAATTACAGAAGATTTAGAAAAGAAATCTACCGAATTGGAAGTTCGTGGAGAGCAATTGAAACTCTTAAAGTTTACAATAATTCAAGAACGCGAAGAATCTGAAGCAATTCTCAGAGAAACTGAAAATGGATTTGAAAGTTCTATTGAGAAGTATCGATTAAGATATGAAGATAATCTACGGCACACAGAAGAAATGACGAGGCATTTAAATGAGAAAAAGGAGCTTATTAATGAAGAACGCATATCAATAGAATGCCTTAAGAAACAAATACATGAAGAACGTAAGTTGCTATTGAAGCGTGAAGAGGAAACATTAGAAAAGGTTGGAAAGTTAGAACAAGAGAACAGGAAAGCTATTGGAGAGCTAAATGAAAAATATTTGTCAGCGAAAAAGACAGCAATTAATTACAAGCAATACTCTGAAGACAAAGAAAAACACTTTCGCAATGAATGTGAACGGATCAAGTCCTCTTGCATACAGAAAATAAGTAAAGCTGAACAGTGCTTCAAGGAGACATTGATGAAAAAGGAAAAAGGATATCAAGAGCGATTAACAAAAATTGAAGCTGACTTTGAAGCGAAAGTTGGAGAATGGAATCACAAACACGAAAAACATGAATAATTATTTTATTAACTTTCTGTTTACTAAATATGTATGTTGTTTAATTGTTTGCATAACTAAAATAAATATTGAATTGAGTTTTTTTTTTCTAATTTGGATAATTATTTTATTTCTCTACTAACTTTTTCTTTTTGCAATCTTGTTATCTTAAGCAATCTAAACTGTTTTTAGGTTTCGTTTATGGAGTAGGAAGGATGAACATTTCTCCTAAGACATTTTTTTCTAATATTTAGTTAGATTCACTGATTTTACTCATTTTATGGAGTGGAAATTTTTGTTGTACGACAATTTTCTGATTAGCTATCATGCTATACTTGCTACTTAATAGAAGATTTTTCTTCGTGAAATTTCAGTAACGGTTATAAGTTTTATTACGTTCCAGGATATTACTAAATACTGTCAAAGACATTTGAAAGTGAACACCAAATATGTATAACAGCAAGTGAAACATCCTAAGTGGTGGGAACATATAACATTTGTTTAAACTGTCGTACAAGTTAAATATAAAGTAAATAGATGAGTTTCTAAAATCAACCATAGCTTAAAGTTCCCCTTAAGTTCATTAGAACAGTTTTCAAGAAAATAGAACAATTTGTCTCTTTTTTCACATCAAGCATTAAACATAAATTTCATATTATGTATAGGTATATTATTAACATTTATTATATTTTTATAAATTAAATAAGATGATCATTTACTAATTTTTTTTCTCATATTCTTCTTTTGAAGCCGAGACAACTAAGACAAAATATCCATGCATTCCTATGGACCATTTGAAAAACTTTTACAATATTTTACTCTACCAAACATTCGGTGACAATTTAAATTTTTCATGTTTTATCTGTTTAAGGGAAGAAAATATGTTAAACTTTTGGTTCTAATAAAAAAATAGAATAAACTGATTAAGTATTTTTTTCCACTAAATAGGTAGGTACAATAACAAGAAATTTCTTGATTAAAGTTTCTCGTTTCCTTATTTCAAAGATGTTCTCTTGCTTTCACCGTCAGCACTCTTTATTCTGAAAATAAAACAAACAAAATACAAATTTATTTAAATAAAACTAGATTTGAGATGTTTATTTTTTCCACATTTTCTTCGTATTGAGTTCTTTTGATGTATTATATCGCATGTGAAAATTTTCATCACATGAAACAACTATTGTTATTTTTAATTTAAAAGCTTTACATATATTCTTTTAATTTTTTTAAAAAATAAGATGATTAATATATAAGTGAATAGAAAAACCTTTTTTTAGAGAAATGAATTTTTTCCCTTACCTTTTTCGTAAATGCTTTGGTACGACTCTTATAACATTACTTTGAATCTGAACTGGCATTGTATGTTGTCGTTTCATTTTATATGCTTTAACAGGAACTTGATTCGCGGGTTTTGGTTTCGATGGTATATCTATAAATATTATTTACATTTATGAACAATTAAGGAATAATTAGAGGCGTGAATGTTTTTATTTTCGTTTCAATACAAACCCAAAGTAAGTACAGAATTTTCTGTATTGATCACCAAGTCTTGAGTAGCAAACGGTGCTACAACTCCCTCGATAATTGCGTCTTTCTTATCAACGAGTTTCTTTCCTGGAGCATCTGAAGACTTTGATGAATCTTCATCTTCTCTTGTGCTGTTTCGTTGAATGGCATCTTCCCTATGAAGTGTACGACGTCGTTCATCGACCGTCAGGGAAGAATTTTTCTGTTTCATTTTTATTCCAACAACAATTCTTTTTTCAGAGTCTGTGTAAATTGTTGGATCGTTTGTCCATATATCAGTGCTTTGTGGTTCCCTTAAGAGTGGGCTGTCGTATTCTTCATCGTCTTCATCAAATCGATCAATTCGAAGTTCTTGAGATTGGATAAAATCTTCAAGAGATTTATCAATAGCAGAATTCCCAATTGATGAATATTGCATGGATTGTGATGTACTATTGTTATTATGCTTCATTTTCTTCCTATCTTCATAAGGAATTTTCGTAGCTGCTGATGCAATTGTTGATTCAGAATCTGTTGAATGAATCGTTTCTAAAGCTGTACGAATTTTATCATCTTCGATTATTGATTGAATATTCACTGGATCATAATAATCTGAATCAGTGATTGAAAATGAAGATGCCATTATTTTTTTTCTGAGGTTTTCCGAATTATAGAAATCATCAAACTGATCTTCATCGCCAGTACCATCAAATAAATCTTCAGAATTACATTTATTATCTTCATCGCTTGTTGACTTCTCATGTAACTTCTCCAGAAAATATTGACTTCTTATTCTTTCTTCCAACACTGGATTGAATCTGTCATTAGGATAAACATCCTTCTGCGAATTTTCTGAATAATTTTGACTCAAAGTTGAGCCCAAAAATCTTTCATCCATACTCATTCCATATTGCAATCGCTTCATTGTTGTGGGTCGCACTCTAGCACCAATCACAACATCATCATCGTCTTCATCATATTTCTCGGCTGTAGCTTCGTCTGATTTATTTTCTATGTTGTCATTAAACGTTTTCCCAGGAAGCGAATCCTCATTAAAATCATCTGCTTTCTCATCAAATGACGACTGCATCTCAATATTTAATTGTTTGTTATGTGAATGGTTTCTTTGAGTTTCGAGCTCATTCTTCTTCAAAGAATAATACAATTCTTCAGCTGAGTTTTTCTTTCCATTGAAATAAAAATTTTCGGTAATTTTCTCATCATAAATTAAATTGGTAAGCTCTTGTTTAGTGAATGAAGTTTCATAGACGTCGCGGGCCGAAATCGTATCAAGCGAATTATTGCGTTCAGGATTTTTTTCTTCATTTGAATTGCTTGTTAATAGTTCTGATGATTCACCAGATAGCTCAGGAAACGTTCCACCACCTTGCATTAAATTAATTTCATAGTTCGATGTCTCTAATGGCTCGTAGTCTGAGCTATCGTAGCGCTCTATATAATAACTTTCTTCAACTGGATAACAATAATTTGCCATGATAAAGGAATCTGAATTTTTTTCTTCCGAACTTTTTTCTCCAACACTTTCGAAATCTTCGTTCATTTGTTGTTGTTTAAATGGATCTTCGTTCGAGTTTAACTGCTTTTTTACTTCTTTATCATCATGTTCTTCGTCGTCACTATTATCACGAGTTGAACTTTCATTTTCTTTCTGCAATTTTTTTCGAGATTTCACTCGAAAAGCGGATTGAATTTTCAAAGCGGTTTGTTCCATTTCAGTATCCATAACAAGATTCGCGATATCTTCTTCGTCCTGTAATTGCTTTGCACTTTTTTCTGTGGATGAAGATTGTGTTGCCTCTTCATTCTTTAGATTTTCGTTTTCTTCTGATTTTTCTTCTTCTTCATTGTTTTTCTTATCAGAATTTTCATTCTTCTTTATATCTTTTCTCGTCTTGTGACCACGAAATGTTGATTGGATTTTTAATGCCGCTTTAGCCATTTCATCATCCAAGACCATGTTAGCAATCTCTTCGTCGACGTCTTTTGTGGAATCTTTTTCTTGTTTTGATTCATCAGCAATTTTGGTTGTTCCACTTTGGGAATCATTTCTTTTAACCCCTATTCGTGTTTTATGACCGCGAAATTTTGACTGAATTTTTAATGCTGCTTTCTCCATTTCTTCATCTAACACCATGTTTGCGACATCATCATCTTCTGTGTTTTCCGGCTGTTCGGTTACTGCTGCTGCTCCTTCTTCTTCTTCCGATGTGCCGTCTGGATAATCTCCAGCTGTGATTATTTAAAACAATAATGAAAAATGCTTTATAATAACTCAAATTGTGCACACAAATCTCTTACGCATACCATTCTCAGTAGTTTCATTTTCTTCTACCTCAATTGCGGTTTCGGTTTCATCGCTATCCTTCGTCTCTTCTTCTTCCTCTTCTTGAGCATCTTAAACAGCAAAAAAAAAAAACAATATGAGAAAGAAATATTGTGACATGATATTATTTAACAACACAGTTTCGATGTCTTCAATAATAAGCTAAAAGTTGAAGTTTCCATCACATTTTCTTGTATAATCACATTAAATGAATAGAAAGTTTAGATATGTAGGCGACCTTCTCTAAGATATCTTTTGAATGGTTATTACATTTCGTTTTAGGAATTTGGCGACAGAAAGGCGAGAATAACATGTGAAAGAAATGATATCTTGTAAAAACGAATGAATATAAAAGAAAGTCATGAACGCCATTCAGAGTTAACACACACAAGTTTCGTGTTAAACTATCTAACGAAAAGACACCAAAAAATTATAATGTGGAATAAGATTATTGCTTCCTGAATGAACCTACGTAGCTTATCTGAATTAATTATGTTTGAAAATGAAGTCTACCTATTGTGATTTGCTAATATGTATATGTATGTGAATTCATGATGGTTAAATGTGTTTTAATAATTACCTTCCCGTTTTTCTTCTTCTTCTTCTTCTAGAGTTTCTGAATCATGAAACTCCTCAATGTCACCATTTGTGTCTTGTTTTTCATTTTCCTGTATTTCTTGTTTTTCATCTGAACATTGATCAATAACCACAGTTCTAATAGCCTCAATTTCCTTGTTGTGCTGTTCTGAATCTTTTTCTGACTCTGACTGAACAATTACATATTGTTTTAAGATATCATTGTCAACTTTGTGAACACTAAAATCTTCCTCAATTTTCAAAGTAGTATTTTCCATATTTTCGTTGATAATCATATCATTAACATCGTCTTCCACTTTGGGTTCATCCACTTTTACATTAAATTCATTTTCTGGAGAAACATTTTTTTCATTTTCGGTCGGTAAACTTTTTTCATCCATAGAAATTATCGGAACGTTCTCATCTTCTGGTGCATTTGTCTTTTCATCGGGAATTTCAGATTGTTCACTTTCGGGTTGAAGAATTTCATCTTTTATTGCTTCAAGTTCATCTCGATTTACATTTACAATTTCTTTATTTAGATCTATTAATTCTGATGCTGTAATCTCAGAAATCGGATTTTCCACAATCAATTTCGGTTCGAATACATGATCATTAATGATTTCTTTTTGAGATATTATATCTTTCTGAATAACATTACTATTATCACTCGCAATCACATCAATAGCATCTTTCACATTTTCTTTTATTACATTGATTTCTGAGATATAAGTTTGAATTTCATTAGAGGTTGTTTGAATTCGTTGATCTGCATTTGAATCCTTTATAAAATTAATATCATTTTTTTCATCATCTGGTGATGACGTAACTAAGACAGTGTCCTTGTGTGACGCTTCATCATACGATTGCTGATTTAAATGTGATGCTTCTTCATTAGTTGAGCTTTCGTTATTAATTAATTGAGAATAATAATCACCTTCATCAAACGACTCCCCTGTGATTATATCCGCTCCGGAAAGAGATTCTTCCAATTTCGCATATTTAATTTCATTTGATAAAATCTCATTATCCTTATCGGTAATGGTTTTTTTCTCATCATCATCATCTTGGTCAGGTTCCAACAATGATATCAATTTCTTTTTGCAGATTGGCTCGTTAACAGGAACGTCATCGATCTTTACGTCACCTGCATTTGCTTTGTTATTTGTTTGTAATTCATCGGTATTTTCTTGTATAATAACATTGGCAGTTTGATCAACCTTTTTTATATCATTAGAGTCTATATTATCTTCCAAATTTTTACTAACACCAATGCTATGTACATTATCATGTAATTTAATTACTTCCGAAGCTTTCGTTTCAACCGTAAATGTTTCTACTGGGAACTCGTCTTTAACATTCAATTTTTCTTTTTTATTTTTACTCGAATAATTTTGAGTCTCTTTAGTGGTTATATTATCGTTAATAAGCAGAAGATTTTCATCATAACTTTTATTTTTAACGTCTTCAGATATAACATTTTCCAACTCAATAAATTCATCAATATTAACTTTTTCAGTTCCATTGATTTCTGAACTTGTTTCAACTTTATCTGAAATAATTTTGCTATCTTGAATTTCAATGGGAAAATTTGTGGAATCAGAAATATTTGTGGCAAAAATTGAAATGTTTTCTGCATCAAAAGATTCCAAACTTTTCTCAGGATCAACAATAGTAGCATCTTGACTGGAAACCACATCAAAATTTTCAGATATATTGTTGATTTGGTTGTTAATAAATGCTTCAGAATTTAGGTTATCAATGAGGCTTTCAGATATATTTAAATTCTTCGAAAGCTCTTGAGACTCTGTCGAGCTTTTAATTATAGTACATTCAAGATCTGGAAAAGATTTTATGGAAGAATTTTTTGATTTATGGGTTGTTTCTTGTTCAATGTGGGCTGCGACATTATTTTCTTTCGATTGGGTATTCATAGTTTCTGTGTATTTCTCAGCTGCAACAGATTTATTAACTTCGTCCAAATCTTGTTCTGGTGAGATGTGAAGAGTTTCTGCATTTTTTTCAATTTCAAAAGAAGAGTTGACCTTATCTAAAGATTGTTTGATTTCATCTTTATCTCCTTGGACATTTAAAGTTTTGGGGGCTTCTTCAGTTTCGAGTGATTCTTCAACTTGTGTCAAAGTTCGTTCTGCTTCATTTATTTCTTGCAGGGTGTCTATATTTTCTGTGACTTTTCCAACTTCCACAGAAACATCAGCTTTCTGGAAATCATGTTGAGTTTCTGTGACTTTTTCAGCTTCAATAAAGCATTCAACTTTTTCTAAAATTTGTTCAGCTTCATATTGTTCTGACTTAGTTTTTAAAGTTTTTGCGACTTTTTCATCTTGAATAGAACTTTCGATTTCATCCAAACCTTGAACGATTTTTTCTTTTCTTGAGTGTGTGTTCAAAGTTTGGGTCACTTTCTCAGCTTCAAAAAAATCGTGAACTTCATTGAAAGCTTGTTCAAGTTTATCTTTTACGGAATCGATGTTCAAAGCTTTGACTTCTTTTTGATCTTCAACAACAACTGTTTCATCGATTGATGATTGTTTCACAGTTTCAACAGCGGGCACTTCACTTGTAATATTTAACAATTCAATATCATTGAGCGTTTCTGCTTTCGTTTCCATATCATTCTTATCTGGTAACGCAGATGTATCGCTAACGTTTTTTTCCATAAATGTTTCTTCTGTTACTTCAACAACAGAATTTTTATCGTTACCTTGTAGCTGCTGTTCTAATAAAAAGTTTGTTTGAAAAGTGTTCTCATCATGTTCAGGTTTATATTCTTCTTCGGTCAAAGTTTTGATAGCTTCTGTTTCTAAATCAACGCTCTTTTGAATTGCAATTGAATTATCTTCGTAGCTTCTTTCTTGAATTTCAAATTCTTTTGTATTTGCTTGTTGTAAATTGCAAATAGAATTTTTATGTCCCAAATTTTCACCTGATATTTGATTAATTTCTTTTCTAGCTTTGTGACCTCGGAATGTTGACTGAATTTTAAGTGCAGCTTGTTCCATATCATCGTCGAAAATCATTTTTGAAACATCATCTGCTTCAGATTTTCCTTCATTCAAAAGATTTTCTTTTTCAATTTTAGGATTTTCTTCCTTTTCAACTTCAACTATTTTAAAATTACTCCCGTTAAAATCATTTCCTTGGTCATCAGTCTCATCATCAACTTCATCTTTGTCTCCTATTTTTCCACCTTCCAATGTTTTCCTTCTTTTTTCTTTGCGACCTTTAAATTCACGAAAGGTAGATTGAATTTTCAGAGCTGCTTGTTCCATATCATTGTCAAGCACAATGTTTTTTATATCGTCATTTACATGGGTTTTCGCTTCACTGTGAACTTCGATCGATTTTTCTTTTTTGATCGATTCATTATTTTCTGATTCCTGAGTGTCTGTTTTGAAAGATTTATGTGTAGATTGGATAGAATGATTCGATTCAACTATGATCCCTTCCTCAGTAGATTTTGTTTTGTTTTGAATAACATTTGAATCATCATAATTGACAGAATTTAAATTTCTTTTATATGCGATGACGTCATTCAAGTTTTCCTTTTCGATCATAAATCGTTCGCTTTTATTCTTTCTATAAACTTTATAAGTTGCAAAATCCTTATAACTTTGATCAACCGGTCCATCTCGTTTCTTTAGAAGATTTTCAAAATATTCAGCAGCAAACTCGTAAATGTTTTGAGGATTTTCTTTAATAACACTTTTTGCAAGTCCTTTCATAAGCTCTTCTAATCCCGAAGGAATTTTAGGCGAAATAATTGGCATCGTTTCTATTTTACTACGTTAAACCGTTTAATTTACAACAAGAATTTAATTTGTAACGACAACTACTTTTGATTTTCTTGACATAAAACCAGTTGGAAAATCGATAAAGAATTTTTCTCCACTTTCTTTTTTTTTGTGTATATTTTTCTTTGACGGGTAGTTTTTCTTTTTCGTCTTTCAAAATACGTCTTGACTATTCAGTAGAACTCACGAGACTACCACAATAAAGAGGAAAACTCGACAAAATATGTTGAGACAGTCGAAGTTGTTGTTTTACTCTCCTTTTTTCCTTTCTTACTCTCCGTTATATAAACGAATAAGTTTAGGCATGGAGTGAGAAAAACTTAATATTTCAGTTTACATTGTACCTATCTAGGTTGAGTTTATTTATGAGAAGAACAAAGGCTTATTTCTAATAAGAATGTCAGGAGATTTCAAATTGAATCAGAGATTTCACAAAAAAAGATTAGGTAATTGCTATTTATTTCTCACTATGCAATTCAAGTAATATTGGGTAGTTGATATACACTCGTTGCCACAGATACCGGCTTGGATCCTTTCATTTAAAACGAGAATATGAGAGAATAAAAGAGAGTGACAAGAGGGTAGCTTTTGTATAAATTTCATGTGCTTACTTTGAATATGCTGCTTTTCGTCACTAACATTATAAAAGGAGTACAAGGTAAAAGTATAATCATAAAACCAAAAAATTAAAATGGAGGGACTGTCATTTACTCATTATGCAACAGAAAAGAACATAAAATTTAGATTAAACTGACTCAGGTGGAAGTTTATTATAATGTAATTAGACTATAAGTTATACTTTTACGTTCGAGTATAAGGTTCAGCAACCGCCCCTTTTGACTTCTCTTACAGAAGTTCAAGGTTCTTTGGTCATACATCTTTCTTCATGAAAGAAAAACCAATAAAATTTCGTTATAAAAAATAATAATTTCATTAAGACGTACATTTTTCTATAACTTAGGTCACTTATTCACAAAGTGAATGTACAAGATATAAAATAATTCAGTTTACATATTTCTTAGCTAAATATTCTTATAGAAATTTCTAACGGGTCATTTTCAGTAAAAATGAACTTTCAAAATTCTCAATCAATATTTAGAGAAAACATTTCAACAGTAAAGCGATGAAAAATATTTTCATTTCAATGTGTTAACAAGTTTTTTTTCATCCTTAATGAAAAATATTATTTGATGATAAGATTAACAAATAGCTGTTTCTTTGTCTCTTCATCATTAGTTCCACTAAGAAATCTTAAAAGAAGCATTTTGAGGATTGAGTTTAAAATCAGAGTTTATTTTTTCTTACGTTGTCATTGTTCATATTGCTGTTTTCCGTCAAGGGTATAATGAAATCTTATGGAATCATTTGCAAGAAAATAAAGAAACTCGATTTTCATGACCGAAAAATTTAACTTTTACTCACTGAAATTATTTACTTGGTTCAATTCTAGTTTTCCTTATCTACATATTTTGCCTTTTCGTCAAATGTGCGTGTTAGCACTTTTGAAAGACGATTTTCCAGCCGTAGAGATTATTCATTACGATAACACCTGAAGTTTTCAAGTTGAAAAATAACAAAATCATGATTTATTCGTTGTTGTACATGTTAAAAACGTAAAGTTTTACAACGTCATTTGATGGGAGAAAATCACCGCAAGAAAACAGAGAAATATTGAAATGATTTCATAAAATTTTTTGATTTAATGAAAAAAAAATGATTTGCTTTCCCATTTCACTATTTAGTCAGTCATGCTATTTACTTCAGATAATACCTAATTAAAATAAAATTCTCACTTTCGGAAGTCACGAAATAAAGGAAGAAAAACCCATAAGAGATTATTCAAATTGGCGTGTGAATGAATTACATTTCTGATAAAATCATTACAATGATTAATAAATCCTCGCAGTATTATGGAGTGTCCAACAAATCGAGTCAAACAATATCGAGGATTAAAGAAAAAAAAGATTCGCTTTTATTTTTATCGAAGATAAATTCTGGTATCTACATTTCTAAAAGTTTATTAAGCTGGCGCCTAAAAGCTAAATACACAATTCTTGATATTAGTAAGGTCTCGCAATATATTACACATATCTCACATTTCACATCTCATATCTCTCAATCGCTCATTCATAAGATTTGAGCTAATATATGATCATAAGATTTGAGCAATAGAGTCAATTACAGTTCATATTTATTATATTTTTCTCCTTTTTTTGGTTCGTTTCTCCTGACTGGCAAAATTTCTTTTTTTTTCATTTTTTATTGTTCTTTTTTTCCGACATTTCGTTATGTAAATAAATTATTCATATCATTCGAAGAATATTTAGGAGAACAAAACGAATAAACTCGCTAAAAAAATAAAAAAATTTAAAGAAATAAAAGTAAAAATTTTTTGGATGAGATAAGACATCAGACAGTTTACATGGGTCGATTTCATTAATTATGTAATAATATCTTACGTTTTCCAATTGAAACAATAAGTAAATAACTATAACATCATGGAATGTTTCATCCAAATATTTATCAACAAACATAAATGTCTGTCGCATTCAATTTATATAAAACTTCACCTATAAATAAATCCTTATTCTAAAGTGAAAGTTATCTTATATAGTGACATAAATTTAGCTTCTTAGGTAACTGTTATTGTGGATAAAAAGGGAAAAAAACGACATGGCACGTTTCATGAACAAAAAGTGAAATAAAATTAAAATTAATTCACCTTGTATCTGCTCAGATAACTTGTAGATATGTAATTTAGTTTATAAGATATGTTTTAAATAGAAGACAAAAAAGTTTCCATATCTAAATTTTTAGGAAAGGTTTTCAGTAAAGAAAAATCAATAATATCATGTGAAGAAGGAATAGATGGAAAATTTTCAGAGATGAAAATTAATTGTCTACCTCTGTGCTTTAATATCAAAGTCATAAAGACTTGTTTTCAGTTGATATTATTCAATTTGTTCTTTAATTTTCTTTATAAACTTTCAATAAACCTGAGAATATTTTAATGGTTCTTCCATGTAAGTGTGAATTTATTAATTAATATTCTCCTTCGATACTTCCTATTTGTGATGTGCATAAAAATGTATATAAATTAATATCAAAACTTTAACTGACTATCAACGAAAAGTCAAAAATCTTTCGAGAGAAAAGCATTTAATTAATAATAATTAACCAAGTTTCCCAATATTCTGATATTACCTAGTTGTTTATTTTTCACAAAGCTGTCTCTTTCTTTAAGCCGCTAATATTTGCTTAATTTTATTTAAAAAATCATTAGTGACATAAAATGAAGCTTTCACAAAAGTGATCCTTACATAAAGCAAACTCAACCAAATTGAAATGAAAATTTCACATAGAACATCCAATCACATGGTACAGTAATCCTTACGTTCTTTTATATACTTATTTCAGATTTTTTATTTTTAAATAAATAGCACACAGTAAAACATACCATAAAATTTGTAGCTTTTGATGATAACCAGGTTGGACAATTTAAAAATTCTTTTCCTGTAAATATTCAACATCCAAATGAAAGGGACAGGTTGAAACAAACACGACATCATTTAGGTAATGATAAATTATTTTTTAATGAATAATATTAAAGAATAAACATACATGCACAAAAAGCTTTTTGATTCATCTAAGAGATCTTAAAAGTTCTTTGATAGAATCTTCATTGATTGTTTCAAGTGGATAATTCATATTAAAGTTATGATTATTGTTGACAATTGGCAAGTTATAGTTCGTATCTATCGTCAAGTTGCTAAAAGCTATGGTACTCCCATTCATATTCTCGTTGAATCTATTATTTGTTGAGATTTGTGGAATGAATTGAAGTTGAGGCTCATGGACGTTATTCTTCATTATTTTATCATAGGAATCGTCTTTGAGTAGATCGTCGAAACACAAATCATGCGTTTCGTGTTGTGCCGTATTAGAAATGGAAATAAAATCATTGGTGTTTAAATTAGTAACGTTGGTAACCGTCGTTGGTGATGTGATGGTTGATGTCGGTGAAATCGATGAATTTTGCATTAATTTTTGGAGCAATTCGCCTGGCTGTTTAACAAGAACTCCACTGCATTTATGAGAGCGTTGACTAACCTTGTACCGAAAACCTTTGCCACATTCTAGAGCAAGCAATGTTAAAGAGAATGACATAAAAAAAATTCTAATGGATAATGAAACACTTTGTTCTTACCAGAACATTTATAGGGTAGCGCCCCGGTATGAATACGAGAGTGAACAAGATACGACACTAAAATAATAAATAAATAAATGAACAATAATTAAGATTATCACTTCGTGATTTCCATTAATTTTCAGATATATCATTTATATGTAATAATTTTGTATGGATTTTTTCTGTTTTCGTTCATGTTAGTCGATGGTCTAAACTTAACACATTGCTACCGAAAATCGAAAAACAATTGTATATATTATAAATATAATTATTATACGAAATAATTTATACATATAGATATTTACATATTTCTGTGACATCATGCTCACCTCTTTGGCGAAAAAATTTCCCACAAATTTCACATCCAAAAGGCTTAACACCGCTATGAATTAAAATTGAAAATAAATTGTAATAGCAATAAAGTATAGTTAAATCGCACGGCTTTCAATTTATGCATTTGAAGCGTACATATTTTAAGCATTTTACAAAACTTTTGTGGTAATAAATACCTATGGATTCTCTCATGATTATGCAAAGTCGAAAGTTCTTTGAAGCTTCGTCCACATTCCGCGCATTTATAACTACGAATAGAAAGGAAAATGATATGAATTATTCAAGGTATGACTATTTAGGATCCATAATTTTTCGACTCACGGCTTCTCATCGTTGTGATAGTTCATGTGCTTATGAAATGATTGTTGGAAGAAGAAATTCTTGCCGCACTTCTCGCACGAATATGGTGTTTCACCTAAAATTATATTTACCCAACTAAAGTACATCAGAGAATCTTATCTAATATTTTTTTCTAAAAGCATCACACAGATAGAAGGTTTGCGATATAATTTATCATAAACATTCATGTCACACTCAAAAAATATATTGTCCGACATTAAAAGAATAATCAATGAATCTCGAACCTGTATGAAGACGTTTATGTTTCTTTAAAAAATATTTCGTCGTGAAAACTTTTTTACAGTCATCGCACTGAAATATTTTTGAGCTTTTATCAGCACTCCTCTTTGTGTCTAAATTATCGCCGTTAACAGAGCTTTGAGGCGACGGCGCTTTGCAAGAAGCAGGAGAGGGAACAACTGCCAAATAATTATTTTCAGAACTATCTGGTTCTTGCAATGATAGTCTTTCAGCTTTCAATGTGCATTGGTCAATAGACTTTTGGCTTTTTAAGAAATCTGCAATATTTATTTGTTTTTTATCTTGATCGTGATACTTAAAATGGGCCACTCGAATGTGAATACGTAAAGCGCCTTTCATCTTAAAGTGTTTTGAGCACAAATGACATTGAAACCTTTTTGTTTCATTCTTGATTGAATGAGTACTTTCGCGTTCTTCATCGTTATTTGGCATGAAATTATGTACCAAATTCAAGTGTAAATCCAGCAAGTGTTGATCGACAAACACAAAGCCACAAATTTCACATCGAAACTTCTCTTCCGATGCTTTTAATGGTGACGAAATTTTCACTAATTTGATTCGACTTTGCTTCGGTTTTTGTTCTTTTTTTGAAGATGGATGAAGAACCTCACTGTTTGCTTTCAAATCTGTCGGTAATGAATGCCCAAACAAATGAATCGTTAGCTTGTCTAAACCTAAAAGAATTTCATCACACAATGGACATTTGATTGGCTTGCTGTTTACTTTGATTAAATTTAATTTGAATGTTTCAATATCCGGAAATTTCGAAAGACAGCATAATGGACATGACAAATCCGAACACATTTTTGTGCCTTTAAATGCTATTCACAATACTAATAAATTAACACACATTTAACAATATCTAAAGGATTGTTTTTAAATTTAACTAATTATTTTTGATTGAATTGTCTTAATTCTTATCTTTTTATTTACTCAGAAATGAGACTAAGGAACACTTTATGAAAATGAGAAAATTATTTTTCTTTTCGCTGAATTCTGAGAGATGAAATTTTCTAAAAATAGACGAAAATAAAAAATACGAAAAATAAAATTAAATACAACGTTTGAATGTTTGAGCGGAAAATGATCGCTTTTGTGGCGAGAGATGTAAACGTATATGTGAGGAAATTTATGTGATGAACAAAGGAGTGAAAATCACTTTCCACAACTCCACTATTCTGAAAATTCTTTTTGCTTTTCCTTTAAAAAATCACATACATAGGTATCTAATACCTAAACATTATAATATAAAACTGTAGTCAAAATCATGAATCGTTGTTTCAGTTTAAACTTCAATTTGAGTATGCTGAACACCAATAAAACTTCTTATCATGTTAATTATTGTTGATTGCTTCTGTTGTTTTATCCATCTAGCCTATTCTAATGATGATAGGTCTATCGCTATTGTAACACGTGCTAAAGTAAATTAAATGTAGTAAAAAGTCATAAAAATGTTCAGTGTTTCAAGATTATTGTTTTAATTTAATGAATATACTTATTACGTGATTTTAAACTAATTAATGAATTATTAAAAAACATCCCTCGTTCTAAAACCATTTTAAGTATTTTCTCAGATTAACTTCATAATAAATTTATTAAAAATCTCATCATAAAAAGCTGATGGGCAAGTTCTTTCAATAAAAATTCTTTTTCTTTTTCACCATCTATTGTTGAAAGTTATGCGATTATTGATTTATATATCTTCCATCACCAATGCGCACATATTTGACTGATGGAAGGGAAAACATTAAATCAGATATCATCCCACTTTGAACTTAAGCAACCCAAATTTTGATTCCTATTTCCTTTTATTGATGTTCTTCCACTATAATGAATTCAAAGAAATCCCAAGAACATAGTTACATAAATATCTTAAAAGAAGACTAAAATAAAAAAGAAAGAAAAATAGTTTCAATGGGGTAAAGTAAGTTTCCATAAAAGAAAAAAACCATGGACATTTTTCTACTTTGTTGAAAAACAACAAACAATCAACAACAAAAGCTGAATTACCTAGTGATTCAACAGGTGTCGGTTTCTCTCGCCTTTAAACGATTTTCATAAATTTATTTCAAATTCCTGCCTTTCAGTTGAATTTTTCTTTCTATCTTTGTATCGTTTTCTAAACATCATCGTTCACCTAATAAATAAATGGTAGCGTGACGTGATTCAATAGATTGAAATGAAAAGTTTTTACTCACAAAAAATTTGTGCTGCGCATCAACATCAAATAAATTTTCAATCATAGCAATCAACTTTTATTGATAAAACAAGTAAAGAAATATTCGATGTTTTTTTTTGAAATTACGAGAAAATTATATGAATAAATTGTCAAAAAGTGAGTTTCTTAAAAAATTTCGTAATATGGAGGAGTCAAAAGAATGTGAAATTGATCTTATTAAAAATGTAATGTCATCAATGGGATGGAGTAACACTTTCACGCCGATTGCAAATGAAGAGAACAAACGGCTTATGGATTCAATTAGATTCCTTGGGAGTACCAGATTGGAAAGAAATCATGCTTTTGAAGATCAGAAGAAAAAAACTTCGAGATTTAATGCATTATTGACAGCAGCTAATAATGAATTCGATCAGAATTTGAAATTATTAACAGCGCATAAGTCACAATACTCAACTGAGTACCACCTGATTAAATTATCGGAGTATGATGTTTCGTTTTACATGCAAACCTCGAAAGAGTCTGAAAAGTCAGAAAAACAATTGTTCCAACAACATAAAAGTTTGAAAGGCAAGTATCTAAATAAATTCTTTGAATTCATGCAATGACTTTTAACTTTTTAATTTTTTAGATGAGAGTGAGAAAATTAATTCATCAATCGATAAGTTGACTGAAGGTGTTCAGTGGGCAAAAAGTGCGTTAACAGAATGGTGCAAAGTTATGCTGTCAGGTGATGGGACGAGAAAAATAATTGAGAAACTATGTCGAATGGATGCGGGACGTGCTGAATCTCTTGATTCTAAACGAAAGATTATAAATGAAATTATCGTCAAACAACAAACAGTTCTTGTTAATGCTTATGAAGAAAAGAAAGCTCTCGAATTTCTTCTTGAAAGAACAAGTCAACTCTATCATCAAGCTCATCACGAACGTCGTCAATTGGTCAATACCTGGAAAGATGCTGTCAATCAAATGAACCAGCGTGAAAAAGAAATCAATGAAACGGAAATAGAAATTGATAATGCAAGACAAATAACAGATCAGAAACGTTCAATTTTAAAACACGAAGAGATGATTATGAAATTGAAGCAAGATGAAAATCATAACACTGAATTGTTAATTAAAGATCTGAATGTAACAACAGCAGACCTAAGAAGTCGTTTTTTCAAACTTGAAGAATCTATTGGACTTAAAAATTCCGAGTTCTTGGTGTTTCGAAAGAGTGTTCAGATTGATTCACTGAAATTAAATAATTTACGTAATGAAAACCGCCAAATATTAGCTCAAGAGAAAGACAAAAAAAAGTTATTGAATTCAATGGTTTTTGAGATGAAATCAATCCGAGAAAAGTATGACAAATTCAAGGACAACAATTCAAATGCTCAAGAATGCCTTCGACAGATTGAAGAAATGTTGGATATGGAGAAAAAAAATATTAGAATGATTCAAGATGAAACCAATCGACTGTCATCAACACACTATCGATCTGAACAACAATTGAAGAAGCTTCAAAAGAGTGAAGCAAATCTTATGTTGGAAAGCAAAGTTCTTGAAGCTGGAATAAAAAAAACACAAACTGCTTGTAAGAAACTTGAAAAGGAATTAGTTCGACAAACTGAGATTCTTTATAGTATGGACAGTAAAATTCAAAAAGCAGAAATTAGACTTGCAACTATGAAGGGAAACGTCGATGATGAAAATTTAATAAAATTGGAACATCATCGTGTTTATTTAGAAAAAAAATACAAAGATAAGATCGAAACTGATGAGTTGATGAAAGCACAAGTCTCGAGAGTAGAAGAGGACTTGAAAAAACTTTCAAGTATTTATCAAAATTCATTTGCTGAGTATAAAAGAAATGTAAGTATTTTTGATTCTTTATTATGTTTATATTTAAATTTCTTTGTTTAGGAACAACGCTTAAAAGAAAGAAAACGCACCGTTGATGGTGGAGAAAAGCAACAGAAAATATTGAATCAACAAAATCAAGAGAAGCTTGTAGAACAAAATCTGTTGAAGATTCGCATAACACAAATGGAAAAACAAATCTCAAAACAAACAGAAAAAGCTTTTTCTCTTGAGAAGCACAAGATGGAACTTGAAGCAGCAATGAATGATCGTTTAATTGACATGAAATCACAAATGAATTGGTTGAACATGAGGAAGAAGTGTTTGATTGAAGAACGTGGACAGATGAAAATTGAGATTGGCGAAAGACTTTTGAAGATTGGAAAGCTTAAGAAGCGTTTTGAAATCTCATTGGATCTTATTGGCAAAAATGATGATGGAACAAATAAAACTACAGTTCAAATTAAAGTTCAAATGGCACAAGAAAAATATCTTCTTATTAATGAAGGTAATGAATTAAATGAGAAAATTGTTAACGCTGAGAATGAAATAAATTGTTTGGACAACACATTGAAACTGATGAACTTTTCAAACGATGAATACCGTAAAGTATTTGAAACAATCACTGAAAGTAGTCCAGAAGTAAAGAAAATGAATGAATTGTATTCTCAATATTGGGAAACGATGAATGACATAAAAACTCTTAAAGGAAATCTCGTTAACTTAATTGATCATATTGAACTTTTGGAAAGTCAAAACCAAGAACTCGAAACAGAATTCGAGGAAGTTCAAAAAACAAAGCTTGATAATAATGACATTTTATTAAAACTTCACAAGGAATTGACAGATCAAGAGACAAAACTTGAACGATCTGATCGAGATATGAAAACAGCATTCAAGACAGCAAAACGACGCATCAAAGATCAAGAATTTGTGTCATTTTACGAGAAAAACTTAGCGATCAAGGAGTGTGAAGATCGGAACAATTCATGCCTTCAACAATTGGCTGCCTTAGTTGATATAATTACAGATATGTCACAAAAATTAACCCGTCATTTCCTTGAGCGTGGCCTCAGTGTTCCAATGAACATGCAACGTGCCAAAAGTCAGTCATCATGGAAAAGTGAAATGTCTATTGGTGATCAAAGCCTAAAAGATAACATGAAATGTAAAATATTTTTAATAATCTCCTTATGACTTCAATATTAATCAACTATTTCTTTAGATTCTCATTGCTCATTCGTATCTGGTTATTCAGCATCATTAAGTTCATCATCGAAGGCTTCAACAAGAGAGTCTGTTAAAGAAACAAATTATTCATCGGGTTTATCAGTTGTTAAAATAACTTTCCCTGATATTAGTCCAATAAAAGGACCCCAAAAACACTAAATAATTAAGTTTTTTAAACATTTTTCGCTTGTATTTATTTAAAATAATAAAATAAAGTAAAACTTGTACAATGATACTGCTTGGAACATATTTCCAACTTCAACAAGGGAATTCTTAGTTTGTTTTTGATGACAAGAAAATAAAAGATGTACAGATTCAATTACCTACATTTCTACGTGAACAAAAAAAAAGATCTTATCGCTATACATTTTTTTTTTAGCGCTAAAATGTTGAAATGTTCTGATTTTTTAGGGGATTTGTTGTATCACAAAAATGTATTTTGATTAGTAAATAATCCACGCGAGACATGTAATTTCAAGTGCTCGTTCGTTTGAAGGCAACCACTTACAACTAATATCCTTCCAATTCTTTTTAATTCCCTTATCTAGTAAATTAAGCGTATCAAAATTGTGCAATTTTAATACTTCTCAATCAAATCATGGAAATCCAATCTTATCACTCATGATCAATTATGTAAAATTTGATGACAAAAAGTAATAAAAGTTACTGTTTCATGTTCTGTGAACGTGTCACGCGAGTTGATTTTGTAACTACTTCTTCTTTCATTTTCTTAATTGGCGTGTTATGAGATGGTTTACTTGGTTTAGGTAAAGTCTTTTTTAGAGGTAAAATAATTGTCTGATGACAATTATTTTCAGTGCTAGATTCTTTACACTTGTTCATTGAACGTGTTTTACGTTCATGTGTTGTCTTGACAGTCTTTTTTGGAACTTGCTCATGTAATGCGAGCTTATTCAAGGTCAAAATATCTCGTTTTGGTCGTTTCGACGAAGGTCCATGTTTTGAGGGGCTAGTTTTGATACTTTTTCGTTTTGTGGGTTTAGGTTTAATAATTTTCTGTTTCTCTTTGAATTCGTCCTCTACGTTGCCAACAAGCGAAAATGCAGATTGCCGCCGTGGAATTATAGGAATGAAAAAAGGACTTGGACATGGAGAACTTATGTGACAGTCAGTTGATGATGTCGACCGAATTGATGGAACACGAAGTAAAACAGATTTAAAACTCGATGGAGTTTTTGGCTCACGAGTAATCGGTTTGAAGAAAATCATTTCCGTTTTCAAAGAGTCAGGTGATGAACAATTGCTTGAAGTATCTGATGAAGAATTACTATCTTGATTACTTTCATATTCCGTTGGTTTCGAACCAACGGAAGTGGAAGTTGTTGGTGTATTCGATGCGGAACTATTGGCGATTTTAGAAAGGAAAGTAATCCCACGAGTGAACGCTGTCTTAAAAATATTATTATATTTGCTCGATGATGAATCTGTTGCTTGAACTGACGTTGAAACTGCATCGCTACAAAACAGAAATAGAAATTGACTGAAGAGAGTATACAAAAGAAAAACAAAACTAAATTTTTTACTTGTTTTGAGATTCTGACTGCTTTGTGGACAAATAATTATTATGAAATATTGGTGCTACAAGCATGACGAACTGTTCTTTTGGAATCTTCACAGAATATTTTTTAATTTATTTTCATCAAAAGAGAACAAAATACAAACATTTTATCGTCAAATTAAAAAAAGAAAAAAACTATCTTATTATTATAATGTTTACCAATAATTTTCTATCCTTAACTAATAAAATGATTTTAACTAAATAAGTTTTATGAAGTAATTGTTTGAAATATTGTGTTGATTTGAATAAGTTAAAGAACTATTTTTCTTTTTGTGATTTTTTTACTTTGACACCTGTACGTCAAACTTAAAAATAAAAAGTTCGTTTTTTTATCATAATAATTACGGATCAACATGGAGATCTACCAGGTAGTAGATTTTAAATTTATTTCATTATCGTAATTAAGGACAAAGCATTAAAAAAATCGATTATGGGAGATTATATCAAAAAAAGCAATTACAAATCAGAATCCTCTTTAACATTCTCAAGCCAGGTTTCATTTGACAACAATTTGTTTACTAACCTGGCACATGTAGAGAGTTGCACCAAGTCAAATTCTGACATTATAGGCCAGCTAGGTAGGTTAGCGGTTTTATTACTTCAGATTTCTATTTATATTTAAAGCGAAAACTTTCTCTTAATAAATTTAACTACCTATTTGATACCAGTTTATTTTATTTAATAGAGCAAACGCTTGACACTATGAAGTTGAAATTATGCGCTACTGATGCCCCATCATATGTAACTTTAATTGAAGGCTCTTCAAAAATTCTCGATGAATATAAAACAGATTTGAAAAGTTTAAGCATTGAAGTAATTAAAAATGAAGTTATTCAATCTTCAACATTTCTTTCCGATATGATTGAAAAGATACCTAATAACGGAAAATTTGATGAAATAATGCAGGATTTCGAAAACACTCTGGAAAGAGTTGAAAAAATATATGGAACATTAATAGAATTTTCACGGAGAATAACTTACGTTTAATCATTTTCCAGAACAAATCTGCAGTTTTTATTGTTACTTTAATTATCTACTTTCTTATAGTCTTGAATAAAGATATAGTATAAGTTTGATGTAACGTAAAAGAAAGATAACGATTACCTAACTTTTAAAAAAGAACTTCAGCGTATTATTCATGAATATTAAAGCCTATTATGATCAAAACAAAGGGTCTGTAAACTACAAACGTTTTTCCTTTGCAATTCCTTAAGGAAACGTGTTTTAAATGCAGTGTTTTCTTGAAATTTTTTAATTTTTATCTCTTTAATCGATTAGCGTTTGCATATTTTTCATACATTAAGGCATTTCCGAGATATTAACGAAAAATATCAATGACCCAAGTTCTCCATGAAAAGTTTTTTTCGCTGAAGTTTATTCATCAAGCCATTGAAAAGTTAATATCATTTTTAATGAAAGTCAAATAGTTATACGCACAATCCCCATGTACGTTTTCTTCCGAGGATTTCGAGGATATACGTTTTCAGTAGTTTGACACCCTGCTTGTAGAATTTTCGACCATTTAATTAAAAAAATTCGACCATTATCCTTTGAATGTTTAACATTTTCCAGATTTTGTTGTGCAAGTTATTTAAATTTTTTGGTGATAAATATGAGTTTTTATAAGTACTTGTTTACTCCGAAATTATTCAAAGAATATTCCGACATGACATCAATTGCGGTATATAATGAAAAAACTAGTTTAACATGAAAACATATTATTATGTTATACTTTTTGTTTCTTCTTTTCCAGTCAATTTACCAAATGGAGGGTTTGGAAAAATTTGGATCCTCTCTAATCAGCTTTGTGAGTATAAAACATAACAACTTCTTTGAGCTATACTTTGAAATATATCATTTTACAGTGTGGGTTATTTTTCTCACTTGCAAAATACGGTAATTGTTGGAAAAAATCGAAGGGTTGGATTTATGTATTAAGATATCTTATTCTCTTTCTTGTAGGATCTCCTATGCTTACGCTTTATTTCTACAAGAAAGGATACCTTGCAGTTGATAATCTAGGTCATTTAATAAAAATCTCAACAGGAATTGGATTAATTGTTGTTATTTCATATTGTATTCGAGGATTTGGACGGTCACAGAGCGAAAGTTACAAACGTTTTGTTAAAGTCTTAGAAGATGCCAAGGCGAACTACAATGACACAGAAAATAAGAAGAAGCTTAGATTATATGATTTTGAATTTGAGCAATGGCCTGTCGATTGGAGCATGAACACAGAAAATACAAAAGGAAACAAATCTAAGAAGCTTGTCGTGACGTCATCACGTGGGAATGTTAAATGGGTTTCTCCTTGTAGTATTGCAGCATTTGTCGCAATTCACACTTTTGGATTAAAGATGATTTATCCGTGAGTTATTTTTTAGTCATATATTTATGTTGTACTTAATATTACTATAATAAAAGATTTGTAAAATTTCCAGAGGAAGTATAAAATTAATACAAAAGTATTTACACCCTATGCTAGTTCAAGGAAGAGCTAAGATGATTATTGAAAATAGAGCTATACGTAATAAAATTGAAACTGTTGACAACAACCAAATTGATACAATTTTTATTGACAATCGTGCGTCGAAATCAGAAAATGGTAAAACACTCGTTATAACTGCTGAAGGAAATGCTGGTATTTATTTTTTTAATTATTAATAGTATTGTAATAAGTTCATTTTTACATTGAATAATATTTGATTTTTTTATTTATTTATTTATAATTTTCTTTAAGGTTTCTATGAAGTCGGAATTATGACAACACCAATTGAGTTGAGTTATTCTGTTTTGGGATTCAATCACCCAGGATTTGCTGGAAGTAGCGGTGAGCCATTCACAGATCAAGACCAAAATGCGATTGATGCTGTTATGCAATTTGCATTAAGAGTGTTGAAGTTTTTACCCGAGAACATAATATTGTTTGGCTGGTCAATTGGTGGTTATTCAACTCTCTGGTTATCAACACAATATCCGAATGTGAAGGGAATAATTTTGGATGCCACTTTTGATGATTTACTTTATTTAGCTCTACCTCGAATGCCTGAAAGTTTATCCGCCATCGTAAAAATCGCTATTCGCGAGCATTGCAATTTGAACAATACCGATCTCATCACAAAGTACAATGGACCTGTTGCATTAATACGTCGTACTGATGATGAAGTAATTTGTACAGAAGAAAATAATATTGGAACAAATCGTGCAAATTACCTTTTGATTCATATGTTGAAATATCGATTCCCGAATATTTTTCAAACAGAACAATTGACCTTTGCACAAGAAATACTCAACGGAACAATTGATCATGGTAAGTTTAAAAAACATTTTTCTTACGTAAATATGTATGACGTAAATTTTAACCATTAAAATTTTCAGGCCATTTAAGCGACGATCAAATGTGTCTCTCTTTGATTCTCTCTTATGTTTCAGAAAACGGTTCGTCGTATCCAATTCATATCGGCGATGATTATACAAAAAAACAGAGAGATCAAATGGTTTTTTACTTAATTAAAACTCATTTATCTGACTTTAAGAGTACACACTGTACTCCTTTGCCAGTTGAATTTTTTAAGAATCCATGGAATGTTCCACAAGAAGATTTTGTATTCACATAAATTTTTTTCCAATTTTGAGATTGCCAATTGAAGTTAAAAGTTTTCCTTAAATGTGTGCTTCATTTTTATTTTTGCTTTTTTTTTCATGCACATATATCTATATAAAAATATAGTTTTACGTTAATAATAAGAATTTGGTGTGAAATATAAACAAATGTTATAAATTATCTAATACATAAATTTAATGTTGTATAAATGGAAGAGGAAAAAAAAAAAATAAACGAACATCTATTTGAAATTTAAAAATATGTTGGATGTGTACATGTATACCCCTGACGTAGAAGAGAGAGGTCGACACATAAAAAACATAAACTTTTATGGATTTTCAACTTTGCTTCACTTCTGTGTGAAAAGTTTATTTTTCAATAGTTTGAAAATGTAAAAAATGCTTCCATGGTTGCGAGAAAAAATTGCAATAAAAAAGCAGCGCTGGTTAAGGCCAAGAACCGAAGATATGTAAGTAAATTGTGAAAAAGAAGAGAAAGATCCAGATGTGAATAAATAATAAATGAAATCATGTTGTGATTTATTATTTTAGAAAACCTCAACAAGAGCTTCAAGATGATACTAAAGATGCATGTTTACCTGATTCTACAACAGATCTATTATATTTAAGAATCGTAACATCAAAATTTGGATTACTTCTCGTTCAAGTGTCCTACTTTGATTCAGGTTTACAAATTAAAGAAAAAGCAATTAAGAAACTTGAAGCATCACATAGTCCTTCGTCTTTGTTTACTGATAAAACGAATTGTTTTAAACTAGTCAGATTAAGTACAAAAAATACATTTAGAGATTATGATTCCATTCTTGGAACTAACGTCAGGAATATGGAAGAATTTTTAATGCTAACAAAACGCCCAAAAAGCGCAATTGACAATCTAATGAAAGTTCACAATACTTGTGGACCAACAGAAAAAGAAATTCTAATGAAAACGAAACATCTTCCAATCATTCGTTCATCAATTTCCTCAACACTGAGCCCATCGATGGACGCAACGTTTTTCCAAGGTGATTTGCAACACGACCTGAGAAAAATTCTAAGTGAGATTGCAAAATATTCGGCCTATATTCTCGGTTCGTTACCGTTTGCCGAGAAACTTATTAAATACTACCGTCAAAAAATTCTTATGAGTTTATATAATCATCAAGATATTGTTAAGCTGTTAATGGATATGGGCTTCAGTCAGGAAAACGTAATTCGTGCACTGAAACTTCAAGGCAACAATTATACAATGGCACTTGACTGGCTTGTTGAAAACGTTAGTAAAGCATCTGTTGAAGAACATTCAAGTCTTGAGTTGTCTTCAGAATCTATTGACGATCTCACCGAATCGACTTACAAAAAGCTATGCAAGACGACATTCCCATCAACAAATTCAATTTTTTATCCGAAACATAAAGCAATTGTGAGTATTTACTTTGGCATAAATCCGAAATTTATTTGATACGTTGGAATGTTTTCATTTCATTCGGATTAGAATTGCTTCTTAGTGTACTTGCCGAGTGCCTTTTTTATCGATTTTTTTCTTCTTTTTCTCTGTTTTTCTTTCTTCACAGAATATTAAAGAGAAAGTTGAAGGTCTATTAGAAATTGTGCGATATTATAGTGAAAAAAACAACGATTCAAACGGTCTACAAGATACCGTCAATTCTTTGATAAACATGGGATTTCCAATAGATGAAATCCAACAAGCATTGCGTGCCACAAGTAACAATCAAACAGCGGCGTGTGAGTGGCTTCTGGAACATAGTGTCACTAATCAGAATTCTACTGCACTTCGTGAATCGATCTTTGTCGAATCACATATTCTGAAAATACTTCTCAACACACCCCAAATTCAAATGAGTCTCAGCTCGCCAAAATTCTTTATCGCTTATTGTTCTATGTTGGAAAACTATTC
The DNA here is from genome assembly GCA_900005825.1 of Clunio marinus. Classification (NCBI taxonomy): domain Eukaryota; kingdom Metazoa; phylum Arthropoda; class Insecta; order Diptera; family Chironomidae; genus Clunio; species Clunio marinus. The sequence continues at coordinate 630,299 of CVRI01000050.1, forward strand.
ATCACTTAACATTTTTTTCAATGACATCGAGTCGCAAAGTCTTTTACAGCACATATTAAGAACGTATCATGAAGAAAGGATCTATTTTCACACTTTTTCAAATTCATCGTCATCTTCGTCGTAAACCTTATGTCATATTTTTGTAGTTGAAGCCACGCATTAAAAAAAATTGCTTAAAGCTTTAAGAGAGAAACAAAAAAGTTTTAATGTTCGTTGAATAAAAGAAATTAAAAGTTAATTATAGAATCTAAACAAGAATTAATTCCATTTCCTCTTTTTTTTCTTTATTACATGTTTCATTTTGGTATCAAATGTAAATTGATTTCATTTTTTGATTTATCGTGCTAAAGGAATATTAGTGCGACAATATGACCATATCGTGATTTCTGTGAGTAATTTATGGTTAAGGTTTGGAGAAGCAAGTAAAAAATCGAGAACCAATTGCTTCACTAAAATACGATACGTAAATTAGATAAAAGTTTTTTTTCTGACGAAAACTTTTCTTAGTAAGATTAGAAGAATTCTAGCATATTCAGAGTTTAGTTACAACTTCTTTTCATTGAATAAATAGAGTAAACAAGAGTGGTCATAAACATGGTGGTGGATTTAGGAACAGTTTAGGATTTGTTACTTTTATATCAAGGTTTTTGAGAGAATACACTCAAACTGTTTTGAATAATCAATAAACAGTTTAAATTATTCATTCTACAATTAATTTCCTTTGTTCCCAATCTATCTTTTTTTAGAATAGATAGGTATCTAACAAAACTGCGAGAATTCTAACGGAACAATTTTCGAAATGTTCTAATCAGTACAATCCATCGATGATTCGACTTTTTATCGCAAATTTTTTGACAGACAGACAAAGAAACCCTTATGTTGTTAATTATTGAAACATTTTAAACATCAAAAAACACATGAAAGAATAATTTAGTTGTGACTAATATAGTGAAAAAAAAAGATCTAAATGGCTGATGATGCACAGTTTTCTTCTTTGTTGGAATCACTTCTATCAATTGATAATGATGTGCGATCCCAAGCTGAGGTGAATATCAATCAAATGTTTAAATGATTAGTAGAAAATCAATAAAATTTGGGGATCATTTAGAAAAATGTGCTCGCAGGCGATTTGAAAAAGAAGAAATTAATTCAGATGACGAATAATAATAGAATTAATTGTTTCGTTTTATTACATTTCCTGAATATATTCATATTTTATTAATCATTTATCTTTAGCTTAAATCTCTTTTATTTGAATCCTCAATGGGTTTTCCCTCCAAATTTATAAATACCAAGCGTCATTTTTATTGAAAGATTGATTGATGTTTACAGGAAGCTTACAATAATCTAACTATTGAATTGAAAGTAACTCTTCTTCTTCGTGCCATTCAAAATGCTCAAGTTGATGAGGACCGTAAGAGTATAGCAAGTGTTTTGTTGCGCCGTGTTTTCTCGTCAGAATTTCAAGATTTTTTTCCAAAGGTAAGATCGACATTTGTCAATATGATTGGGTGACATTTTCATTGAATAAAATAATTTTTAGCTTCCAGTTGATGCGCAAACTGAATTGAAGCAGCAAATTTTACTACTTCTCCAGCAAGAAACGAGTCCAAATCTCAAGAGAAAAATCTGTGAAGTTGTTGCTGAAGTGGCGAGAAATCTTATTGATGATGACGGGAATAATCAATGGCCAGAAGTACTTCAACTTCTATTTCAATGTGCAAATGCAACAAATGTTCAACTTCAAGAATCAGCATTGCGCATTTTCGCATCAGTGCCAGGAATCTTTGGCAATCAGCAAAACAATTATTTACAGATCATTAAAGAAATGCTATTGAAGTATCTCGATCCATCATCAAATCGTGACGTTAGATTTCAAGCTGTACGCGCTGTCGTTGCTTTTATTTTGCTCCATGATAAGGAAGTTGAGATACAAAAATATTTCTCTGATCTTCTGCCACATGTCATCATGATCACAGCTGATTCGATAAAAGAAGAAGATGATCAAACACTCATTAAACTTCTCATTGAAATGGCTGAAAGTGTTCCCAAGTTTCTTCGACCACAATTAGAAGCTATCTTTGAAGTTTGTATTAATGTTTTCAACAGTCCCGATGTTGAAGACACTTGGCGTCATCTTGCATTAGAAGTCATGGTGTCATTGTCTGAAAACGCTGCTCCAATGGTTCGAAAAAAAGCTGAAAAATATATTGCAGCACTTGTGCCACTTGTGCTTAAGATGATGACTGAATTAGAAGATGAAGATGATTGGGCGGTATCAGATGAAATAAATGATGAAGATAGTGGGGAAAATAATGTCATAGCTGAATCAGCATTGGACCGTCTCGCTTGTGGTCTTGGGGGGAAAGCAATTTTACCACACATTGCATCTAACATTCCTAACATGTTAAACAATGCTGACTGGAAATATCGACATGCTGCTCTAATGGCAATATCAGCTGCTGGCGAAGGATGTCATAAGCAAATGGAAGCAATTTTGGATAGTATCATGCAAGGTGTGCTTAAATATCTCATGGATCCACATCCTCGAGTTCGTTATGCAGCATGTAATGCAATTGGTCAAATGGCATCTGATTTTGCTCCAACATTCGAAAAAAAATATCACGAGCAAGTGATTCCGGGCCTATTGACACTTCTTGATGATGTCGCAAATCCGCGTGTTCAAGCTCATGCCGGTGCTGCACTAGTCAATTTCAGTGAAGATTGTCCAAAATCTATTTTAACACGTTATCTTGACAGTATCATGACGAAACTGGAAGCGATTCTCACAAAAAAAATCAATGAATTAGTTGAACAAGGGACGAAATTAGTTCTTGAACAAGTTGTTACAACAATCGCTAGTGTAGCTGATACAACAGGGAAAGAATTTGTTGTTTATTATGATCGTCTTATGCCGTGTTTAAAGTATATGATTCTTAATGCCAACACAGAAGAGTTGAAGATGTTGCGTGGTAAGACAATTGAATGTGTAAGTTTAATTGGTCTTGCTGTTGGTGCTGAGAAGTTTATGTCGGATGCAAGTGAAGTTATGGAAATGCTGTTGAAGACACATAGTGAAGGAAATCTTCCCGATGATGATCCTCAAACAACTTATCTCATCTCAGCATGGGCTCGCATTTGTAAGATTCTTGGTAAACAATTTGAACAATATTTGCCACTTGTAATGGGTCCAGTTATGAAAACAGCCGCAATGAAACCAGAAGTAGCTGTCTTAGATAACGACGAGATTCAAGATGTTGAAAGCGATCCCGATTGGCAATTTGTGAATTTAAGTGATCAACAAAACTTTGGAATTCGAACAGCTGGCCTTGAAGATAAAGCAGCAGCATGTGAAATGCTTGTTTGTTATGCACGTGAGCTTAAGGAGGGCTTTGCAAATTATGCTGAAGAAGTTGTACGTTTGATGGTTCCATTGTTTAAGTTTTACTTTCATGATGGTGTTCGACGTGCTGCAGCTGAGTCCCTACCAGTCTTATTGATATGTGCAAAGATAAAAGGACCTCAATATCTTGAGAATATGTGGGCTTATATTTGTCCTGAACTTTTGAAAGCCATCGACACAGAACCAGAAAGTGAAGTTATTGCTGAACTTCTTCAATCTTTAGCGAAATGTATTGAAACACTTGGGGCTAATTGTTTGTCACAAGAAGCTATGGAAGAAGTTATCAAAATCGTCAATCGATTTATGAATGAACATTTCGTTAATGCTGATAAAAGAATTCAAGCAAGAAATGAAGAAGATTATGATGAAGCTGTTGAGGAACAATTAGCTGAAGAAGATGAAACTGATGTTTATCTATTAGCCAAGATTGCTGATATTCTTCATTCCTTATTTATGACACAAAAAAATGCTTTCCTTCCATACTTTGAACAAATTGCACCACATTTTGTGAAGCTTCTTGATCCATCACGACCATCGTGGGCTGATCGGCAATGGGGAATTTGTATTTTTGATGATCTTATTGGTGAGTTAAAATTAAATATTAACATACTCTTATCGTTATTATTATCTAATTTAATTATCTTTCTTTCAAGAATTTTGTGGACCAGCATGTGCACAATATCAAACATGTTTTCTTCAACTCATGATTCAATATTGCAAAGACAAACAACCAGAAGTACGACAAGCAGCAATTTACGGATGTGGAATTCTTGCTCAATGTGGTGGCGATCAATTTGCACAAACCTTCTCTATTGTTATGCCGATTCTTATAGAAGCAATTTTAGCTTCAAATGCACGTGAACCTGAAAACATGACAGTCACTGAAAATGCTATTTCAGCTGTTGCCAAAATTCTGAAATACAACAGCACAGCAATTACCAATCCAGATGAAATTGTAAATGTTTGGTGAGTTATTTTATTCAAAATTTGTTTTTTCTATTGGTGTGTTTTTATTTACCAATGTGATGAAAAATTACTATCTAAGTAACTTTCCAAAATGAAATCTGCTGAACATTAAATTCTTATGGTTTAACCTTTGCTGAATAAAATTTTAATTTAAAAGTTATTAGTTTCACAAAAGGTCAATTAAAAATATATTTTTTAATCTACTTTTTTTTAAAGGTTCCAAAGTCTACCAGTAACGGAAGATGATGAAGAAGCCCCACATATCTATGGATACCTTTGCGATTTAATTCAATCGAATCATCCAATAATTTTGGGTAACAATAATAGTAATTTACCACGTATTGTTGCACTTATTGGTGATGCATTTTATCATGGAGTGATTCAAATTATAACACCAACTAACGAGAATATTGATAACATGAGAATGGACTATGTTCAACGGAACAATGAAGTAGCTGGCAGATTATTAAATATTGTAAAGCAAATTCAAGGGAATCCTGAAGTTTTTAATGCTTGCATTCAATTTATTAATGACCAGCAGAAGGCAGCACTCGATGAAGCTATGAAAAGCTTCGCAAACATCACAGTTGCATAAAAATATTTACAGAAAATTCTGTTTAAAATATTTAATCATATAAAGAACATGTTTACATAACTTTCAAATGCACCCCTTCACATGGCATACATATATGCGATTGAATAAAAACAAAAAAGAATGTTTTATTTAAATAAGAAGAGAGAGAGAGAGAGAGAGAAAAACATACAAAAGAAGTTTCTATTTTCATTCAACTTATTTTTATAAACAAAAGAAAGAAATTGTTAGATTAAGGAATGAAAAACCGTAAAGATTAAACGGTTTGTTAAACAAATGAAATTTTTCTCGTTTTCATAATGATTTTTTCAATAATTTATTCTTGCAAACGAAACAGACTTTGCTGGAAAAGATCAAGAATTTGGTCTAATCCAATTATTTAATCTAATCTTGATCTTTCAATATTTCTAAATCTTTAATACAAGTTTTTACTTCATCTTACTATAGATATCGAAGGAAATAGTTTTAAAATGAATGTTTTATCATTTTATGTTAAATCGATTTTCAAATTTCCAACCATTTTATTCAGCATTTCAATTTCACTCGAATTGTAAAAACGATTTTGGGAACTCAAAGTAAAGTTTAATTTTATTACAAAAAAAAATTTGTTTGAATTGTTGGATTCGTAGAAAATTGTCAAGAAAATATGATTCACGGTAGTAGTCATGAGTTCATAATTTAAAGATTTTTACTAGAGTAAAAGTTGCTAATTCCGTCTGTTTTTAATTTCGTTTTTTTCAGTATCGTAAATCCGTCTTGGGATTTTTCATGTGAAAATAAGAAAATGTTTTCAATTTTTAGCTTAATATCAAGATTTAAAATGTAATTTAAAGCCTTGATATTAAGCTAAAAGTTGTAAACATTTTCTTATTTTCACATGAAAAATCCCAAGACGGATTTAAGATACTGAAAAAAACGAAATTAAAAACAGACGGAATTAGGTAGGTACTTTTTCTCTAATTAATTAATTAATATTCGAAAAAAATGATTTTAAAAGCGTGGATCATTTAGAATCTTATGTCAAAAAGAAGCTTTTAAATTCATTGCCTAATACTTTTTTTTTATTCTTTATTAATTTCAACCGTAGTATCGTTCAGCATAATGAATTATCTCGAAACAGACTTCAATCATAATAAGGTAAATAATAATTTTCTCCAAACGAACATGATGAATATCATTAAGATTTGATGTGATGAGATCAGCAAGTTCAACACAATGATTAAGCCTCTCGTTCATTACTCTTGTGCGTTTGGAAATGCTAAAATAATTTATTGTTTGTGAATAAACATTTTCAAGATGTTCCCTATCCCAGTAAAAGTCTGGCGTGTCAAGAAGATCCGATGAAAGATTGATAAGATGACGAAGTGCAAAAAGTTCTCCAGTTTTTCTTAACATTTCAGCTCGTGTAACTTTAATTTTGTTTCCCTGTTTTAAATCTTCTGTCACATATGCCATTGAATCAACATAATTATCTAAAGAAGCTTCCCAAATTCCCAGTTTCACTGATAATGACAACGCATTCGAAAATGTATATTTTTCTAGTACATTATCCTCTTCAGATTTGCTGATGTAGAAGTTATTATTTCGCAGAGAAGGATGTTTATGATCTTTTGTGTAATTATAGAACATAATTTCACTTTCATTTTGAACAATATTTTCATCGTAGCTATCCTGTCACACATTTGAAGGGATTATATTTAAGAATTTATTTACTTTAAAATAAATTAACATTTACCTCTTCAAAGTCTTTGAGAAATCCAAGAATGTTTGAACTCTCCATGTCAGAACAATTCCACATAACAACTGTTCCTTCACGAAATAAATAAATACCCCGTGATTCGCTTCCTACTTTATATTTAGCTGTAGCATAGAGCACATCAGGCTCATTGTCGTTATTGTCTTCTGAATTGAAAAACTTCTTAGGGTCGTATAAGTCTTGTGTTATAAGGGCATTGTAAAGTTTTTCTAGGTCGTATTGCTCTGCTGTAGCATAGGCTGTGACAGGAAAGTAACCTTTCATTGTGAGCTGTTCATGTTGCTCGTTTCGAGGTCTTCGTCTTAATCCAAGCCTTTTTTTAGGTGTTAATGAAGAATCGTGAAGTTCACGCTTTGATAAAAGACTTGATACAGTAGTCTTCGGTAATAATTCATTGAGTCGTTCATTTAAATCATTTGATGAATTTCGTAAAAACCATTCCGATTTCAACACGTTTTGAGTCAATCTATTTGAAAAAGGTGTTTTTACCGATAACCGGCTAGTGATAATGGCACTATTTAATGGTTTTTTATAGAAACTTTGAAATGTGTTTGACAATAGTCTCTGTTTAGAGAGAAACTTTCTAAAACTATTCATACTTTAATTGTTTACAATTTTTTTAATGAATTCTTGTTTTGAAATTCTAATTTTCACATTGGGTAACACATATTAGAGGATTTTACAGATTCATGACTAAATTAGGCAACACTTGATTTATCAAAATTTTGTATGATAAATTGTGATGTAGTTTGAAGAAAATGAAAGTGTAGTATATTTTTATGATGAGATATTCCATCTAAGACAATTTTACCTTATTAAAAACTCATAATATGGAAAAATACGAATAAAAGAATTTTAACACCTAACATGTGCTTGTTAAAAATTTGTAACGACGAAAGAATTTTGAATTTTTTTATGGACTATTCAGACAAGTTCTGTATAATCCTCGATACCAGAAATAAACACTGCAGAAGAAATAAATTTTCATTTAAATTTCTAAGTGTTTTCTGTCCACATTTATTTGATAAAAATTCTGAATTGTTATTAACAAGTAAAATACTCTTCCAATTTGTACAAGTTTGAGTGATAACATCAGAGAAACTGGACTTTTCAGTAGATGAAAATTCTCCCCCATTGTTCTAAAGGAGGAATAAAAAAAATTACGCGCAGTCCGAATTGGTAAATGATAAACTTATGTATTTTATGTGCTCACATTTTAAAGCAAAATTCAAAGCTATAACTTTTATCTCTTTTATTGTCTTTCCTCAGTAGTGTTGCCCCATAGATTAAATCTCTTGTCAGAAGTTTCCGAGTTAATTTTCTAATCGAATGTCTACAGATACAACTGCATCGTTGCTACTCAAGAAGCAACTTGCAGAACTTATGAAAAGTCCTGATTCTGGTAAGCAAACATCATTAAAACAAGTTCAACAGTATTAAAAATTACTCTTAAATTGTTTCCTTGATTTCATCAAATTAATCGATCATGACCTCAAAAGTCTCATAACTTGTTCTCTCATTTTTAGGATTTTCTGCTGGTCTTGTCGACGACAATGATATTTTCAAATGGGAAGTCCTCATCATAGGACCTCCAGGTTAGTTCTTTTCACGTTTTTTCCCATCACAAATTCATATATTTTTTCTTCTTCCTCGAATGAAAAAAAAATCTACTCTTCTTTCTCGCATACATTTTCTGTAACTGTGTAACTCCATCTCGCTCATAAAACACTCAGATACTCTTTATGAAGGTGGATTTTTCAAAGGTAAATTTTTAATCTTTTCTACAAAAAACTGATATTATTAATTATTCGCTTTGCTTTTCAACAGCACATCTCTACTTCCCAAAAGAATATCCATTGAGACCACCAAGAATGAAATTTGTAACGGAAATGTGGCATCCAAACATTGATCAGAATGGTGACGGTGGGTCATTAATTCTAATTTTATCATTTATTTATTAAGAAGATGTAATGAGTGAAACTTTCTTTTTATTTATTGTAGTTTGCATAAGTATCTTACATGAACCTGGCGATGACAAATGGGGATATGAGAAGGCATCTGAACGTTGGCTTCCTGTTCATACTGTCGAGACAATTATTATATCCGTTATATCAATGTTAGCCGAGCCGAATGACGAGTCACCAGCCAATGTTGATGCAGCAAAGCAATGGCGAGAAGCGTATCCAGAGTTTAAACGTCGTGTTGCTCGTTGTGTACGCAAAAGTCAAGAAGAATAGAATAATCAATTTTTTCAAATCAAAAATTCTTATTAAACTACAACATCAACCAGCCTACTAGATAAGAACTCTTATCCAGCTCTTTCCACATCTTTTCCCTTCATTCGAAATAAAAAATACACATAAAATAAAAAATTTAAATCATTAGAATTATACAAATAGAAAACAAACTTTATGCCGGAAAATTTTAATTTTATTTAAAAATTTATGTCACCATAAATAATTTTTTTATCAACCATTATTCTTCATTCGATAAACATTTTGCGCGACTTGAATAGACAAACAAACTCCTTATTATTCACATGATGTGATTCGTGATTTCACAATCATTTTTCATCTCAACATAGGTATTTTCAGTGCTTTCTTTTACAACTTTAAGAACCCTTAAGAATTATTAGCTGAAAAACTATTATGAAAATCAAAGTGCAAAGAAATCGAAAAGTTTTAGAAGCGTGCGTATGTTTGATAGATTATTATGAATTTAAAACAAGATTTATATTGATCAAGCTTTCAATTCATTTATTTAGTATAAAATGAATTTTTTTAGTTCTAATCTTTTATGTTGTTTCGTCTTTCTTTAAATTCAATTTGTCACATTTGTAATCGACTCCAAATCAAGTAGCCAACAGATCAGGCTTTGTTTAAAATTATGATCCTTTTGCCGTGGAAACTTTATAACATATGAGAAACGGAAGTGAAATCTTTTTTCTAATAAAAGGAAGAAAAAAAAATATTTTGAGTAAAAGGAGAATGATAAAGAAAACAAAACAAAAAAACATTTTTAATAAATAAAAAAATACGAATAAAAACCGTGAAAATTGAAGTTTAAAATGATTGATTTGATTTTATTTTAATAGGTAGGTAATTTGGGAGAATAATGTATGAAGCACAGAAATGAAGTTTTGGTAAATATGAACATAATCAATTTCAAATTTTACAGTGAGTTCTACTTCCAGTATTGATCGCAGTTCTTTATTCCTTGTGATAATGGTGACATACTAAATTTGGACGTATTTTGAAGTTCTTTTCACTGATCAAAGATCAATGACTGCATCTCTCACTTTAATATATTTACCATTTTTATATATTACTTATTGTTCAATTACATATAGTAATCCTTAAAATATGACATTGTGTCTTTAAAAAGCGAGTTTTTTCATGAGGAGATAAATTTTCTGATCAATTTCAAAGCCGTGGACATTGTTGGCATCGCCTTGGAGTCTCATAAGGAGTCCACCAAATGAAACAAATGCGGAGAGACGGCTTGATGCTTCTGAATCATCACCTTCTATTCTGTAAACTTGTCCGAACATAACATACTCAAAGCTATCAGCGCGGGATCCTTCGATTTCGCTCACTAAATATTCCTGACTCGCTAAAATTTTCATACTTTTTTTAATATGTTTTATATTCTTTATAATTATTAATTACCTGGCCTTCCATCTTCTTGTAAAGTTGTTGCCAGTACTAGACGAAATTTATCGCCTAATTCCATAGGATAAATCCAAGAATTTATATCTAATATTAAGTCCATTTTGAAAGATTCTGATTCGCAGTGTAATCGAGAAACTCTGTCAAATTTTTTTCCTTCTGGATCCATGTCTTTAACGTTAAAGATGTCTTCAAATAGAATTCCGGACATATTGTGTTGAACTTGCTACTTAATTTTAATATGAATACTTTTTTTCCTCGTGCAACTGTTTGTTTAATGAAAACAAGCAGTTAAGTGAAAATGTCCGTAGGGTGTTCAACTATATTTCGATATATCTAATCATTTAAAAATCTGAAAATCGGTATACCTAGTTAAGAAATTTTTCTCCCTTCTTTCTCCTTTCTTCCCCTGCTATATTTTGTATGCCCCTTTTGAAAGGAAAAAATTAAGTGAACTTCACGCAATATAAAGCCTTAGAACCATTGTGATAAAGTTAAAATTCGAAAACTTAACAAAATTTTCGGATGAAAATACGAAAATAATATACCAACAAGTGCTGCCCTCTATACTTTTTATATATAAAGTTGAACCACACAACTTAAAAATAGTCTTCAATCTTACTTCAAACTGAAAACGTGACTGTAAACAATTGTGCGCATGTGAAATAATTTTTTTTTGTTATTTTCATTTTACTACTTTTTGTGTTTTCTGGAAAAAAATATTAGTTTTCGATATAATTTTCCTACAAGTGCTTTCATTATTATTTGAATCATTTGGAACAGATTTGTGCTAAATAAACCAGTCAAAGTGGTGAATATTTGAGTTTCAAGAGACTGTATTAAAAATCATATCAATAGAGTGGAACACGAAAAAAAAATTTAACTTTTAATCCTGGAAAAAAAAATTTCTTTCTTCCTGCCTAGGATTATTTTAAAGGCGGCTAGAAGTTGCTTGCTCACAAAAAAAATCAGAAAATATAAAAAACAGTCTCAACTTTCAGTACTGTCAAGTGGAATAACTGAATACAATTTGAACAACTACAAACTTGCAAAGTTCAGTATAAATCAATGAAGTAATAGTTAAGATTATTCAATTCAGACTGATAAGAGAAATTTCTTTAATTCTGTGAAAATCCCGAAAAATATGAATCATAAGTTAGTGTAGAAAAAAAGAGAGTAGTTTTGAAGGTAAATAAATAGTTAATAGATTTTCAATTATATATTTCGGAAGCCCGTTTTAGTGGAATTTTAAGACTCATATGGTAACTTCCTGATTTGAGTAGCTGCGACGAGGTCGTTTAACTCTTTGTTCATCACGCTGCTGTGCGATTTTTTCTTTTTTCATTGGTAGATACAAAATATATAATAAGTTAGTGGTTTTCTTAAGTCGCATAGGTTGTTGTTAAGTGCACAACAAGGTAAAGAACACTTACTCTCTTTAAAATTTTTCGACAATACGATGCGGAATGTGCAATAAAATGTGACTACATAAATTTCTCGCTTAATCATACTGTTGTAGAAAATTTCGACTTTTTTATTGTTCTATGACTAATCTTGTCGCAAAAAGAAATTAAAAAAATTCGCGAAAATATTTGTATTAAATTTCTTCATTTGATTCACTGAATGAATTAATGAGCTTAAAATAGAAAAAAAAATTTATGAGTAATAAAAATCAAGAATGTACGGTAAAAAGAATTGTCTAAAATTCTGTGAATTCTTTGAATGGTTGTCTCATTCTCTTTTATTATATCTTCCACAATAAGAATAAGAATCAAGATTTGGAAGATTGTTATTAATTTTAGAATCCGTTAAATTTGGATTTATTTCTTGTTTTTTTTATGCACCTATCTACCTGTTTTTATTTATCTTCATATTTATTTATTTATTTTTGAATTTGAGCTACATGAACAGGTTTACACCCTTAATTTGCAGCAAATCAGATTTTCTAATCAATATTTTAATAAATGTGAATATTTTTAACAATTTTAGCTTGAGATTTAAGTTTTTTATCTTGTGTTTATATTTGTGTGCATAGCTGTTTCATATTAATCTTTAAGTAATGAGAAGAATATAAAATGTTTGTCATGTTTGTAATCTGAGCATTAATTTAAGTTTTAAATTTTGTCAATGATTTAATGTTGTTTGAGAAAAAGGTCACTGGTTAATGCTTCTGGAGGTAAGCTCCATGTTACTCCCTCCTCCAAAGAACATTCCAGTGACGTAGAAAAAAACTCAAACTTAAGGAACATTTGCGTTTGATACAATGTTATCACGAATGATCTGCTTTAGCTTGTCATCAGTTGGTTGGTGTTCGAGGTATCTTGGATCTTTGAGAAACATGTTGTAATTAGTCATGAGTCTGTTGAAGAGTGAATGTTTTCCAGTGTCAGTTCTGCTTTGTTTTGTTTTGAAGACATCATGTTTTCTCGTTTGACTTTCTTGTGTGAAATTGAAATTATGTTGGTAAGTGCTTGAATCAATGTGATTGTTAAATGATTTTGTTGTGAATTTCATGTCCGTAAAGATACGTCTCAATTCTAAATTATCAATATTCAATAATTTTTCGATATCATCATATACAATATTGAGCTATGTACATCTAATTTTCCTACATAATGAATAATCCAAGGAATAATCTAAGTTTTTTTTGTCATGAAAAATCAGTAGATTTGATGGATAAATTCTCCCTGAAAATAACAAAGAAATGAAAAAAAACTGAACTAAATCCAGATTTTATGGTTTTGATGATTTAAATTAATATTATCTCGCCAAAGGAAAAGCATTATCAAAAATGTCGGTGCAAAATAAAAGCGAAAAAATCCAGTTTTTCTCATTTTTCTCACCTTCATCAACAAAAAATGAACGCTCGATGTAACTTCAGAAATGATAATTTATTTTTATTTTTTCAATAATAACGAATATTTTTCAACTTCATTTCATCCTTATTCATTTCTTTGGCAATTTTTTTAACAACTTTCAGTTCAAATTTTGAAGTGAATTATTGAAACTTCTCAAAATTATTGACTTTGCAGTTGTTAAGCGCCTCCTTAAGGTCATTACAAGTACGCTATTAGATTCATATAAGGACCGATCTTGATCGGTATTTTAATTCTCCGGGACAGTATCATAAATTGACATACGTTCCCTTCTTTGGGCATCCTTGAGAGACAAGTTGCATTACTGTACTTGCCATTTAAGAGCCGTTTGTTTGTTTCTATGAAAGGAAATCTTTATTCATGCACATACAACAATCTACTCTGCTTTTGTCTCGGCATCAAACTTAAAAAGAAATTGTTAGGTATTATTTCTGTGAACTTTTTTTTGTTTCCCTTCAAAACCTTAAAATTACTATTTTTGTGAGAATAAAACTCTATTTCGTGATTAATTTACGTTGATCACAGACAATGAAGAGAAGTAGCTCAAATAATTCATTCGAAAGAGAAATCATGATCTAAGAATTGTATGGAAGTATATTATGAACAAATAATTTCGAATAGAACTGAAAATGTCATTTGATAAACATGTGATCGACATTTTGTGTCGTAGCTTTTTAATGGCTCGAAGAGATCACGACAAGAAAATCTCGAGAAACATTCGCAAAGCTCATTCATAACTCATTACCGAACAATTTGTTAAAGCTAAACAGATGAATGCTGAATGTCAATGTCGTGCATTTTTGGTACACAATGTATGAATCTATATTGAAAAAATTATTATGGGTCAACATTTTATAAGTTCCATTAAAGTTGGAAAAAAAGTTATGCCTCAAACAAAAAAATTAAGTGAGTGCTAACTTTTTAAAAATTCGCTCATGTTTGATTAACGCACTTGCATGATTGATCAACTAACCGTATGGTAAATTGATTACAAATGAAAACATGTACATGTATTTGTATTTATTCAGTAAGAAGAAGAAATAACAAAGTTGAGAAGTCAGCAGAGCTCGAAGACTGTTAACGAAGCGTAAAATTATCATCGCCAATCACTGAATCAGTTGAGGGTTTTTTGAGTCACAAATTTAATTTATTTTCCGCTGTTTCAGAAGTTGTGAAAAGTTGTCCCTCTCTATGCACATTTCACATAATTTTATGACTTTCCTTTCTTCACATTATTTTTCTTAGAGGGTCTGTCGTGGGTTATTTAATTAATTTTTAAATATAACTACAAGCGGACTAGCAATTAAAAGAAATGATTCATGTGGGCATGAATCCATTCTGCTTGGGTTATTTTTGCATTACTAGGCAGAGAAAATATCTATCAGTTCAATAAACTCATTAGAACGCCAAACTGTTTGGATTATTAAAACTGTCGAACTTTTTGGTCCACGCGTATTTAGAGATTTAATGATATTAGATGTTTTCAAATAAGACCGTTGTTTTTATTCTTTTTTGATCTGAAGACTGTTAGCGAAGGTCAGAATTCTTGTAGCCTACAGGCTTACACCGCTATACGAAATCATCATTCACATAATTATCTCTTGGGGAAATATGTAGGATGATTAAATAAACAAATCAATGTATAAATAAGTTCATTTAAATTGAACCTTATCGACTATTTCATTATTTTTCATTCTGGTTAGTTTTGTTGACTCCAATTTAATACAACCTCATCTTGAACCCCAGGTAACACTTCCTTCCAATAATAATAAAATAAGTTTAATTCACGTTTTAATGTATCTTTACTTAATTCTTTATTTTATGTTTGTCTTCTGATGAAAACCAACACCGAATGACGTCTCATGTCAAATATTTCCCTTCAATTTTTCAGGAAATTAAAACTTCATTTACGGTCTGATCTGCTGTAGATATGAATTGCCAAAAATTACTTTCAATACACGTGTCATGATCATTCATGCTACCATACGTATTAATTCCTACAAAGCCTCCATTAGATTCAATATAAAAAAGAATCAAAAATCGGAAAGAAAAAGAAACGAGAAAATCAACACGACTTGTTTAAATAAAATAAATTATTCACGGTGTCGATTGTTAACTTATAAGCTTTTCAAATACGTCCTGTTATGTTGAGGTGAGTTTCAGTTTTAAAGCAGAAAGCAAGAGGTCCGGAAACAAAATCTTACCTCTTAGGAAATGTAATCGTGAATGGTAGAGAAGAGAGATATGTATATCTTTATCTTGAATGGCTTACAACGTAGCAACTTCCCGATTGTTCTGAAGTTCTGAAGCTTTGAATTAAAAATGATTTTATTTATCGCAATTATCACTAAATAAGTGGTAAATTTTATTGATATTTGTTTTGAAACGCTCAGGAAAATATTTAATATTTGGCAAGACAGAAAGCATATATGACTTATATATCAAAGTGAAGTATTACTCACAACATGAATACAACGTTTAGCAAATTTCATCAATTTTTCTTATTTAATTCAAGAAAGTTGCATGTAGCGCACAAAAACTGACTAAAACAATATCTATTTTCATAGAACTCGAACAATATTAGTCACAAATTTGCTAAACTTTATAATTTATACAAGATATAGTAATGTTTCGAATTTATTTATTGCATCTCGTTAAGTGCTTTAATAAATAATTTTCTTTGGATCGTTTCACAACATGAATTAAATACATTGAGTCGCTGTTGTCACGAATATTTTGAATTAAATGCCTATTTTCAACTTCATAATCTAAAAACGTAACTCTCGTGAAATTGGAAAAAATTTAAACGCTTGTCAATCTCGCGAATTATCGAAGAGTTTTTTTATTATATTTAAAAAATCTATCATCACACGTGCTTGCTCAAATTTGTTTTCTATAACGTTTTACATCCACAATGTTATTGGAACATCTTTTTGAAAAATTAAGCAGTCTTTTTTAAACATATTAGCAAACGTTCTTGAAACAACTAAGAGAAAATACTCGAGGGTTTGCCAAAAATATTTCTTGACACGAAAGCAATTAACATTCCTGCGATCTTAAAACTAATTTTCCATATTATTGTATTAGGGAGATGAATGAAAGTAAACTAAATGATGTTTGGACATTTATTGAGTAAAGAATAGAGAAATCTACAAACAAAATCTTCTTCCATCTGTTCAGTAATACCATCTTTCGACACTAAAAACTATTGGCTAATTTTCTTATTTTCTCATTTTTCTGTATAGAGTACCATAGACATATGTAGAAATTTTGTTGTCTATTCTTTTCCTTTAGAGCATTAATAAAATTTTATAACACACAAGACGGGAGAAAAGATTCACCGACAGTAATTTCTTCCATATTGCGTATGCAGGTTTCATCTAAAATTTTATTCTTGAAATTGTTTATGTTCAAAGGCGTAAAGAATTTATTTTTTAAGAAAGAATTGGTTGTTTTTCCAAAGTTTAAATGAAAACAAAACAAGGCATTAAATATCCCAATACATTTTGTGTGTATGCTGAAAAAGCAAAAACACAATTAAAGTGAAAAAATGCTGCAGTATTAGAACCATATTCTGAGGAATGTAGCTTAATAGTAATTAAGTTTTTGTTTTGTAGAAAATTGTTTCAAATGTTAATTGATTCGCAATGGGATTGTTGTGAAGTTTTTACAGTAGGGAAAGTTCGTTAATGAATGAATACAGGACAAAAGGACTTTAGTTTTTTAACAGTCTTGCTTCGTTTATTCATGTTTCGTCTAAATTCAAATGCTTTTCAAACTGATAATATCTAACTTTCTTTTGTTGTTAAGTGTAGAACATACTCAATATGCGCAATTCAACCAGATATTTTTGATATGAAAAGCAACAAAAGCGAATCATTTTCTTTCGAAAAATTGAAAATTGATTAGCGAACTATTAATCTCGCCTAACTTGTCCATTTTTCACCTGATGGCTGATGCATGAGATTCAAAAAAAAAATTCAAAAATATCATCAATAGCATTCGCAAGTCTATCACACTGGTGTGTGTTAGGAGATTAAAATAAAAGTAAATTTGAAAATAAGATAGAAGAAAAAAATCGGAAGCGTTAAGCAATAAATAAAGAAGAAATGTGTCAGCAAGTGATGGAGAAAACATAGATCACTCTCTTATGTTGAGCTGAAAAAAAAATTTACTGTAAGATTATATATTTTACATGTTCGTTAAGCAAAATGTACATTATGTTTATTCAGACAAGACGTGTGGTGGTGCGTTGCATTTTCATGTGATGAAAAAATATGAGAAGTAATTGGAGATCAAAATATCTTATTTAAGGCAGTAACATCGAGATTTTTTTGTTGAGTTCTGTATAAACTGATCAAATTCAAAAACTTGACAGTTACAAGTTGCTTAGAGGCAGTAAATTGAAATATCTATATTTAAATAGAAACGAAACCATTAAACTCATTCCCCTTCCATATCCGCTACAAGTGACATGATATTATATTAATGCCAACAGATAATTCAACAATCCAAGCAAAATTCTAACAGATCTTATTTTACCTTTTTGTCCATCACAGGTGAAAGAAATTATGTTAAGTAATTCAAATTATGTACACATTCCATTAAACAGCAAAGATATAAGAAGTCGCAAATTTTAATTGATGATTATCTTAAAGTTTTTGAGACCCTGATCAATTTAATTTCTTTTGAATGGTATTAAGATTCGTACTTATTCAATTTTGTTACTAAGTTTTCTCGCTTTTTTCTATTTAAATAGTTAGAAGAAAAATAAAGTTGATAAAAATTGAAAAAAAAATGACTCATAATATTAATTAAATCGTACTTTATTTTATTCCATAGACACTTAGTACAAGTTAACTGAAAGAACTTCAAAGACATTTTTGAGCTAATTATTATCATACGGACAACTGATCTCTTCTAACTGGCCATTCATTACGAGATTCATGATTTATCAACTGTTTGATGCTGAATTGAAATACAAAAAAATACATTAATAATAAAAAATCGAGGAGACGAGATTGAAGAAGAATTCTTGAAAATTTCGACGAAATCAACTGGCACTGCCAATTGAATTTTTAAAGAAGTCTGGAAAGAAAACACAGAAGAAAACACAATGGCAACAGTTCTGTTAGAAGCGCGTCCTTATCGGCCGTTCAAATCAAGCGAAGAATATTTATATGCAATGCGAGAAGATTTAGCTGAGTGGCTAAACACACTTTACCCCGAGCTCATGATTAATGTTGATAATTTCATGGATCGACTTGATACTGGTATTGCATTGTGCAAGGTAAGAAACTTAATTGATTAATTCGCATTGTTTATGCTTGAAATTTTATCATAAAAAATAATCAAAACTTCAAATTATTAATGTCCATCACCACCTGTTCTGAGACAGGGTCTGATTAAGGATCCTCATCTGATAGTCCCGGCTATCAGGTGGCAATAGAGTCTAAATGACAAATATCAGTTAGAAGAATTTTTCATAATATTATCAGAATTGTAAACTTTACTTCAAAGATTGACTACCTAATATTAATCTCGTTGATAATCTTGCAAGAATTATAAAAACAATCTAATCTCATTACTTTTCAATGCATTTCAGAGACACATTGTTATTGTTTCTATTATTATTTTTATTACAGGCTCTTATTAGCCCAAAAAAATAACAATAAACATAAGTTTTTATCTCAACAAAATAATCAAATAAGAATAAAAAAAATGTAGAAAAAAAAACTTTCAAGAAATGACAAGAACACAAATTGTGTTGTGCAAATTTTCAAAGACATGTCTTTGTGTCTTCGAAAAAATGACTGGCAGACCGCAGACATGTTTTGCAGACACGACTTCCAGCCATATTTTCGGTGTCTGCCAGACGTCTGTGGCTTCGTGTTTCGCAAACATTTTTTAACGTCTTTGTGTTTTACAAACATTTTTGAAAAACAAAATTTTTTCCTAAGAAAATCTACTAAAAGCGCTTATTTTCGCATGTGTTCTACAATTTTTTACAACTTTCAGTGAGTTTAGACAACGTATTCTATATAAGCTTGCTTCACAAGTGTGCTATAATTTTTTGTAACTTGCACTGAAAGTTGATAAAAATTATGGAACACAAGAAAGAATAAGCGCTTTTAGTAAATTTTTCTTGAGAAGTCTTTGAACATGTCTCCAAAACACGCAGACATGACTGGCAGTCATTTTTCAAAAGATGATGTCTGTGGCTGCGTGTTTTGAAGACATGTTCAAAGACGTCTTTGTCTTTGAGTTTTACAGACATTTTTTGATGTCTGTGCACAACACTGTTACACAATTATAGTTAAAAAATTATTTCTTTAAACAAGTTGCGATAGATAGCTCTTAAATAAGTTACAAAGTAAGCGCAGTAAAATTGATCAAGCTGCATCTAACAGGGATTTTAATTAACTTGAAGAATGGCTACTGTTGATGGTTTACGAGATCGTCATTCATGATGTTAACTCTCTTACTTATCACAAACTAATTATTAAAAATAAAATATTGTAATACTATGATGAGAAAAAAAATCTTTTGTCTTTTTATGATATTGCTGAATCTATTAAAATTGAACTTAAGTCTTAGATTAACCCAAAATAAAACTTACTTGAAAACATTTTAAAAATAAAGAATTTTACGCCTTATTTATAAAAATTTAAAACTCTTAACTCAAAATGCTATAATATTCAAGCAGACTGCGTTCCTTAGATCTGAAAATGCACTATCAATAAAATTTATAATTTTCTCGTTTCGTGTTCTTTACGCTCGCACACATCTAACATTAATTAAACGCATACATCTTGAAACTGATTTTATTGCACTGAATATCAACTTTTTTTGTATACAACAGAATCAGAAAACAACAGAGCATGAAACTAGGTAAAAGAAATTAAAAAAATCATTCCGGTTTCATTCATTTTATGCAGAGTTTGAAAATCTTTCGCTTGTTGAATTGTGAATTAAAGAAAGGAAGACAAAAGTTTAAGTCACACAAAAAGTGGAGTTTGACAGCAATCAAAAAAATAATTTATTTGTAAAGTTGCATTGTCAATTTTGAGAGTTGCCAAACAATTTAGCGATCCTTGACTTCAGATGCAGTAGAAAGTGAAAACAAAGTTTTGTGGAATTTTATTTACGACAAGAGTCGAGACCAAGTGTTTTTGTTTACAAGCAAAACGAAACATTAAAAAGTCAAAAATCTATTTTTAAATATGAATTCCCTCCAGCATCAAGCTTTTAAATATCAGGGAAAAAATGAAGACAGCGGAAAAGGTTTTAAAATAAAAATTGTTTACAAAAATTCTTCCCGTTGGTTTTAAAAAAGCATGGCAAAAGCATAAAAAGAATCTGTAAACATCACAAAAAGAAGAATTCATTACGAAGAAATAATTTTACAAATAAATTCAAGAGTATGAATTTCCTCATGTCTTTGATAAGGGAAAGAATAAGTCATAAAAATTGAGAACCTTGATAACGATTTAAACTCGCTTTCTTCTGCTCTTGGGATATTTTTTGCAATGTTAATTATCTTTTATCAAATTTTCGTCATAATTTAAAGCGATTTTCTGAAATCAGATTTTTTTATTTCAAGCAGTTTGAGTTGATTTAATCTTATCCAAGCCTTTTGATTGTTTGTTTCAGCGAAAAGCGAAATAAGGTTTCTGAAAACCAGTGCTGGTTTGCTGGTTTTCAGAAAAATATTATTTTTGATAAAGTGTTTATTTTTTCTATGTCAATTGATTGATAAAAAAGAAATGTCAAGCAGAATGTCATAAAATCGAGTTTTAAATGTAAGTTAAACATTTGGATATATAAAACATTGCATATTCCTTACAGTCCCTTTATATCATAAAATTATCAATGAAAATTGTATCATCAAGTGTTGATGTCTCTATAAAAGTATAAATTTATATGTGGAGTTTTATTTTGGTGGGATTAAAAAGTTCAAAATGAAGAACTTGACTCTTACAATACCAAAATTTTAGTCGTTTGGTTTATATTTTAAATGCATGAACATGGCCTATTCCGTAGTTCCTACGATAAGAATTCAACACTTTTTTAGAATATAAATTATCGCATGAACTTTTAATGTATGGAAAAATAATTATGTAGGCTTCGGAAAAATATAATTTACTAAAATAAAAAATAATACGAGAATTCAAAACAGATAAAATTAAAATATGTAAACAATAATCAAAGAATTTCTCCGGGCAATGTCTGTTATGTATGAGATGAACCAAACAAAAATCAACTTTCAATCGTATGGTTTTTGGACCACCAAGTCCAAGATGTTTAAAAACTGTGAAATAAATCAGACCATAAATAAGTTTGAAGACTTTAAAAATGATTTAACGTCTTGTGAAATTATATACAGAACTACTTAGAGTGAGGATTCATCAGAATTCTACATTGGGCATTATTCTCAGTGAGAGAAAAAAAGTCATAAAATTTGAAATGGAGACAAGAATAAGAACAATAAAAAGAATGAGTAAAGAAAGTGTAAAGTTTGTAAATAAAAACGAGTTTGATTAAATACGCTTTTAAGGCTAGTAACAAACTTCAAATAAGAATTATGCACATAATGTGAACCTAGTGTCGTTTATTTTATTATTAACTTTGCATTTCAATACTTCAATTTGTCGTTATGGGCAGGGTTGACAATATTTGAAATTGATTGTTGCATAGTTACAAAAGCAGCGACTGTTTAAGTATCCGACATTAGATATTCGTTTTAGAGTTCATCACAAAAATCTTCAATTAGAAAGTTTCTGTCCCTAAACGATTACGAGAATAGAAATTCTAATCCCCGAAAAATCTTCTTAGATGTTTACAACGTCTCGTTAGACATTCCAATGCATTTAAACAACGAAACAAAAGTTAACTAGAAATAAATTAACAAATCTCTTTTTCTAATTTTAAATTCTTGATGTGGGTTCTTAGTGCAAGAATTAATTCTAACGATATTTTCAATTAAACATTTGATGAGAGGTCATGAGACACATTCGTAATCAAAAACTTTCATTAGAGTTTCATTAGAGAATTATAATTTATCTGCTCAGCGATAGAAATTTAAAGATATAATAGTTGTTAAACTACTTGGTGAATTATGATTATCATCAATCGATTTCATCATTCTTTAAGTAACAAAAATAGCAATTGAATGAACTGTGTAATTACTTACGTCATTGTTTGTTGGTTTTATGGCTTTTTCGTTTCTTTTATACATATTTCAAGTAGGTAATTAGTGAAAGTGATTGCTATGTAGACAAAAGATATAAATTTTTTAAATGTTACGTAACTACAGTTAAACAAATAAATTACTGTTAATTTGCCACAAATGATTTTGAATTGAGTGTTTGTTGTGACTGATTTCATCATACAGAACTTCTCACATGTCATCAATTAAAAATTTAAATAATGTTTCTATTCTTTCGCACGCGACACAATTAAAAGCTACTGACAAAATATATTAGACATAACTTCATGGAGTCATCGCTAAATATTCACAATAATCATAGACAAATTATGGTAAAAAATTTTTTTAAAACAGTTTTTCGATGTCAGTCTACTTTACTTAAAAAATGTAAAGAAAATATAAAAATGTGTTCACAGTCGTCGTTATGCTTTCAACAAAAATTAAAATTTTTCTCTATATTTTATAAGTCGCTTTACATAAAAAATATAAATAGAATATAAATCTGTTCTCTTCTCTTCTTAATTATTTAAAATGCAAGAAGAAATGACTC
Source organism: Clunio marinus (assembly GCA_900005825.1). Lineage (NCBI taxonomy): Eukaryota > Metazoa > Arthropoda > Insecta > Diptera > Chironomidae > Clunio > Clunio marinus. Next base: position 653,318 of record CVRI01000050.1, read on the forward strand.
TCTTATGTCATACAACGACGTAGAATGAGAAGAAGAAATAGAACTGTATTGAATGAAGTGCAAATTACGCTACTGCTTTCAATCATGGAACAGCATTTGAAGTTGATTTACAACGACAAAATATGCGAAAAATTTCAACGTTAACATGACATAGACGATAACAGCACTTCCGTAGTTGTTCTTCATATCACAAATTGAAATGTACGCTTCTTCTCCCTCTTCAGTTTTTATTATTGTTTGATCATTTTGAGTGGCGTAACGAATGTTTTTAAATTAATTTGCATGAAACGTGAGAATTTTTTATTTGACTACGAAAAAGTAGAAAAAATGCGTTACATCGTTTTATTTGCTTGCTTTCAGAGAATGTTAATGCTAGGCTTAACAATTATTAATTTATTGTAAGAAATAATGAAGTGAGAATAATTTTTTTATTTATTTAGTAAGACGTGTGAGTGTCACGATACTCATAAATTGAAATGTTTTAGAATCAATTTTCTTCTTATATTGGGCGACAATTCACGTGTGATGTTAAACTAAGCATATTACCAAAGGTCTCATTTAATTAAGATTTTTTTAAATTTATTTTGATGTAGTATGAAATTAGACGGAAATTCTTCATCGAAATTATTATTCAAATATCATTTTAGAAAACTTTTGCTCCCACATTTATATCAGTTGATATGTACATCGTTTATTAAATATGTTTGTATTAACATTTTCATCAGTTTAAAGAGAAAACCAGAAAGACTGTAAAAGAAAAAAATTTCTCTTTGTTGATTATTTTGTCATTTTTTTTTGTCAGCTAAGTAAACGAGATTAATACTAACATCTTAGCATCAAGTTGCATCTTTCTCATATTATCTGACATATGAGTAACATATACAAATAAAATTCAAATATGTAGATACATAAAAAATATTATTTGTTATGATGATAAATCCATCAACAAATTCATCACTTGACTGTTTCATCGAGATATCTAAATAAAAATAAAAAAGTTGCTCAGAAATGAGATTTTGAGTATGATGACTTTATTGAGCCCTTAAATACATACATAAATAAGAAGATAAGGAACGTTTTAAATGAGAATATAATCTCGAAATAAATGTCTAACATTGTTTTAGTGATTTGTTGTGATTATTAACTTATGGTGTAAATTTTTAATACATTGAATAGTTTCAAGTTTCAATAAATTATAGAATTAAATGAACGACGATTCTGCTCATCTCGAAATGTTTTAAGAGTTTCACTACGAATTAACATCCTGCAATAAATTTCAAAAATATTGCAGCTACTTCAAACATTTTACCGTTTATGTTGATCGCTTGCCGTACGCTAAATGAAATGTCATATCGTTGAAAAGATAGGAAAGACTTTCATAAATTATTCGTAGAAAAACTCGAGCGGACATGATGAAGTTCTTAAAATTTGTTAGTGCTCTCACCATCATAAATTTGTTGTTATATTTGTATTATGCCTCGTTCAAATATCTACTCTGTTTAAGTTGAAAGTCTGTTCTAGATAAAAATGCATGTTGTCTGATGTCGTTATAAAACAAATAGAATACGCGTCCTAAATACAGATTTGATTTTAAATGAAATGCTATTGTGAAATTTCGAAAAGATATTTACTTCAAACTCTTTCATTTTGCATTAGAAAAAATTGTTTATCATTTATGATTTTGTCAATGACATTTTTGGGATAGATTATTAATTGTGCTGTCTACATCTCTTGAACGTTGATCGTCACTATACACTATATACGCCTTTTTGCGCAAGTAACGAATTTATTTTTGTGTTTTTTTGCTCGATGATAAGCTTTATGTAATTTTTAATAATTTCCTCAACATGCAAATTGAAATATGTCAGAGTTCATTACTCACTCAACCTCTTGATTTCTTGTATGATTTTTATTTATAATTCTTATTTTTGGTTTTAATTTTTAATTTTTTAAGTCGATTTGTTAATCATCATTACTAACTGATGATGCCCTTACTGCGAGAATAATCACTTGGAAATAGTACAAATTATTATCTTTAGAAAAGATAACCAAGTCTATAAATATTCATGAGTAAATAGAAATTGCAGTTGAGTTAAAGTAGGAATCATTTAAGTTAACATTATTATCCAGAACAGAAGCAATGAGTTAAATAAAGGTAAAGAAAGACGACTCTTCTATAATTTCGTTCGCAAGCAGATTGTGGATAATGTTACACATCCGTAAACAACATAATTGTGAACAACGTGAATAAAAATGTTGAGAAGAAAATAAAAACTAATCAAGTAGGACAAACCTGCTGAGAACATTCCGTTCTACTCACTACTGATGATGATGATGATGATGATGAACGTGAATAAATACTAAGATAAAAAAATTGTTTTCAATAATAAAAATTGTTAAACAAAAATTCACTGATTCTAAAACAGATTTGTTGTTAAATTTCTTTGCTTCTTTGAAGCCTCAAAAATCAATTCGATATGTAATGCTTTTTATTAATTTATATGTGAGCTTTGATTGAAAACATCCACGCATTGGGTATAATATTCAAAGAGACTACCTGTTTTGCGTAAGTCGTAAAGTTTCAGAAAACACGAAACACAATAACGAATATTGGCCAAGTGTTTTCTAAAACATATTGATTTTTGCATAACAATTGTTTTGATCGATTAATAGCTTTGATAAACAAAATTTTATAATCTATTTAACCTAATGTCCAACTCAGTCAATCAATGCACGATTTTTTTGAAGTACAATTAATTGAGAATTAAACAAAAAAATTTTGAAAAACATCCCCACCTCAAACTCTTGATGAAAACCCTTGTAAAAGAAGAAAATAAGTTAAGGTTTCTCAAAATTCATTAAATTTTGTTCACTAGAATTCTCATTTAACAAGTTTGAGGGTTTGAGGCCCTCATTTTAAATAACTCACTATCTGATTTCAGGGGCTTCAAACCCTCAAACTTCTTAAATGAGAATTCTAGTGAACAAAATTTAATGAATTTTGAGAAACCTTAACTTATTTTCTTCTTTTACAAGGGTTTTCATCGAGAGTTTGAGGTGGGGATGTTTTTAAAAATTTTTTTGAATATATTTTTATTTTCAAAGTTTTTAAATGCTTGTTATGTTTCAACATAATAAGTTGCAACGAAATAAGTTTATAAATATATAAAGTCCTTTATTTTTTCTTCGCAATGTTTTTTTTTTTTCGCTGGCATGTTTTTTTTTTCTCAACAAAAAGTGTTGAAAGAACATACATACAAGTTTTTTTGTAAAGTAAAGAGTTTGGGGTGGGGAAAAAATAGAAGAAAAATATCAATATCAGAAACTTATAAAGCACAATGGTATATCCGCTTCTTTGCGATTTAGTGCAAAACCTATCTATTTAAATTAACATGTTTTCATAATACCTATGTGGAAGATCTTTTGAAGCTTCTTGGCCGAAGTTTTACCTTCAGAAATTGGAAGGTCCAAGTATTATCTATTGACTTCAACACTTACTCAGACAGATTTCATGTCTTCGAGATGTTCCAAATATTTGGCGAACGTAAACGTATCATTAAGAAATGAGATTTGGATCTCAATTTCCGTGATAATTTATTAAAATGTTCAAATTATTTTTGTCTCAAATCGAGTATTGTTAGCGACTGAATTAGAGAGAAGCAGATATTTATTTTTATTCTAAACGCAATTTAAATTTTGAACAAATATCAAGACAATAAAGTGATTAATCAAAGCACCCACGTATGTTTTAATGTTTTACTAAACAGAGACGTTGATTGTTTCTATAGAAATCAAATATGCGGCACTTGAGAATTAAATAGTTGCAAATCATTGTTGATGTGTAGAGATCGTTATCACTTTAAAATGAAGGACAAATGATGTGTGATGAGGAAAGAGAGGAGCTTATAATGAATTGAACAAATGCTGAAGGACGTTAATGTTAATAATTGAGGTAAAAAAGGGCTTTCCTTGTCTCATACTATGAACTTCATATAAACTCTCAACATTAAGTGTTGGCATATTTGTACTTCCGTCACTTAATAACAAACTGTGAAAGACTCTAAATAAAACTTTATTCAGCGAAGTACCCGAAGGGCTTTGCACTCCAAATTGTTTTGGAGACTACTAAAGTGCTCTTTCAAATTGTGTTTTATTTGGGACATGACACTTTGTTATCCTTAAATTTGAGACCTCTTAAAAATATTAATATACTTTATAATTATTGATGCTCACGGGAAAGAAATAAATTAATGAAAGTCAATAAATAAAAAGATCTCTTAGTTGATTCAAGGCAACCCCGATTTTATCATTACATAAATAAATCCATTTGTTAAATATCATCTGTCACCGATATGAAAATAATTTAGAAAGAAATTTGATGTTTTTAAGCTTCATTCCCGCATTGCTTACCCAACCAAGTTTACTGTTTGCGTGGAACCCGAGTTTTGTTATAAAAATAATCTAAAGACTCTTAGAAGATCGTGCCAAATGAAAAAAACAATGAATTGCGTCTTAATTATTTTCATTGTTAAGTGATATCCTTTTTTAGTATTTGTAGTTTTTAATCAGAAGTTTATGAAATAATTATGAATAAAACTGAGGTAAAGGTGCTATAAAAATCATGAGACACTCTGGTCGGTCGAATGCCTGCAGAACATATCATATGGCCTGTAAAGATTTTGAGCCAGTTTTCCTACTACTTCATTCTCGTACTTTGATAAATAATTTGTTTATATATTTACAGTTAAAGTTCTTCATTTCGTGGCGCAGTATGTTAAAATTATTTCAAATGATATGGAGTATTTCGCTCGATCAAAAGCAAAAAACTTGAAATTCTTCTCTCTTATTCACGTAGCTTTCATTTTACAGCTTCGTTTCTTATCAGGACGGAAAGCATTGCACGAGCCAGCTTGTTAATAATTTTGTTTATTTTTTCCACAATCCTACGTGAAATAAAAAAAAAGTTACATACAAATGTAATGTAACCCAATGCGCAGGCGTAGTCATTGTAAGTGCATGAAAAATTGCCTATATGAAAATATAAAAAATATTGTCGCAACAAAATCGAAGCAAAAGAAAAAATGTGCAGTTAACAGACCAGTCCACCTAAACTCAAGCAATGATGATATTGCAATTGCGAAAAAAAAGTTTCAGTCTCTAATGTCGGCTATAATTCATTTCGCACGGTAAAATTTCCATAATGACTTTTGAAAATGAAAGCCATAAAATGTCTAAGTTGAAAACATTAATATCGCAAGTAAAGCATCATACTTAAATTAAAACACAAGAATTAAATAGAGTAAATACCGAATTTGGTCATGTATCAATTGTGGCAAAAATTAATTATGGTCCCTTGTTTCATTAATTTTCAGAACTTTCTATTTATTTTTCGTTTTCAAAAATAATATATACAAGAAAAATATTTTGAACCTGTGACGAGTTTTGCAAAAGATCATTTTACGAGTTAAAAGACTAATTAAAAATTTCATAACAACAGCTTTTGTGTTGAAAAGTTTCTTGTCAATTATAAGAGTTATATAAAATAAAATAATTCAAAGCAAAGCATGTTAAATTAATAAGTTAGTAAGCTAAAAAAAAACAAGTGACCACTATAAATTAAAATATTAGATGCCAAGATTTTTCGTAATTATTTTAACAATATGATGCTTTTTCGTAAGCTGCGTCTTTTTTAGTTTTTTATTCACTCACATTAAAACCTTGAAAAGTTTCTCTAAATTTTCACTTAAAGAAGTTGCTCTTCAACACGTGAATTAGCATTCTGACAAATAAAGCTTGTGACAAGAACTTAAAACTTTTAAGTTAAAAGTTAAACCTAAACAATAATTTTAATTTTTTATCTTAGATTTTTTTCTTAACAGTCATCATTTAAGAAAACATATTTTCATTTGTGTCAAAATCCTCTACTGTCATGCACAAGCAAGTGCAATTTAGAGAAATACTTTGTTTATCTACAATTTAAATATCTATTTATGAAAATCATGATCAATATTTAAATTGCAATAAGCTTAATTTTCGTCTTGTGTTTTATGTTAAATAAAGATAGCTGCAGACGTGTTTTAATTTAAGCTAAAAAAAATTGATTTAATTTAAAGTAAAGTTATATCCTTAAATATATATTGACAGTGAAATCTATAGATTGAGTGCTTTTGAAAAACTTACGCTGTCACCTTGCTGGTTTTATTCACTCAAACTTGTGTGCACCTTGAAACTGTATGGACTGTGACTTTTTTAGTCTTTATTATGCAACAATCATTGTCTCTCTTATTTCTTTTGGATAAGTTTACAACTCGAAAAGAGTTTCACAAATAGATATCTGAAAATTGTGAGTTGGACGATTATTTCTATTTACATAAATTTACTTATAAATTTTTCAATCATTTTTCGATGAATCTTCCAAATACCCATTTAAAAACGTCAATTAATTCTTAACAATAAAATAAACCCGATGTAATTAAGTCAACATTAGCTACATTATTAAAGAAAAATTTACGATTCCATTGAAATTAGGAAATTGAATTGCATTAAGATGTTTGGCTTTTGTAATCAACAGCAGCATGATTGGTTAACGTAGCATTGAAATAAAAGCAAATTTTGTGCTTAAAGTCTTATAAAATGACAAAATATGGATTTGATTGGATGATTAAACTTCAATACCGATTATATTATATTTTTAGTTTAATCGAGCGATAATTTATCGAGCTGCACAATATTCATCTGGATCCTTGTGCTTTGAGATTAAATATTAAAAACAGTTAAAAGATGCTGGTCACAACTTACGATTAAATAATGTGAGTGTGGGACGATATTTGAGCTTAACTGTAACAAATCTTTCACCACTGCCTACCAGCCAATAAAGCTTGAGATTTTATGCAAATTTCAAATAGACATGTTTGTCCAAAATCGAAACATTCAACACAAAATCAACTTCCTTAAACAACTAACGGTTAATTATTTAAATTTTATTATCGGCAATGAATTGAGAATGTCAAGATGTCAATTAACTCGAATCAAGATCTCACTCATTACCATAAAAAGAGATTTAAAAGCGAAGTATTTTCTGCAGCCTTTATTTCTTTTTTTCCTTGTCAATGGTCAAGTGTGGGTGATGATTCTTTAACTTTTTTTTAAATCACAAAGAAATCCATTATACAACGGACAAGACAACGTTAAAGCTTCATTCATGATTTGTGTTTCCTTCGTGTTGCTAATTGACATGAGTGACGTAAATGTCTTTTAATGCCTCCAGAGAAGTATTTTGATGAAATAAGTTTAGCTATTATTTTAGCAACTTTTTCAATAGTCCGGCTTATAGATTATCGAAATATTAAAATAACTACGAAATTTTCTCCTTATTAACCATCTTGTTGAAAGCTTAAAAGAACATTTAATATTCTTCAATTCATTCAATAATCTCGATTGAAAAGATCAAAACCACTTCTTTTCTATTTCTGAGTTGCAAATGTTCTTTAAGCTGTTGAACTCTGGTAACAACAAAAGCACAATATCCGTCTTGTTCTCGCAATTCTTTTTAAAATTTTTCGTCATTCGAAAATCATTAAATTACTAACAGTTTATTTCTCAATAGAATTAGTGTGTCTGTTGTTATTTATTTCTTTAGTTTTACTTAAATTTTGTAGTGTATGAATAAATAACAAAGATTTTTATGATTAATGTTGTATATTTTATAATTTGTTAATATCACTAAAGGCACTACTTTGTTGCTTCTTTAAAGTTGAAACATGTATAGTTAACTAAGATGTAATTAAAATGTTAATGTATATTTATAGTGTAGTAATTCTGTTTACTCATTGAATCTTAATAAATTTCTCGAGAAAATTTTAGATCCCTATTCAGGAGTAAAAATTTGAAAACAATTTTCCTTTAAATTAATATCAATTATCTACTCAAATACACCACAAAATTTAATAATTTTGTGATTTTTTTAAGAATTATGTAACATGTTAGACATATTAATAACTATTAAAAATAAACATTAATCTCAGTCATAGCTCAAACAGCAACAAATTTATCAATGCACTACAAAATTTCAAGACACCATTTATGGAACACTCCCAATGAAGAATGGTTATTTATCAATTAGGTATTTAGATTACGATTTCAACTTGCGCACATTTCGTTGCATGAAATTTCTTTTTTCTATTAATTTTGAAGAAAATGCCTGAAAACCCTCCAATTGATGACTGAAAAGAAAAACAAAAAAGAATCATGAAAAAAGTTTTCTAGATTAATGACATTTTTTTGCTAAAGATTCCAATTATTATTAGAATAATTTTGCAAAATCCATCATTATAAATATTTATTTAGTAATGAAATTATTTAATTTAGTTGAGTTGTATCTTCACTTATCCAATAATTTTTCTTTTTTATTTTCAAACAGCATGCAAATAATGTTCGCGTAGCCGCTGAAGATTACATCGTACGTCGTCAAGCACGTCAAAAATCATTGACTCGTTCAATGACGACTGGTCTTGCCGGTCCAATTCTCAGCATGGGAGCAGTTCATTACTTACCAGCAGCAAAGAGTGGTACATTCTTCGCTCGTGATAATGTTTCAAATTTCATCACTTGGTGCAGGTGAGTTTTGCATATTAAAATAAATCATAACAATGAGAAATGATGGTAGCAATTAATTCAAAAAAAGAAAAACAAGTTTTTGAAAGATTCCAACAAAGATTGTTACGAAGCACGGAAGAAAGTAGAAAATATTGGTCAATGAAATGTCTTTGTTTTTTAAAAAAACAGATATTTATCTTTGTTTGTTCAAGAAAAGCTTATATGTACCATAATACAATAATAGTTATTAATCGAGCATTGTTCATTAATTAGCTCTAATGAGCTCTAATGATTGATTATGATGGATAATTTTTCATTCCTATTATGTTCATTCATGAGAAGTTTGTCCGGCTCATGGCAAGCCCAATGACAAAAGGTATGAAAATAGAAACCTAATACTAAAAAATAAAATAAAAGAAGTATCAAACTCACGTGGTAGTCTGTTGCAAAATATTCATTTTTCATGCTCTGTTAAGCTCGATTAAGTTATGCGGACACATTTGTTACTCAAGGTGTGATGATAAAATACTATTTATTGATTTATTTAAGTCAAACTTTTGCTTATCTGGTTTTCCTTTATTTGAAAAGGTTGGCAATTTTTTTTTATTTCATGCATAACCTCATAAGTATACACAAAAATCAAAAGAAAAAAATTATTTCCAGATAATTAAATTAACTTAAAGACAAAGAGTAAGATTCAAAACAGCAAGCGTTCATACTATTGCAATAAACTGATTTTCGATTTCAGAACATTGAAGCAAAGGAATTACCTAGTTTGCTTTTTATGCACGATATTAAGTATCGTAAGGCTTTGCATAGTTTGTCGTTATTTGTTGAGTATGCTTTTAACACCATATGATGTCAATTAATACCAATGAATGTCGGATGACAACATCATGTCGTGATTAAATTCCAATTTGTGTTTAATGTTGAATGATTCACCATGAAAGACAATTTAATTTATTCGATCAAGTGAACGTCGAACGATTGAAATTTATTTCAAACATAAAAGTTTATACAGTAAAACTTTGATAAACAGATATTTCAAGGGACACAAAAAATTATCTCTTAATCGAGGATATCTGCTTATCAAGGATTCGAGGGTGTTGAAGAAATATAAAAATATAATTTTAAGCCGACAATCCCCAATATTATATAATTTTAATATTATTTTAACTTAGCNATGTTGAATGATTCACCATGAAAGACAATTTAATTTATTCGATCAAGTGAACGTCGAACGATTGAAATTTATTTCAAACATAAAAGTTTATATTATCAAACTGTCATGTTAGTTAAACAGATGCAATGCACAAATAAATCAATCAAATTTCAGATAATCCATTCAATAATTTCACTACAAAAAAAGCAGAATTTTAAAACAAGCACTTTATAGTAAGAGTTTTAAGCTTAAGTATTTCGTTTCAATCTATGTTTTTGAATCTTTCTCTAAATGGTCGAATGATTAATCTTTCACTTAACGAAACATTTTATTTTACTAATTTGAATAACATGGAAATAACTAAGTTTCGATTTCACTATGATTTAAACAGAAATTGCCTGCAGATTTTTGAATGTTTACTTTTCGAAACTGACGACCTAATAATGCGAAAGAATGAGAAACATGTAATCTTATGTTTATTGGAAGTAGCTAGACGCGGAGCTAGATTTGGTAAGTCACAAATTAATAGAATTGCATAATAATAAAAAAAAATCATTAAAATAATCTAATCATTTCTCAAACCTCATCTATTTTAAAAAGGGATGTTAGCACCAATGCTGGTGCAAATGGAGAGGCAAATTGACAGAGAAATTGCCGCTGACAATAAAGCAAATGGTGTTTCTTTTGAAACACAAACCGATATTACACATATGATTTCAATTGGTACTGAAAACAGCTTTGATTCAGATTCAGAAGACGAAGAAGATGATAATGGGCCAATGCTGATGTATGGACCACAGCCACAAATTGTTACCAATGATTTGAAGAGCTTGGATGAGATGGTAAGTTATTTTCTTAATATTAGTCGCGGTTTCGTTTCAAATGTTCTAAGTTTGCTTCTTGATTTTTTTAAAATATGAATCAGGAATAAAAACTTTAAATCGTTTAAAGCTTTTTAAGAGATTTCCTTTCATTAAATGGGAAGATTTGTGTCTTCAAACTTCTTAATTGAAATCCTACGTCGCTCATCGTAGATATAATCGGTGAATGAACTTTAGTATGTAAATAACTCAAAAAATTTTAACTTTTGATGATGGTTGGTGATTGGAAATTAAAGACAATAAAAAAAATGAATCGATCTGCTTTTTTATTTTTCCATGTAAGCTTTAGAATTGAATTCCATTTTTGTTCCTATAATTAAAACTTACTTCCAAATCATTTAACATTTGCAACACAGCTTAATGGAAGCAAAAATTTTCTGTAAAAATATATATATATATTTATAATCGATGAAGCTTGTTTGTTGATGGTGTAATTTATTGGTTTGTTTATCTTTTGTTTCCTATTTTTATTATCGATTTTTATATGATGATCTGGTGCATGAATAGCTTCAATTCACATTAATCTATAGTCGAGAAGCATATTTTTAATGGAACATGTTCCGAAAATTGAATGGGATTAAAGTTAAATCCGATCGGTTACACCAGCCGAAAAACGAAATGAAAAAAGTCAATGCATGAGGTTTGCATCATATCTTGGTTTACTCTCAGATTTGGGCAAGGAACGTCTTGCGCTACATTGGAGTAATCTGGGTTCCACCAGCGCAATAAATTTTGGTGGACGTGATACTTCCACCAGCGCAAAAAAAATTGGAGGAAGCGATACTTTTGGTAGCGCAACACATTCCGGCGCTACTAATTCGCGCTACTTATTTCAACTAAGTACCACAAGCGCGAAGCGCAATTGGTTGCGAAGGAACCATTTTGCGCTACTAAAATGGTATCACTTCCCCTAACGTTTGCGCTATGTGGACGTATCGCAAATACCACATTTTTTGCGCTACGTGGAAGTACTGCAAAAGAAATGTCTTGCTAAGACATTTTTTGCAGTCAAGTACGCTACCAGCGCAAGACATGCCCATCTCTGTTTACTCTCATTTCTATTCTCTTACCTAAAATATATTCGTTGCGCACATGAAGTTCAGTTGCATAAATAGATTTTTACGGCATAGGACAATCAACTTTGTTGTAGTTTTATGCGCCTTTTTATTTTAAATTCTTCTCTTTTTTGTTTGAACCTCTATTGTTTCCAATTCTCGAATATCATAAAATTAAAAAAAACTTGTAAACAGAGCTGAGGGAAGACTAAGTCGACGAGACCTGATTTTTTGTTGATTATTTTTATCCAACTATTTATTCATCTAAGTAGCAAGTTAATCTGAAATCTCATTAAAAATCAATTTAATCATTCATGTTTCTATAGATTTTACATTTGAATGCATTCTTTAAAATGAAAACTAGTTAGACAATGAAAAGTAGAGAACGACGATACAGAAGAGTAAAATGAAAACGAAATGAAATTGTAATTTTGAAAAATTTTGACATTACAATTACCCTTGCATGGTAATTGCCTATGAAAATATAGCCCAGAGGTCATTGCATATGATTAAAAAAATGTAAAATAAAATTTTTGAGCATTATTCAAAATTATGCGTTAAATGAATTTATGTTTAACGAAGTTTAATTTTCGAATGTTCCAATAAGATGGTCGTATCAGAAACTCGTCAATTTAATAAAAAAAAATCTCTTAAGCCTCGTAACAGGGTTTATTTTTTTTCATTTCTATTTACATAAATGTTTATTTATTTATTAATATTATACAAATTACAAACATTTAGTCAAAATATTTTGTGATTTATCTTCATGCTTTGTTGTAGGATTAAAATTTTCTTCTCCGTCAGTAAAAATTTATTAAAATCACAATGTTTGCATATTAAGTACACGACGAGTAGTTGTCGACGACGCAATGAGCTCTACAACAAAAGTTTATAAAACTTTTAACTTATTCCTTGACTGATCAAATTATTATAAAAATCCGATAAAAAATGCTTGGAAAACTCTAGATTGCTCCTATGATCATAAATTCAACTTAATGATTGATGGAAGAAGCACGAATAAGTAAACTGACCTAGACGTGGACCAACAGTTGACGAAAATTTTGTTTTCTGTTTCATCGACGATGAATAAGCTACAACGAAAATTATACATTTCAAGTTGATTGAATTCTTAAAAGAAATGAAAAGAAAAGAGCGAATGACCTCAACCTTCATCGATTTAATTTCTGTTTCCTGAGAATTGTTTCCTCTTTTTCGCAAATTTCAACCATTAATCTTGTCTTTATCCTACAATGTTTTCTTTATTTTTATTAAAATCAAATAGCACGGAAATACTCTGTTGATCCATTAAATCCCTAATCAAAGGATAATATCATCAGTCTCGACATAAATAAAATATAGAGATATTAATTTTATTCCAAAACGAAGGTTTTTAATTTTTATTACCATTTTGGTTCTTTATTTATCTTTATAAAAACACAAACGCCCATCTTGAAACTAAGGTTAAAAACGAAGAGTATTTCTGATTCATTTCGATTTGGTCTAATGAATTGAATTCAAGATTGAAACCGACATGATGCTTGTGAAGGTCATTTCTGTAAAATAAAATGCTTAATTAAGAAAAAAAGGAAAAAACTTGTTTTGTGAATAATTTTATGGACTTTCCGGTAGCCAATTATTTCGTGTAAGCTTAACGTAAAGTATAAAAGTAGACACAATTGTCCTACTTTTTGTTACTTAGTATAAATGCTAGGCAGCCAAATCTTTTCCATTCACATATAGGTATTACAATCACATGCCAACGACTAAATTAAGCTAAAATATCTTTTAGTTAATGGAAAAATCAATTTTTGTATTGAATAAGCAACTGTTTTACTACGCAACATAATGTGACAGCATACTTTGCCACATTAAAATGGTGTATATGAACCAATAAATAATATTTCTTCCTCTTTAAAGAGGCTGCTCAAAAATGTAAATGATCTCTCCATTAAACATAACATAAATGAAAATGAGTTGTAAAATATGTCAAAATTTCAGTAATTTTTCTTTTACGGTCAATAACTGTATGTAGTCTTTTGAAACGATATGTAAATATTGTGATTCACAAGATTTTGTAATAATCCATTAAAATGATGAAAAGAAGTGAAACAATGAGCCGTTTGATGCTTTTATTTGTTCGAAAAGAAAGTTAAATGTTTAAAATTGATTATTGAATTGAAATGTCCATTTTTAGGTGAGCAATGCAATTTATTTATCCAAAGCTAAAAAACATTTACCTACGTCAAATTGTGAATTGAAAATAGTAGATTACTAGCATATGGAAAAAATATTATTCAATAAAAAATTTTAGTTCTCTCATCAGATATTTCCACTTTTTAAATAAAAATTCATTAAAATTTTTCAACTTTGGTTCATCATAATTATGTACTTCTCTTTTAAATTTTCGATAATCAACGTTAATGAAAGTTTCATCATAATTATTGAATGTATGATTTATTCTTGAGTCAGAGATAAAACCCTTGAAAGCATTTTTGTCTTTTTTATTTTATATTTATGCATATTGAACCTCTAATAAATAGTTAATATTCATATAGGAATGAAACATTGTCTGTGGATTTTACAGATAAGAATCTCAATATATGTATATAAAAATTATAAAATTGCACAGAAGTTTCATTTCACGTTCTCCTGCGATATTTATTGTGTGTGGGCTCTTAATGGATATGACTTTACAAAGCATATGTATACAAAAGTGATTATTCGCTTTAGAGCACAATGTGCTGAAAAAAAGCAATAACTTCAGATTTGTTGCACAAATAGTTTGTTTTTAAGCAGAATACTTGGATCACAAACATTTGACTAAATTTATGATCATTTGAGATGTTAAAACGTTAAATCCATTGGTCTACAGTTTGGTTGATAGACTATGAAAATGGTTATAAAACAGACTAACTGCTGACTATGATTTATGCCGATGACTAAAGCTGTCAACTCACTGTTTCACCAATAAATTTAAATCCATTTACAAGGCTTTTCATTGCTCGGTTTTGAAATCGTATTGCAACGTGAATTTCTAGTACATTGGCCAATAATGTTCATTTCAACCTGTTGTCCATAATTTTTGCTGTTAAACTAAACTAAAGATCCTATCTTTCGAAAAAGCGTTAAGACTTTATTTTTAATTTCTTTTATTAATTAATCAATACAATTAGCAAATCTACATCTATTTTGAACTGTTATCATACTTAGATATTATACTCAAATGCATAATACTTTAAACATAATAAAAAGCCATTTTGTCTAAAGTGACTCACAAGTATAGGTGCAACTTGCTCACATTTGGCTCACAACTCACATGAGCTCAACTTTATATTTAGATGGGTCACCATTTTTTTAATTTGTTTTTCGAAGCTCATATTATTATTGATGAAAATATTTAAGCATTTTAATAATTATTTTATAAATCATTTTCACAATGTAGACTACATTAAAAAATTGAAACATGATTATTGATATAAAATATTCCAGATAAATAGTAAGATAACTATAAATAAAGAGAAATGTGATTGGAAGATAAAGTTTTCGTGCTGCCGTTGCAACGCGTTGAATCTACTTTTAGAGTATACCAAGATTTGTTCAAAAGAAATAAACAGGCGCATTAGAGTGAATGATTCGGAATATAATTTTATTGAGCAATAAAATTCTAATTCAGTCTATTGAATGTTTTTCCTCTCATTCTTCCTTCACATCATCAATGATTGTGAATTATTTTCTTTTTGAGTTTCTGTCTCTTCCTCTTTCTCGTTCATTTCACAAAACCTGCAATTTTCAAATTGTGATCAGATTATTATGCATTAAATATGCAAAAAAAATCATGCTGTTCCGATTCCTTTGCTTATTTCTTTGCAGTTTTTGTAAAAGAATCTCTTCAGAAGAAAAAATTGAAAAAACAGTAAGTAACGTCACGATTTGACGAAAGTCACTACAATGCCTACGAAAAAGGGCATTGCAAAAATCCCGTTGTTAAGTTTTTGATGTAATCGAAGGAACTCTCTTCTGGTTTTGTATTGAGTGTAATAAAAGTTAAAAGAAAAATTTGTAAATCACCTTATCGAATCATATAGATCTTTTAGACAAGCAGCTATGTGAACATACTTGTAAAACATAAAAAATATTAGCATTTAAACTAATTTACATAAAATGGTTTTCACTCTCAGAAACAATTTTACAGCTTACTGAATCGTCAAAGTCACTAAAGGTTACAAATATTCACTACTAAAATAATTGAGAATTAGCCAATGAAGTCGTTTATCTACTGATTTTGTTTTGTTTTCTTTATTCACGCGCGAAACACTTTAAACTTTTCAATTTTTTATTGTTCACGATGAAGTTTTTAATTAATGTACATACATGCAGCTTAGCGATTAATTATATGTACATAAATGATCTGTGGAAACCAAATGTGTGTTTACATTTTTTGTAAAGCGAAACGCTTTCGGTATCAGTTTCAAATTATTATCATAAAATTATTGCTTGATTTCAATTAAGTAAATGATTTAATTTATACATAGTTTTATTCCTGCTGAATAATTAACAGTTTGCGTCTATCAAATGAGAATAATAAAAAATTTGATTAAAGTTTTCAATATTTTCAAAGAGTGTTTTGAGTTTTGAGAATAATTACACGAAAAAAATTGAAAACATTTTTTCACAGCATACATATTGGATCATAAGTATCACAATTAAGCAGTGCCATAGAAATTATTTAGATTTTATTTAAAAAAAAATGACATCGTTGAACGAACAGAAATAAAAAATGAATAATATAGTAAAATTCAGTCTTAAGAGACGCTTATTTATATAAAGAGCTTGAAGATAGTTTGAAACAATAGTTTACATTATTATGTAGTTTGATTGCATGCTTATATTTGTTTTTTATGTTTTAAATTATCGGTTTTGCAAGCTCAAGATTATTCATCAACAACGTGGTGACTTCAAAATCTTCTCCTAATGTTTGAACAATCGATAAATAGATGTATTTTAGTCAAAAAATATCATTTAATAAATTTTATTAATCTTTTTTATTTATGTTTTTTTTCTTTAAAGGTTCGTGATTTGGTTGAGAAATGTACGTGTCCATCACAATTCCCAATGATTCGTGTTTCTGAAGGCAAATATAGAATAGGAGACACCAAAGTGTTAATTTTTGTTCGAGTAAGTTATCCAACATAATTATTTTAGTGATTTATGCTGAATTGAAGGAGAAGAAAAAAACAATGGTCATTCGAGGTTAAAGATCATCACTTAAATAGAAAAAAAATGATCTAAGTTTTTTTTAATTTATGACTTCCACCTCTGATACCTTCTGATGCCTTGTTACATAAGAATGAGAAGCAAACAAGATTGGAAGCGCCTCTAGTTGAGACAACTATTGTGCGATATTGGTCAGCATGAAATGTTGATTCCATGCTGTGAAGTTTCCATTGTTTCATTTGATGAATGAAGGAAAAACCAAACTTTTTTCCCATTGAAAATATATAAGAAGCTTACCAGAAAAGAAAGTAAACTTTGAATTGAAAATGTTCGGAGTTCAATGAGAATGAGAACAAAACGTTGAGTCATAAAATGATGCACATTAAACTCCATTTTCATTCTTATCGAAACTTTAGCGATCGGCAAGACGATCAGCTCTCGCATTACAAACTGTTTACAGTAAGAATAGAAGATATTTTAATTCATACGACTTTTCTTTACATAAATGCTAAATTTACCATAAATTTCAACACGAATTTCAATTAGTAATGGAGACACCTGGCTATTCGTTGTTACTTTTCCTTTTACACAAACTTCATCCGATATCATTCATTCGACATTTTTACACCAATTAAATTGCCAATTGTATTTCACCACGAAGAGATATCTCTGAGTCGTGTCTCGATTTTTGTCTAACAAAGAATTGACATTATTACTAATGCGCTGTGTGTGAGAACTGAGTTTATTGCATTCTACAATATTCAATTCAATACTTAGTTAATCGTTCGATTATAACGTTCAAATCTATCGACTGCAGAACAGATCAAAGACTTTCTAATCTTGTGTAAAATCCCAGATAAACATTCCATATTTTCATAAAGCAAGTAGCTACGTAACATAAAGGTTTTATTATCAATGAAACGGGATTTAGAAAAAATAAACACGTTTTTCAATTATTTGAATGATCTATTTGACTTGGGAGAGGGTAGAAATCAACATCTAAGCCACAGATTATTTTTCGCATTATTCCTACAAAATTTCTTTCGCATTCCAGCAAAGATAGCAAGTTTTAATGTAATCAGCATTGTTCAACCTCATCGTTTTTTCATACGATGTCATTACACAGGTTTACACGAGATCGGGATTTTGGTTCTCACAGAATAATTACGAATTTTTATGACTTTTTCTAATTTATCAAGTGTATGTTTTGAATATAAAAACTTATGAAAATTGTCTTTGATGATGATTTTTCAATCAAACGAGAATGGTTGGGACGCCAACTCAGCAACATTTATGAAATATTTCAAATTTCTTTCCTTATTAGGAATGTGTATCTATTGCATTAAATATGTTTAAGTTAAAACTTAAGCCCTATAATTTCATATTGTTTTTTCTTTATGGTCATGATGTCGACTAATTTTTTCATGAAATGAAATTGAAAATCTATTTAATGGTGAAAGGAAGTCTTGGGAAACTGAGCATTCGATGACTAACAGTTTTTTTCTTGTTTCGTTCGAAGTTGAAATTGAAATAGTTAAGTGCTTTACAGCGCTGCGTCTCTAATTTTTCACTAGTCTTCGCAACTTTTATAAAGTTAAAGGATATTCATTCTTCTTCAAACTTTTTACAAATAGATTTTGAGATCGCATGTTATGGTGCGTGTTGGAGGTGGATGGGATACACTCTCACATTATTTAGACAAACACGATCCATGTCGATGCAAAGCTCAACATCGAACATCTGTAGCTGCAAAGTTGTTTACACGAACAAATCAACAAAATGGCATCGAGTTGCACAAAGCTCAAGTTGTGTATGAAAGGTGAGTCACGATGATCTTATCAATAATATTGCAATACCAGTATAAAGCCTTAAAATTTGGTTTGAAAAGCCCTCAAAGCATTGCGTAAAAGACTTTTTCTTTTTATTTATTGCCTTGCAATAGCGCATACGTTTATGTTTGTAAGCGCGCATTCAATTGAATCAAATATGTACTGAAGAAAATAATATTTTCTATTTGTTTTCTTCTAAATGATGAAATGTCACAAATTAAATGTTATGCGCAATTTTAAAGAGGATAAAGTAAACGACATTAAATACGAAAAATTATTTTTAATTTCTCTCCTCTAGAGTGCGCAATGCAATTAAAGCAAGATTTTAAACGTGCTTAAGTGTTGTAAAATCTTTATCGAAGCTAGAATTTCTGCTTAAAGTACAGGGGATATTTTCTCGATTGAACGTGGAAATGTTGTATGAGAATTTTAATTTTGTTTAGGTGATACAATGATGAACGGAAAAAAAATCGAATCTAAGATCATTTAGGAACGCTGACTGAGAGGTTCAATTTGCACAATCACAAAAAAAAGCGTGACGCTCTCAGTCTAAAAAATTGAAATAATGATATTTGCATTACATTTAAGCACCGTTTTTTTACTTAAAACAACGATTTTCTCGATGCAGCGATATTTTTTTTCGTCATTTTCAGCATCGTTATATCAAGATTCCATTATACTTTTTATGATTAATTAAGTTACCTCCTTTATTTATATTACGCTTCCTTTAGATCACCGTCAGCATCACGAAAGTTTTCAACTGGAAATATGGCAGCGTCATCGACTGCTGTGGGAAACTTACAAACTAATGAAAATTTGTCACTGCCAACATGTAACAGAAGTCGTAGTAGAAGTCCAACTGGGGAACGTAAGTCGAACATAACAAGCCATACCCCAGAGCCTAGTCAGGTAAGTGCTTCTCGATCTCTTTTCGTAAAATGACCAAAAAAGTATGAAATACAAATACAATTTTTTTTAATTTCGACAGACAAGCGAGAAAACGTTTTTGACAGCATCACAAAGTTTTCAACGTCGCTCAATGTCGCCAAGCCCTCGACACTTGACTGACATAAGAAAGAAGCAAAGCTCTTTGGAGATCCCACAATCAACAATATCGACACATATCTCATCTGTTCAGATTCCACTTGCGCAAGATGACCCAGTGCTGAGTGATTTAGCGAAAATTGAAAGCACCTCAAATGGAACAACAACCAACAACGATGGAGCTAATAAATATGAGAATGCCAGTGATAATGGAAGTGAGATCAGTGATGAAGGTTACAGATCATTGGGCATCGTGCAATCAAATAACGCAAAAAGAATTTCACTTCATAGTCAGGTTTCGAATGAAGATGCAGAAGCTTTTGGCAAGATTATAAATAAATTAAATTAACTCATGAACGAAATATAAATTTTGATTTAATTAACAGGACGTCATGATAGAAATTCACCTGAAATAATCACCCCAGCCAGTGATGAAGTAACATTAAGTGAACCTAAACCCCATTCAACAATTCTTTTTGAGAAAACTGTTGATTCAATTAAAGAAATCGAAACGAAATTTGAAAAATCAGGAATTGTGGTTAAAGACAATGACATCAGTGTTGATATTGCTTCAATGACTGGTTTGAGAAAGACTGGATTCTCTGAAGTTTTGTACGAAGACAATCCAATTTTCGCTGTGAGAAAAGGACCACAATCAAGAATCCCAAAATCACCGATGCTAACGCGGCGTAAAAGCATGGATAATTGCAGTACATTCATGACTCCAGAAGAAGAAACATTCGGAAGAATTTCAACTTACCGTTCAGTTCGTAAACCACAAAAACAAAAAGAACGAACCTCGTTGAAGGAAAACACATGGAATGGACGATCATCAGCGACTCCTTCAAATCAAACAAAGAAAAGACCGATAATGACGTCAGATACTTTCAAAACGCCATCACGAACAGCTTCTCTTACTAGAAATACGCCAACAAGATCATCAGCACAAGAATTTGATATAAGAACGCGCCAACGACCTTCAACAAGAACGTCATCATCAGTAAATACATCGCCTAACAAAACAAACAATAGCAACACAGTACAATCACCGTTGGCACAACAACTATTAGAAGCTGCTGGAAAAGCGAGAAACGATGCACAAATTCTCATCAAAATCAAGCAAATTCTTAACGATTATGCTTCAAAGAATAAAATAAACGGTGACTTTGATGATTTCACAACAACGTGGGTGAATAACAATGGGCTTTTGGAGGATGCCATTGATGAATCACTTGTTAAATCTCAATCGAACAGAAATTCAAGTATTTCTACGTCATGCGAAAGCAATCCGACAGCAACGTCATCAGGGGATCTTCCTGTTTCTGCTACTCTCTCACCACGACGTAGTAATAAAGGAATGTCGAAAATTCCAGCACCGGTTCGTTCCAATACCGGATTGTATTGACAGCGATCTTCATCATTGATTTGTAATGGCATGGGAAAAAAATAATCTTTTATGACAGCATTTAATTTAATCCGTAAGGTGAGTTATAAATGATGTTATAATTTTGTAATATCATTGAAATCCGTCCCGCTACCATTTATGCTATTCAATGTTGGCCTAATTATTAAATTAGTATTTTTTTCATTAAGTCAGAGCTCTCAGTATAAAAGATTTGTAGTAGAAAACAATTACATAACATTCTGTTGTCTCTGTCGACAAGCTTTCTGATCTTTATCGAAAAACCATTTGAGATCATTCGATAAACGATTAATTACTGTGACTTCAAATTGTAATAAGGAAAGGAGCTAGTTTTGTCACTATTAAAAAATCTCAATTAAGATAATTCCATTATAATCGATTGAGTTACATATGTTGTTATTGTCTTTTGAATATTTTCTCATTCAATTCATTAATGGGTGGAGTTTGGAATTAATTTCAATGAAAATTAACTTTTTTACTGAAATCTTAATTTAAACGACTTCATTGAATGCTGCCGCTTACTGACAGTGAATCTGTTCTGTTCAAGATCAATTAATGTTTGAATTTATAAATGCAGTTGTAAATTATATTCAGTCCTCAAGCAAATTTGATTATCTATTACTATATGAATGAATAAAATTATATCTTTTTTATCTTTTTGTCGTTACAGATTATGCAAGAGATGAAAACTAAATTATTTTTAAGATATTTTAAAATGAAATAGGAGTAGAAAATTGATTAAAGAATAAAGTGTTGCATTAATTGCAATTCATCTAAGTATGACACTAACATCTCGAGAGAGTTTAATTGCATTGCAAAGACAGAAAAGTGCAGTTAAGTGAATGATAAAATGGCAGGGATTTAAAAGAAAATGACATAATTGAATGAAAGCAAGGATTGTAATTGTATGCCTCGAACGGAAAACATGACAAAACACTACGGCGAGTGGCGAACGTTTTATATTTCACATATTTTCTCACTGAATACATGTGAAGTGAAACTTTTTCCTTACCATGTTAAACTATGTGTTAATGGAAAAATTATTAAGATTAAAAAGCAAAAGAAAATCAATTAATATGATTATCAATTATTATTATTATTATTATTATTATTATTATTATTATTATTATTATTATTATCTTCATACAATGTTATTGAAACATTTACTTTTATATGCCTATATAAACAACATGAATACTATAAAAGCAAACGATACAGCAACGACAACATGATGGATGCAATCGTAAAGTGATAGTTTAAGTTCCAAATCTAATATTAATTGATTGAATTGAATTGGAAGTATAAGTTCCCATTAAGTTTAAAAACAATTTTATTTGAATGGTTGTGTAGATAGGCTTGAAAGAATTTTTCAGAAAAATGTATAGACTTTTGAAATTAAAAAAAAAAGATGAAAAAACCTAAAATATATGGTGCTTTTCACGCATAAATACACTTACCATGTTTTCCTCTAAGTCTTTCAATTAAACTTTCTTTAAAAAAGCAGAGTTTGTCTCAAGGGCTTCTTAATCGCTAATAGTTATTTCCGTAAGTTGATCAGTGTACTGCAGTGGCTTAAAATTATTAATGATTACGAACTGAGGGAGTGATTGAAAATTTAAATTGTATTTAACCGAACAATTGCTCTCAGTAACAAAAAAAAGTTGTAACAAAATATTTTCGACAGTATCAGGTTCAGATTAAATGCCCACTCTAGATAGAAATTTATTGATAAATTTTTTGTTCATCAAATGAACATTATATCGAACGAAAATGTTTTTTTTTAAGAAAAGTATAAACAAAATGATTGCAGCCTTGATATGAAGAAAAAAAAACGTGTAGACTATGAGGAATGTATTACCTACATATTTTTGTCTAATTAGATTAGACCTCTCCTGTAACCAATTTAATCTTAGAAGTTTTATAGCTTTTATCATTCAAAGACTTTCCTATAAGAACTTTTCTCGGACTGGGGACCAGTCCTGACCTGATGATGATGATGAACTTTTCTCGGAAAAATTCTGCCACATAGTTTATTTGACATCTTTAGATAGTAAGAAAAATATTTTTCTAGGTTTTCATTCACTTCCAAATTAACATAGATCTACATCTTAAAACATATTTAACACATAGGAAAATTAATATCTTTAATATTGAAATTTTACAGCATAAATGACATTTTATTTTATTTTGTTATTTCAAGTGCAATTTAATATTTTTAAATATAGTTCTTTAAGTTGATTTTTTATTTTCATAAAAGGCTCCATTAAAAAGTTATACCTAATTAAATCGAAAATATGCATGAAAAAAATATCTGATAAAAACAATAAAATTTTGTAGAAATAAATAGTTTTCGTATTTTATTTGTCATGAATATTGTTTACAGAATAAAAGAACGTTCCAGAAGCGACCAAGTCATGAAATTCATCCAATTTAAATCGATACATCAAATATTAACTGAACTTTCTGTGTGTTTTGGGAAATGATATTTCTGTTGTTTTTTTATTGATCAATTTAAAATTGTCTAACCAAATCAGGCTTCAAGGTTATTGATCCTTGGTTTCACAATGTTTTTGCTTTTTTCTCTCGAATTCATTTGTTGGAGAATCACATAGAATAACGAAATAATTGTCAAGGTCTTCTTCACAGCCTTGCCATATTTGGAGACTCCAAAAAAATTAAATAAAAATGAAATCGAAGAGCATGTTTTTGATGTTATTCGTGCTTATTGTTCAGATATTAGTGAACAAGATAAATCTAAACAAATCATTTTCATCATGGAAATAATGACTTGCGGGCATTTTGGCAACTTCGGAAGTACAAATAAAGCCGGTAGAGGAAGTTTAGCTTTTGAAAGGTTTTTATTTATGTACTTTCTTTGTTGCTTTTTTGAAATAGTAAACTGGAAATCAGATATTTTATATTCATCAAGAATACGTTTATGGTATCATCAAGAATATCAAATAAAATTATTTTTCGTTCAATTTAAATTTACATAAAATTTATCATATCTAATTCAAGTGAGCCATAAATGTAATTCGCATTTTATGGTTTGTTTGCGTAACCTCTTTGCAAGTTGCAATGGATGTTATTCAAAGATTTACTAACAATATGCATTGCGGAGCAAAATAAAATTATGATAGTAAAATTTATGTAAGAAATAGTTTTAGTTGGCAAACAAAGGAACGGAACTGTCGATACATTTTTTTTCCTTATTTCGTCATCTGTTCTGATGGTCACTGTTATATACAGTTACTTCGAGAACTAGTAACACTTCTCGCGAATTGCACAGTGGAACTTTGATAAACTGATATGTCAAGGTGGAGAAAAAATATCAGTTTATCGAAGTTATTATTTTATCGAGGCATCAGTTTATCAAAGTTCCACTGTAAAATAAATGGAAAAAGAAAAAAGATTTTTTCTCAACCGTCTATCGAATTTCCTTATATGGAAAAAAAATAAGCGTTGAGGAAAGAAATAAAAAAAGTCGTTGATCGGATGAACTTGGACTCTTTTAAGAACTATTTCCTTTTTCATTCCTTTCACACATTTTATTCTCTGGTGATAATTAACGTTCACGTTTGAGAAAGATATTGAGATTCATTAATTTTGCTATTAATTGCTAATAATATTGAAAAAGACAGAAAAGATAGTCGAAGATATTTCGGAATCTTAAAGCCGAAATTGCCGCAAATAATCAGCTGTGGTGAACTTTACACGTTTTCTTAATTGGCTCCTTTTATGGTAATCAAAGTGAGTTGTTTTACAAGGAAGTTGGAAGTTGTAAATTTGAACGAAACCAAGATCAATAAACATGAACAAGGACCAATTCCAACCGAAAGCGATCAATCTTGAGGTCTTTGGACTGATGATCACGTTTAAAGATCTTTCATCCATTATGCATTCAGTTGTATAGCTTGCAATACGATACTTCAAACCCTTAAAAGGAGTGGGCAAAAGAAGTTGCTCGCAAATCAGATGATCGTTTAAATTGCTAAAATGATTATATAAACGGGAATGCGAAAGAAAAAATTGCAATACCTGAACATTTTTATTATCACGTCAGACTACAGTTGAAATGTAGTCCGCTATGGTGTCATTAAGTAAATATCAGGAAATGATCTATGTAGGTCCAATGAACTAATCTGTAACATTTTTCTTTAAAGAAGTTTTCAAATCACTAACAGCATTACTTGAAGCCTTCCTTTAGAGTTCAAGTTCAGGTTGAGCTCGAATTTCGAGTTTGCCATAAACAGAAAACGCCAAGGCTTAGAAACATTTATTTTCAAACTTAAAATTCAATTATTATATTTGTATTTGAATGTCTACGAATATTGTTAGTGTCTCAGCAATTGAGCGCAATATATCAACCTACGTATTGTACTAGGTAATTCTTTGTACAGAAGACGAAAAATAAATTTATTTCATAATCGTGAAAAATCTTTTAAAATAAATTAATTCATATGGTGAACAAAAACCGCAAGTCTACATTCGAGTAAAAGTAAAGTAGAAAATAATGAATTATTGCTAACGAAATAAAAACTTTCGCATTGTTTTAATTTTGCTTCTATCGTTGTAATTACTAACGAAAATAACGCATTTGAATCATGAGTGGAAACCCTCGTTAAAAATGCATCTTCCAAAATTGGTAAAATACTCCTTTTGCGAATACATATGTATTGCCTTGAAATGCTGACATGTCCTTTAAAACTAATTTTGATACAAGCAATGAGATGATCATACTCTTCCTTTTTCATATCAATTATCAAAAACATTTGCACAATAATTCTCTTCTAATTTAATTATTGTTGCTTAAAAGGCAAAAAACTGTTAAAGTTTCCATCGTTCAAGTGACTAATTTGAGTTGTGTTGTTTTATTTTTAGAATCTTTTAATAGTCAAACTATATCTGGAGTTTTGTTCCTTTTAAAGCCATAACGATTGACAACCAAGTGATAGATACTCTATTTTAGCACTTATAAGAATAGAATGTAATGATCTACATTTTACCAATTACTGATTTCCAAACTGTGATCGTTAATCAAGATATTAGAGAATGCCTATTAATGTTCATAATTATTGTTAATTGACTAATATTGATCACTTTTAGTGTTTCAAATAATTGCAATACTTAAGGTTAAGTTCAGAATTTTCGATTCATGATAATGATTTTCTGTACGTCATCTTTCTTCAATTATTTAACAATTTTTTCAGCATGTGTTATTAAAATCTATTGTTGTTTGATATCTTCAGACAGCACCATTATTTCATAAAACAAAGCAAAAAAAATTGAAGAATATATGAAAGGGGAAAGAATAACAACTTCATTTTATAATTCCAACTTAAATGTTATTCAAATAACAAAACTTTAAGTCTATGAGTGGTCAAGAAATACCTATATGAGTCAACGTTATATATATTAATATGCAATTCAACCTACCTGTATGTATGATGAACAAAGAAGTTTCAATATTAACAACTTCGGTAATGAATGAAATTTGAATATTAGGTACTAAATATTCAAATTGAACTGTATTTACTTCCATTTTTTCAAAACGAGCATTTTTAGTAAGAATGTTGTTGAAGAATTAAATACTGGCTCTATATCTGTAGGAAAGGAGATTTTTTATTCATTTATTAACTTTGTACAGCTCAACAATTCTGAGAAAAAAATTAAAATGGAAGATGGCGCCACTTAGTATTCAAAACACTCAATTGGTAGACAAGATAGTGACAACAGAAACTTGTAGTAACCTAATTCTTTCCGTTACAGAAGTTTGTTATACATTTATATTTCTTTAAAATGTATGATTCAATTAAGTAATCTCATTAAATTTATGCAGTTTAATCTAAGAAAAGCAAAGGTTAATAATACCATACCTTATAAATGATTCGATAATTATTTTAACTAAATAAACAACAGACTTCGACGAATAACTACTTCATTTTATTAGAGGATAATTTATTTCAAAATCATAATAGGTACATATATGAAGGTGGTTTTGCATGTTTTAAATTCAAAAAATGTTTCGGTAATGTAGAGAAGTAAAAAATAATACTTAGAGCCAAAAGCAATTAGATAGATTAAATAAGAAATGCTGAGCACTTGCTTTATAATCCACATCAACATGACATTCAATCTTTTTTCCTTACCTAATAAGAACCGACCCATTTGGGTCTGACCTTTGTTTGAATTTGCGAAGAAATCCAAGTTTCGGGAGTCTTGAATCGATTAAAAAGAAGAAGACTTAATAAATTTCTTCTTGATAATCCCAAAAATCCTAATGTAGCTATTCCAGACTGTTGGATATATAATATCCTAGATACGAATATATTATTATATCACTAATACTAAATAAGATTATTCTCTATAAAAGGAGAATAATCTCTTTACAATATTTAATTAATTATTGTCTATTAAAGAATTAACATCTAATTTACAATAATTAATTAATAGTTAACTCTCAAACAATAAAGATATTAATTCATAACACAGACGAGTAGACCAAGAGATCGAATTCCACGACAAAGAATAACAAGAAACCAAACAATAACATTGAAAGCAAGTTGAAATCGCATTTTCCCATCTTGATTTGTTGAAGCATCTGAAATCTTTGGAAAAAATAATTTGCAATAATCGGCGATGTTTTCTGATAATCTTTTTGAAAACAATAATTCTAGCTTCGATAATTTTTGAAACGTTCTTGCCACCAATATTAAGTGAATCAGATGAAATGAATGCTGTCTCTGAAAACATTTGTTTAAATTGCTTCCCATTCCCTTCTAGGACACTAACCGTTTATCTATCTCTGAATTACTAGGCCTTTTGAGCTCTCGAACGGACAACAGGCTCTCGAACGGACAACAGGCTCTGAATCGTACAACAGGCTCTGAATCGTACGGCCGAATTTGCAGTGTTTTGTGAAAAGTGGGTCGGTCGCCCGGCGGCGAAAAATTCAAGCAGCAAATCATAATAGTTCCTCTATTAAAATAAAGATGGCACTTTTCCAAAGGAGATATATGAATTGAAATTTTTTTGAATTCTCAGACGAATGTAGATATATATCATAAAATGTATTCTTGTAAAAATCGTTAGAGATTTGATAAGATTTGAGTCAAAGCTGAAGCAGCCACTTAACTTTAAAAGGATAACAAAATCTTAGGAAAACTATCACATGAATGATGGTTGAAATTTTGTATTCATGCTTAGATAGCTTGGTTATCTGTGTCGATAAAACAAAATTTGCCACAAATAAAAGCATCAAAATAGATTAAATTCTAAAATTTTTATTGTTCTTTTGGAATGTGTTTACATGTGTATATATTATATTGAAATAATTTTATGTTTCGGGTAATTGAACATTATTAAATAAACATTGAGATTAATAACATTAATAATTATCGTTACTAAATATAAACTTCTGCGCAATACAGTTTGAACACCAAAATTTAATCATTAATAGGCCTTTAAAATATTTCACAATTTCACTTAATCTTTCTTGCAAACAAGGCTTTAAATATGTACCATAAAAAAGCTACTCAAAATTTTCTATATTAATTAAAATTTAAATTTGATGTGTTTAAATATCTAATATAAAATATCATTTTTGGTTTTATAATTGAACCATAAATAGTTCTTATTACTGCAAGTTCACATAAAAAAGAGTTCAGGCATTGTATGTCGTTGAAAGTTTTTTTAGAAATTATAAAGTGTTTTAAAATATATCTTAATTTTTTTCTTAGATTTCAAAGTGTGCAAAATTTATTCAAATAGATATTTATAGAAAAAAAATTACAGGTCACGGAGTGTAAAGTACGTTAGTTCTTCAATTTTTTTAACTTCTGGCTACTATATGAGATCTTTAAAATTTATGATAAGTAAAAGTTCTCTTCTTTAATCGTAAAGAATAAAAAAAATTAAGACGGAAAATTTATTTTGTGGTCTATTTAAATGTAGATTTTATTTTATTGATGTAAGTGGAGTGTTTAATATTTGTCTTCACCTATAAATTTAAAATTTAAAATTTGTCATTAAATTTTCTCACCCTGAATTTTCAATTTATTAATATTATATATATAAAACAATATTAAAAGGTTTTCGGTCTTTTTATTCAATATAGTTGTAGCAACAAAAATATACATCTTTATAGTAAGATGTTAAACGTTGACCACAGCGATGTTTTTAAGAATTTTAAATGCAAAATAAAGTGGGAACAATGAAGAAAAATCTTTGAGGTATAAATGAAAATTTCTGAATGCTCCATAAGTAGATAGTTTAAGCTCGACTAGATTATTCTTTTACACATAAATTTAATGCGTGTGCTTACTTAATTCTACTATTAGTTTAGTTTTCCTTCACAATGATGTTAGTGTTTTAATCTCAATTTCGCCCTGAGACTACATAAAAAGATAAAATAAAATGAAATTCCTATTTATATCTTCTATGCAGTCTCTGGTCTTTCTGTTTAATAGTTGATTGTAGGCTAAGTTTAATTCTTGAAGATCTTTGATCCATTTAATTTCTAAAACGAATAAACATTTATTTATTTTTCTTCCTTATTAAATCACAGTATTCGAAAGAAGACAGATTTTTTATATTTCTTTTGTAATGACAATGACACTAGAGAATAATTATGTATTTCAAATTTGAATGAAATTCGAAGCATTGATGACGCGACGCTTTGTCATCCTTTCTGTTAATTCCATTCCTCTTTCATTGAAATTTGCATGTAAATATNGTCAATGATATTAGTATAATGTAGAATTCCAATAGAATATTGAGTTCTAAAGATTCTGATTCATTAATTTTACTGTTTATTTTGCGTGAATTTTCCCCATTATTCTTCATACATAATATTTACGATTAATGTGGAATGAATGAGTGAATAAATATATTTATTTTCTATCAGTGTTGATAAAATGTGATGAAGATGCAAAAAGCAAAAATTAAAAGTTATATATATAGAAATATATTTTCATCATCTTGGTCATTATGATTAGTAAATATATATTAGAAAAAGTAATTTCAATCTTTTTTTTTTTCATCTCGACGACATTTATAAAACACATTGATATCATTCATAATTCCTTAAATCACAAGAGTTACACAATATAAATATTAAAATTTCTTTACTTGATTTAATACTAATAATTTCTTTACTTGATACAATAAAAAAATTTTGTTTAAAGCTTGAGTAGAGACAGTACAGCAATATTAAGTTTATGCCGTTAAAGTTCCATATGTTATTTATGTTTCTTTATTTAAAAGATATTTTTTGTATACTGATGATAATGGTGCTTACAAATTTATCTCTTCGTTTGATAGAAAGGTTGAAGGCCATTATTAAAACATAAGTAAACCTCTATATTTTGGACACATTTTGTGGCTTTCACTGTCAATGAATTTTAAAGTAAGAAAAATTCCCGTTTATTTCATTGATGTCAATGACTTCTGTATGTTTAGAACTATATATAAAATAAAGTCGATGATGTTTGCATAGAGTTTAGTCTCATTTGTATAGAATAGTTTAAGAATATTTTGATTGACGATTTTTTTTGTTGGTTTTTCTCCATGAATATATGTATAAGCACAATAAATATGTGTTTTTTAAATTTGTTTTAGTTCATAATTGATTTCGGTTCAGTGAGGCGACAGTTTTATGTCGTGGAATAAATACATCATCAAAAACTTTCACTTAGGTAATTACTTTTTTCTTTTACCTCATTAAAAGAGATTGTAATATTGAATACAAGAATACTGACTTATAATCTTTAATTATAGTAAATTTAATGATGATGCATAAATATATTAAGTCTAAAATTTTTGAATTTTTTTTTTCAAAACATCTACATATTTTTAATTTATTTATATGTGTCACAATAATTCTTCTCCTTTATTTTATTTAAGACGTAACACGAGCTTTTTGCTTTCGAACAAAATCCAAAGCTTGTTTATCGAGGATGCGAGTTTCGAGTATTTGCAGAATCGGATGATCTAGAATGAGTCATGTTAAATTAAGTTAAATACTTTTCTTTCTTTCTATACATATTTATTATTTAAAACTCACGTTTATCTCTCTGCTGCATTAAAACTAAATCTATAGGTTTTAATCCATGGAAGTTGTCAACACCCAAATTAATATCAGCTACTCCTGGAATATTGTTTAACGAAAGAAAAGCTTCACCAGCAAAATCATTTGCCGTAATAACATCATGGTCCATTACAGTAAATCCAATCATTGCAAATTCATGTGTGCATTGCTCCAATGTTATCGTTCCAAATTCAAAACATTCATCAAACACTGGATTCAAAGTTTTCTATAGATAAATGAAAATTATTATCTGACAATTTGGACGAGAGAATAAGTTTGTGTATCATACACTCTTTATTCTATTTCACTCTTTATTCTATGAATTTCCAAAATGTAATGTAATATGAAATTTATAAATCAATCTTATCAATGTTGAACTTAACAAAATGTTCCACATCTAAATATGTTCATACATACTTATGTATAATAATTACAGAAGGTTATGATACCCCGGTAATAAATGGAACAAAATTTTTTAATTTAAAACATATTTAAGTTGTAATTTGAGATTCCTCAAGACAAAAGAATATCCTATCATGTGCCGTTTATTTTATTAAAAAGAAAACAGATTAATGACTAATGTTCCTTTTTCATTACCTTATGAACGTGGGTTTGTTGCTCATTGCAATGAGAAAATATACGACGAGGCAGAAGTTCAACAATCACAAAAGGATCACTAAAGCCATTAGGATCTAATGGGATTACATTGGCTGGTCTCAATACTTCAACACACAATGAATCGTGATTGAAATACGCTCGCACTGACAATATTCCAAATTGAGCTGGGACGTTTGAATTTTGTAATTGGATCTGTTCATGGAGTCGTTGAACGTAAAACATGTCAATCAAGCGTTCAGTATCAGTTTTGTGATATTGCAAACGCTGCTCAACACGCCAATAATCGTCGCTCTTTATAGCATCATGTGTTAAGCCAAGACCTTCAGCATGAATAAATTCAACTAACATTAGAAGTGCTTCATACAAACGGTCATGAAAATTTGCAGGCTTTTCACCAGCAGAGTCCATTTGATCGGAAAGTTCCTTCAATATTAATAGCCAGATGATGTGCAACGCTCTATGAAAATTTTTGGTCAAAAGGGCACTATTCAGAGCCGAAAGATGTAAATCGAGATATTCCAATAGTGGAACAATAGCCTGAGTTGCAGGGAGGGAATCTGGTGACCAAGCCTGTGCAATAAAAATTAGTTTTTTTGTGAAATGAATTTAATTAAGTTAAAACTTACCAAGTGAAAAACAGATTTCTGCAATGGTGCCTGCATTGTTTGGCTTATCTTATTCATAATCCTTTCAGTTGTTCTTTCAAGTTGCACAAGCGTATTTTCCAACATATTTTCATTGTTTAGTCGAATGTTTTGCAGATTTAGATTCTGATCGTTCGAACGAAACTCCGATAATGCTCGCCTTACATACTCTAAATTATTCACCGACACGCAAAGTTCATCGGATATTTTAAATGGTCCCTGCTGTTCATAATAGCCGCTATCTATGAGACTTTGTTGCACTAAGTCACTATAATGGAGCGCAGCTGAACCAGCTGAGTCAATTAATTGAGCTTCATAATGAACACCCGTGTTGTTATCAGGCCACGCTAGTAACCGCCAAAACTCTTTTATTTGATAAATACAACTTGCTGCGTCAACTGCTGATGTACTATGACGGACAATTTTCTCCCCTTCACATATTTCATCCATTGTGATAGCAGTTCGAACTCTACTTAGAGCTTTGTTTTTACTTACAGCAATCCATAATTGTATGATTGAATCAAACCACAAATGGTAATTTTGCATTCCCAATGGTTTTTCAGGAGGTTGTGGTGTGACTGAAAGATGCTGTCTTAGATAAGAAAATTCTTGTAGAACAAAGTAAAGTTCAAAAGGTTGTGTATCGATAGGTTCACGACCCTCAAGAATCGCATATTGATTGGATGGTGCCCCAGGAATTTGTCCGCTTTCCATTCGTAATGAAACTTCCTCTGCCAACTATTTACAGATAAATTCATAAGTGAAGTAATTCAAAAAGGAAACAAAAAACTTTTCCAAACTCACCATTTGGTCGAACTGTTTATATACAATACTAAAGTATTGAACTCCATTCGTGCTTGTTGTTAAGAAAAAAAAAATCATTAATACTAATCATTAATCATTTTAATAAAGAATGATAAAGACAATAGGAATGATACACATACTTATCAAAGATGGGATGATAATAAGTTAATCCAGTTTGCAAATCAGCAAGAAGTGTTGATGTGAATTGAACGAGTGGATTCTCCGTTCGATGAGATTCACGAAGTTGATTTTGTGCCCAAAGAACTGAACCTTTTCTTAAATATGTGACGATTTCACCACGAACACCTTTGTTGAAGGGACAAACTTGACGAAAAGCACGCATTGATCCAAGTAAGCCTAAACATCTTAAGAGAAACTCTAACCTAACTAGCGAGGGAGGATGAAGGGCTGGGAATATATCACGATGTCTACGCATTTGATTCAACGATACTTCAACAAACCTTGTCATTGATTTCGCAAGCCACTGCTCCAATTCATGACCTAATGGTTCAACTGATGCTTGTACCCAAAATCGATCCATTTCAATCATTAATCTATGGATAAACTTGGGATCTATTGGTGTTCTATTGTTGAGAGTTATTGCAGCAACGAATCGTGACATTGCTATTTGAAGTTCTGATAAGTCAGCTTGTACTGACATCTGATGGAGAATTGTCAATGCACATCCTTGTATGTCACCACCCCAACTCCAACTTGGTTCGTGTGTTGAAATTTCATGAGACATGAATACAATATAAAGACGTTCAAGTTTACGAATTTCTATGAGAATATCGTCTTCTGATTGACCATGATCGTCTCTTGTCGAAAGCCACAGTTTGAGTCTTATTCTTCCTTGAACGTTGCTTCGATGACTTCTTCCTTCAAGCTTAAACCAACCTTCTAATCCTGTCGATGGAATTTCCTTTTTTTATGAAAAATTACACTCATGAGATATGAAAAATCAAAAAATGAAATTATTTTTCACATTTACTGAAATCGGAATGTTGATGCTACCCAAAAAATCATCTTGAGATCCTTGCCGAGCTGACTGGCATACTTGTTTGAAAAACCTTCCAAGTCCTCGTACACCTCTAACTTCATTTAACCGTGAAACAGCATCCATTACACAACTTTCATCATCATGATCCCTTTTCAAATCGAAAGAGAATTAATGAAAATATTTTCAGGGAATTTTTTAAATTTAAATTCATATGTTTATAACAACTCACCATATATCAAGATGCAACTGTTCATTGTTAATGTCATCAACATCACTGAAATTTAAAAAGTCAAAAGAGTTATTAATTAAAATATTTAAACCAAATTTGACAAATATCAATTGTTTACAATTTAAATTTTTCGTTCCACTTCGGGCACAACGTATGTGGCTTAACGGACGTTGCTTTTATAATTTTAGCTGGCATTGGCCCCATTGAATCTCGATGTTGGCTCTTTCGTTTAAAGCTTAAACGGAAGCTACTGTGTTTGCGTAATTTGTTATCGGGTGAATCAAGGCTTAAGCTGTCCATTCCTGTGTCGGGTAAAACACGAGGTGTAAGTGGTGGTTGTGGCGATAACGGCGGTTGTTGACAGCCTATCGGCATAATTCCCAACATACAGTAAGGATCACTAAAGCCTACAAAATATTCATTTGTTAATTATGCAAATGAAAAAGGTTTTTATGATTTTAATTGAAGGAAAGCGCACAACAAACGAATCTTAAATAACATGAAAAGCTTTCTAAAGATATTTTTAATGCTCACGAAAGAGTATGCTTTTCGTCCTCAACACTTGTAAGAGTGTGAGTCATATCAGAAGAGCAAGAACTTTTCGAAAGGAATTAAATCAATGTTAGCACCATAATCTTATGTTGAAGCATGTACTGGATTTTTCTTTTTATCTCATCTTTCAAACACACGCTCCATTTTTATCATCCCAGTAATTTAATATTTTGTAAATGTCTCATGAGGTTAATGAATGTAAACTAAACAAGCGAACACGAACATTAAGGAAATACTCTTCGTTCTTGTTTTAATTGTTGATCTATATTTAAATCAGGAAAACAAAAATTAAATTAAGTGATAAGTTATGAACTACGTACATCACTAATTTAAAACGATTTTAGCACGAATTATACGATAAGAGAAAATCTTCAGTATGAAACGAACTGTTTTCACAACAAGTTGTTGCCTATCGAAATACTTATTAATAGTAGGTTATATAAAGAAAAAAGTTATATAAAGAAAAAAGTTATAAAAATATTTCGTGTTAAAATCGTTTTAAATTTGTGTTTAAACTTTTTACGCATTTCAAACAAATTCATTTTGTTTTCTTTTGAGACAAATTTTTCTTTTACTAACAAAGCTTTTGTGACAAATTAAGTAACTATTATCATGAATTTATTAGTCAACAATTTTAGAAATAACTTTGAAGACATAATATTAGACGTACACATTTATCCGTTAACTTTTTGTTCATTAAAATAGGTCGGGAAATGACTGATAGCAGAAAAGTTTTGTTCACAATTATTACAATATGTTAATTAACTTATTTTAAATGATAATGAGACGGAAAATAATACATTTGCTTTCGGAAATTCGGAAAGTGTAAAATAACAACACAATTATTTTTTATAACTTTATTTATCAACAAATCCAAAAGAATGTTTAAGTATCTAGTCTGTTTCTTGAATGGTTTTTTCATTAAAATAAATTCCTCTTAAATCAAAATAATTTCAGTGAAATTAAATTCTGTTTCATTGATTGGATCGCGAAAATGATTTAGATCGCCGATCAAAAATTGAAGTATTCTAATTTCTTCCTATCCCTCAGTGTAAATTACAATTCTGCGGCAGAATTTCTGCCGCTTCATTTGCTGAGGAAGGGAAGAGAAATTTTTTAAAAGTTATTTTTAGTAGGATGAAAACTCTTGAATATTTAGATCTCGAAAATGGATCGACGATTCATTTTTCAAATTTAGATTGGCATGGCAATCCAAAAAGTTTTGGTGATCCAACTCTTATTACATCACTCTAAGGTTTTTTAAAACATTCCAAATACTTTTTGGAATAGTGTAGATATATTCAAATGTGCTTAAAAAACTATATTTCGTTTTTGTTGTTGTGGGTAAACTCACTCGCAAATCGTACGAAAATGCGACTTTGCACTGCCAATTTATTTTCGTAATTTTGTCATAATTTTTAATTAGAAGGGAGCTTCGGCATTTCTTTATGTTTTGTCTTTTTCTTTTCCTTTTCTTTAGTACTGCAGAGAAAAAGTAAATATAACATTTTCACTTGTGGGAGTAAAAAAAGTGACAATTAAGGTCGCACTAACCAAGGACAATCATTTGCTTTCTTCTTTTTTTTCTTTCAATTTCTTATATTCAAATGAATTTTCCATCTAACTCTTCCTCTATAAAACCTTTCTCTCATTTCGTAAAAAAATATGTCAAAGTGGTGAAAGGTTTAAAAAGCACGACTGATTAGAATTGAATGTGTTTACAAATTCATGCACACCATTATCATCAACATCATGAAAACCAAAAATATATTTATATCTCCACCTATCAAAATGGCTGCTATTAATGTACAAATGACACGAAACTATGATATGAATAAATGCTTTTAGCCATTTAAGCTCCTTGTAATCTATGTCGATTAAATAATGGAGAAAATAAAAAAATTCAATGGCCAATAAATAGCAAAAAGACAAAAAAAGAAAGATTGTAAAAAAAATAAATTTCTTATAACTTTCATTGACTGAGGTAATTAAGTAAATAAATAAACAAATATACCGCTATAAGTATTTTTCCATTTCTTTATATATGTTCATATTCTTGTTTTATAGACGGCATCCAAAAATAACAATAATAATAAATCTGATTTTATATTTCTTCTGAATTGCAAACGGGTAATCGAGACTCTCGAGTGAAAAGTCTGGTAATTTATTAGCTTATTTCCTAGCTTTTACTTTCAATAGAATCTAAGGAGTGAAAGAGAAGAAAAAAAAGAAATGAATGTTTGAAAAATCTGAGGCTATGAAGAATCTCAACAATGTGTTCCTTTCATCGAAGTTATTTTTTACTCTTCTATTTCATTTCTACGGTTACAATAAAATCATGATAAGGAGTAAGGCAGAGATTCGAAGGCAATAAAACATTCAATAAATTGGTATTAGGAGAGAAATAAATTTGGTAATCGACATACCGTTTGCATCTTTCGCTTCAAGACCCTCAGCTTCCTGAACAATCACTGATAAAACAATAATCTTTGGTTTTTCTTCAGAAGCAGCATGTAGCAAACGGTAATGACGATCAGGCGAAATACCAAACGCACGTTGTGCCGTGATGAACATTTCATCTTTATAATGAGCAAACTGAATGAGAAGGAAGGAGAACATGAAAAATAAATTATGAATGTTAGTGAAATGAGTGATTAACATGAGAATGAAAATACCTGTCCACCTGGCTGTTGGCATCCCACAGAATTTGTGATAGTATACAGTACATCCATATACAATTGCTCTCGTTCATTAACCGTTTCAATCTCGTCCTCTTTAATTGTTTCTTTCTCATCCACTGGCATTGCTTCAGCACGTGTTTCTGCTGCACGAATGGATGACATTCTTCGATTTTCACGTTTCCATGACAGTGCTGTAAAGCTTTCAAAAAATGATCCGTCGCTTTCTTGGACACTGCAGGACAGCGAATCATGAATGAAAAATAAATTAAAATGAATCCTTTTTTTTCATACAATTTTGATTTTGATTTTTTCTTTTCATATAAAAGACGGATTTTTATCGAAATGAAATATCAAGACATCGCCTTCCTATACAATATAAATTCGAACAAGTTTGGGTTCATTAATAAACCAAAAAATGAAAAGAAGTCTATACAAGAGAAAGCTGAAATGACTTTTGATGTACCGGGTGCTTGAAAATTCTTTATCTACAGAGTTACGTGTTTATTTAGTGAATAATTTTTCTTTTATTACATATATTGATAAAAACCTGGGGAATTAAATTCTAATAGCGAGTCCGATCACAGAACATGTTGTTGTTTTTGAATAATGCGATCATAATATAAAATAACATCTATGATGTAAAGTTGTTTACTGTTTTGTTTCTTTAAATTCAGAGTCACGAAAAACTAAGTACCTAGATATGTAAATAAAACACTTTTTTTGTTTAAAATTCTCTTAAATCATAAAATCTCAGGAATTTTTCAATTTTCTGCCGTCTTTTGATGTGCTTCCTTGAGTAAGCGGTTGTGGGTTGAGTAATGAAACATAAAACGAATATAATTTGAGTCAAATTTTTTTTTTTTTGGAAAAGGTAAAGATAAGTAAAAACGATTAAAATATAAAATTTTATTTTATGATGGATAAAGAAGATAGATGTATATAATATTCTATACTGTTGCTTGACGACTTTGTCGAAGCATGTCACAAAAGAAGAAAATCATTAGCAAATAATTAAATTCCTAGCAGATGAGCGCTTATTGTATGGAAGATTCTCAACAAAATTTATACACACAAAAGAAAATATTCAATAAAACCGACAAACGTGAATTATTTTGATCTTTTATGTATGTTCATAAGAAAACGTATTGTTAAAGAAGAGCTTAGCTTTTATTTGTACATGATATTTAGAATTGAATAAACTTAAACTTAACTTAAACGTGCTTGTACGAAAGCTTCTGTTAGATTTATTTTAAAAACTTTTGTTACTTTTCAGTTCGTTAGAAATCAATCGCAGGTATAAAATAGAAAAAATATTGAAAATATTTTAAAGAGCGCACAGAAATTTAAATTAAGTTTTAATCATCTAATTTAATTGTTGTTAAAAATAAGTCAAAAAGCAGATTCTTTAGTAAAAAAACAGAGAACAAATATGGTCGACATTATCATTAAAACAAAACATTAAAACAGAAGAAGAAGAAGAAATTAATTAAGTTTAAATTGACTTTTTGTTAGATAAGAAATTAACTTTCAATGTGTATAACTACTTTCTTTAATTTTTTTCTCGAATGATTCACGTTTAAATTTTTATTAATATTGACATTGTCAATATGAGAATTGTCAGAAAAACAGTGTCAAATTTAAAGCATTGTTTGAGTACCGAATTTCCTAGAGAGCATAAGCGTATGTAATATTCAAAAGCATTCTATGTAAGGTGCATTTGTAATTTATGCTGATTGGAAGAACTATAGTTTTTTTTCTCTTCTTGTAACACTTTTCTGACAAAATACAGTGCAAGCCCGTTGTAAGAAATTGAAGGTAGTCACAATTAGCGGGATTTTTCTATAATGAGATTTCTTACAACGGGCTTGAACTGTATATCACTTGCTACAAAATATTGTTATTACATATGTAGCAATGTTTCTAAAGTGACAATTTGTTATCAACTCATTTAAAATGTTGGTAGTCATGGAAATTAATAAACTTTGGGACTAAAATATTGAAGCGTATTTATTTTACTTTTCTAACATACTTATCACTAAGGAACAAAACTAAATTATAGTTTCAATTTATTTAATTATTAGTTTTAATTAATGTCTTTAATGTTTTCTTTACTTCACATTAAAAATTTAATATCTATTTATAAATAAATATTTTCAGCATGCAAAATTAAATTTAGTCACCAAATGTTGATCGATTGTGATTAATTTTGATATAGATATATATAAATGACATTGATAGGATTACGTGAAGTTTCATTATGTTCAAAGCTTTTTTATCACAAGTTAAATTGTTCGATAATTTCTTGATCCAGCTCGACTTTTTTTGAGAAAAATATAGAATTAAGTTAAAAAAAACGATCAACCTGCGACGAACACAAAGGAAATAAGAAATAACACGTCTTTCAAATCGATGTGCGGTGCTCTGAAACAAATGTGAAAGATAACGATAGGAAAAAATTTGCCACATATTTTCATTGTATTCGGAATCAATAAAATATTAAATATCTACAAGCAAAACTAGACAACAAACTCATTCTAATGGAGCAGTGCGTGGCGTGTTTCGGTTGGTCATTGAAATACTCAAAACAATAAAAAATCAATATGTGCGGGTTTTTTTACAAATGAGGAAAAAGTGCCAGTCTATCCTAGTTCTCGCTAACATTTATTGTCAAAAGGTTCTTTAAAGTGTTAAAAAGTACCAATACTATTTTTTTAACAAAATTGGAAATTGATTTTTTTGATGCGTTAGTTTGACATTAGTTCAAATTCAAATTGGGGTTTTATCATTTTTATTGCCTTTTTATCATGATATTTTTCATAGTTTCAGATGATATTATCTAATACTTTTCGAATTGCTTGTTTTAAATAAAAATCAAACTAATATTATACTGCATGTAAGAAAAGTAACGAAACATCATAAGTTTCCATTCTCTCCAAAACTAAATAAATTTCAAAGGAAAAGTAGAGTAACGAATCTTGAAATGGGTAATGATTCGAAATTTCGACTTTGCGAGTCAATAACTTCTTTCTGTTTCTATTTTTTTCTATTTTTAAGTTTTTAAAATATCAAGAGTTGATTTATCTTCATAGAAAAAATATTCGACAGAAACTTTCATTACACGAGAATGAAAAGTAAACACTTTAATATGGTCATACAAAATCGAATTTGGACACATTAGTCGATCGTTTGTGGTCAGCAGTGCTTGAACTCGACAACAACGTTAAAAAAATTGTTTCTAGTGTTGTTTTTGTCAAATCAGAAGGCAACAATACACAATTGATCTTGTTTTTAATAAAAAGAAAATTTATTTACTATTGCGACTCCATATAAAAATGATATGACCAAATTTGATCACGAAAATGTGTGAGCAAATGTTTAAATAGTTTAATTAATAGAAACTATTATGAAATTCTCTTTCATCAATCCTCTTCTGCACATCTTTTTGTGCAGGTGAATGAATAAAATAACTTAAATTAATACATTTTTTTGCATGTTGAAAATTCGAAGAGAGAAAAAAAAATGGCTGATTTCGAAACAGAATTTCTACGACGAAATTAAATAATTTATTTTGGGAAATTGAACTCATTCCATTTAAAGGCCTAGTGAGTAACCTAAAATGAAATTTACTCCCAAAACTTTCAACATGTATTTTTTTTATGATGAAAAATTAAAATTTAAGGCCTTGGAAGAAACCTAATTTATTAATTTTTATTAGGATTCCAAATTTCTATAATGGGTGTTTGCTAGTGAGTGGTTTAAGCTAAGCAATGTCTACGTGTTTTTAGGAAATGAATGGTGTTGGAAAAGTCGTTGCTCAAATCCAATGGAATTTACAGAGAATAATTTTCAATAGTTCCACAACAGTTTGGAATAGAGTTTTGTATAACGAAAACGAGGATCTAAAAATGTGGAAAGAGTAACTACCCTTAAAAATCATATTTCATCTGACCACTTCACTTTTAAAATCACTGTTTTTCGCTAAGATAGTACCTACTATAGAAACACAATTTAAAAATATGATAGAAGCCAGCAGAACATATGCAGCGATGACAGTATTTTGCTTCAAAAGTTTGTAAGCGTAAAAATAGTAACAAAAACCTAGCCC
This sequence comes from Clunio marinus, assembly GCA_900005825.1. Lineage (NCBI taxonomy): Eukaryota > Metazoa > Arthropoda > Insecta > Diptera > Chironomidae > Clunio > Clunio marinus. The sequence goes on from CVRI01000050.1 coordinate 695,241, forward strand.
ATATGATATGATCCACAGCTCGTTGTCCCATGTGGATTCTCCCTCTCCCTCCCTCTCGCTATATTTGTTTCTATCTTATTCTTGTTTTTCACAAATAATTTTGTGAACGCAGTTGTTAGTGTTTCTAAAAATCCCTGTTTTTTGAAAAACAAGGATCAGGGATCGATGATATTCTACTAGATTTCGATTTTTTCTAAAGGAAAAAACTGCATTAACGTAATGTTCTGACATAGAAAACACTAAACAATCCATCTTTATAGGAAAAATTAAGCGATTTCTAGTAGAAATTTGACGATTTCTTTTTCCCTATTCCCTAATAATAAGGATTTTGAGAAACACTAGCAGGTGTCTTAGGGAGATCTTTCGATAGAAAAAGTGAAATGAGAGCGTCCAAGTTCTGATTGTGTAGTTTGTTCAACTAACCATGGAAGTAGTAAAAAAATAAGACCGAATAAAATTTCACCTTTAAAAAGAAAAAGTTAAACATGGAAGTTTAATAGGATAGGACGCTAATGGAATGGTTGGGCTCCCTTAATGATAATAGTTTCGATTTTTACGATGATAATCATACGATTAAGGGGGATTTGCACACACAAATGCGCTCATTTTTCCTGCTTTTTTCCTTTTAGTTCTATGCTTTGGTTTAACTGTTACCTTTGTTAGGTGAAAATGGAAAAGCATCTTTAACATTCATGGTGATTTTATTTAAAAAAAAAAGGGAAAAAAATTAATTTTTGTAAAGAAGCTTTTTATTTATGGTTGACCTTTATTCTTGTTTGATTCTTTCTAATGATAATCCTAAACAAAATAATAATTATGTTGATGTCATTCAGTTACCTCAATTCATAAGCATAACTGAACTAATAGAGAAGATTAACTGTTGTGATCGAATAATTATTTTTCATTATTATGGGAAATTTTTTTTTTTTCAAAACTTCAATAAAGATTGGATTTGATTCGAATATTAAGAGTTGGTAAGCTCAAGAATAAAAACTTACCCGGATGTTGATGACGCATTTATTTCAGGCCATGATAGTCTTCGCTTACAGAATGCCAGAGGGGGTCTATCTAATGGTGCTTGTTGAACAGGAGAGCGGCTTTGCCGAAATGATCCTTGTCTAGGTGGAATCATACTTTCCATGCCCCTTGATGAAGCACGTCTTAATGATCCAGACAATGGTGCAGATGCTGACGGTGACGGAACCTTAATATTTTTATCGTCAAGGAAATAACCAGACATATCATGATAAATCGCCAAACTCAAGATACTTGTAAATCTTTCAATCATTTACCACTTTGGGAAATCCTGTAAGCAAGAAAGATAAGAGTGAAAAGTTGTCTTTAGGAAAATGTTACTGTCGAAAACACTCTACTAGTTTTCTTTTCATCTCTCTCTCTTTTCCTAATATTTATTTTTATAACATAAACAAAAAATATCAAACTACCTATATTCTTTCATGAATAGTCTTTTGAATTCAGGGACTGAAATCTTATTACTCATACAAGCAGTTATTTCTGAGCGTAAAAAAAAGGATATTCTCTTATAATATTATATTATTCAGGAAATGTTTAATTAAGTTAATTAAGTTATTTTTTAAATGCCTAACATTTCACCAATCGAATATATTAAGCATTTGAAAGAAAAACATTTGAAAATGTTTAATAAAGAATAATTTTAAATAATTTTTAATTGAAAATTTTCTTTAATTCATCCTTAATGTATAAACATAATATAATATAATAGACCTTTGGTAATAATATGATAAGTTTCAATTTGAAACTTTCAAAATTTCTCTTTAGAGGCTAGGGAAAGCTCTATAAATTTCTTTCTTATTGCTTTACACATGTTTTAAACATTTACAATTTCACATCCAAATTTCTTCATCACCATGTTGATATAAAGAAATAACTTAAATCTGCATTCGTCAGACATCGATAAGCGAATTTCCACACTTTAATACATGCCATTGAAAGTGCCTTAGCTTTTTTATTTATCGTTTCGCTCCAGTCGATTAAAATAAAATTATCTTCGCATTTTTATTGGAAATCTAAAAAAAGGATCGAAAGTTGATAAGGAAGTGTCATTTGAAGCTTTCTTGATGCAAAGGAAAAGCGGAAGGCTCAAAGTCGCTATTCAGTAGAACATAAACTGATTAACTGTGAGTTGACGTGGGTGGAAAGCAAAGCAAAAAGTATAGTAAATTGTAACAGAAAAAGGCAGAAGGTTACTTCAGCTTTCGCGAATACTTCCATTCGCCATACAAAAAAAAAGAAGGAACAATTGAAAAATCACATACCATGCTGTGTTGACAAATTGCTGCTCGAATTGATGGTTATTGATGGAGTGGTTAAAGTTTTCGTGTTTGCATCCTGAACATTTGTCTCACCAGAATCTTGACGTGAAAGGGAGAATCGACGCGAGCTTAATCCCAAATTTGCAACTCCACTGGTTACATTAGCCACAAGAGAGCTAAAGAAACTCATTTTTCACGACAGAAAACTATAGCCGTAAAACACTGTAGGCAATCCTCAAGCACAATCACAAATGTTTGACTTCTACTTTTGCTCATAAATTTTTAATTTCACTTTCACAAGAAATAGATTTTTTTTGCTGGTCTTTAATCATAATATTCAGTCGAGAGCAATACTTAATTTTTATAACCACTCAAATAATTACTGAATAATTCTCAAAATCACTAGAGAGAAATATAAAAGAATTGTCTTTATTTTTTTAACGTTTTAAATATTTCTGTTTTCTCTTTCTACTATTCTGTTTTTATTTTGCTTTTCTTATATCAGAAAAATAAACGTGAATTTTAATAAAGTGTGATATAGCTGTTGATTAAATTGGATTGGAATAAGATATTTCAATGGTGCTTAAGTTTTATGGCTGTGAATATACATACTTATCCTTAAATTTTGCACAAATTAATGTTTTATTTCTTCTAAATAAATGTATTTATATTTGGTTTTATTAAAAACTAAAATTCACAATAAGTTGTTTCTATTAGAATATATTCTTCAATCATAAACACAATTAAACATTAAAACATTAATGATTCATATTTTATGCTTTCGTGTCATTTGATTTTATGTCAATATCCCCATTGTCAAGATATTTTTTTTGGAAAAATACAATCTTTTGTCGCAGGACTCAAGGCAAAATCTCGATCTCATTAACCATAATTTAATATGAATGTTGAAAGAACTAACTAAACATGCAGGGTGGCATAACTCATACCTTTCAGGACCAGCAGGGAAAAAAAACTTTTATAAATATCCTCAGGGAGAAAATTGCTTTTGACTCTAAGCTAGGAAATAAGACAGAAGTTTATTGACTCAAATAATGAAAACTTTTTTGATGAAATATTGCTTCAATAAAAGAAAGAAAGTTGAATCAAGCAGATAAAATAAAATTAATTGTTTTCTTCAAAAAAAAAATGAATGAACTCATCATATTCTAAACAAAAGAAGGACATAAGTAAGATATTTTAAGTTTCTTTTTGTCATCTTCTTGATTCTTCTTGACAAAGTAATGCCTAAAAGATTCTTTGTTAGATTTACATTAGAAGGTTACTTTGAAGGATCGAAAAAAAAGAAAGTTTTCCTTTTCTTAAATGATTTTTATAAGTTTTCTCGGTCATTTTTTTAATGATAAATAAAAGCACAAAACTCCTCATAGTGTCTCATTACGACTTTTTAGTAATAAAGTTTTAAAGTTATTAAAAATGAACTGTAAGGAACATTTTTAAGGAAATTTTGTGATCATTTGTTAAAAACAAACTTCTAAAATTTGAAATGACATGACTTTTTGGAATATCGAAAATAGGTCTTCTCTTCTTTGAACTTGATCTCGCCATTCGACTAAGTAAAAAATTTCAAGTCAACTTAATATTAAAAACTCATGAAAAGCGTAGAAATAAGCCAGTTGTTGAAGAATTTATTTTACTCATTTTAAAATTTTCTGTTCTAAGTATGTATTATGGCAAACGAGTATAAATACATATATAAACGTATACCCTTTAGAATACCCTTAAGATTTATTAACTTTGTCTTTATGATAGAGTGAAATGATTTTGTATTTATTCTTTCATCTACAGTAATTTAAGGGGGTCAAATAGCCTCATTGGCTTAAGTCGCTTGGAGTCGGGCGTACAATTCATACGTCCCGGGTTCGAACCCCGACTTGGTCATGAGGTAGAGTGAAGTTTAGATACTTCGGCCCTTAGTATAAAATATATACAGATAGTTACTATTAGTAACAAGTGGGGAAATGGCTACAAGCTCAAACCACTATAAAATAAGTTGAATCAAAAAAAAAAAAAATACAGTAATTTATCATATCTAAACGTTTTCAGCAAAAACAATAAAATTAATTTGTTCAGTGTTTTGCAAGAATTTTTAAGAACACTCTGTCGTTGGGCTATATTGATAAACTTTCTGTTGTTCGTTTCTTTCCTATATTCTTTCTTTTCTTCTAAAGACTACAAAACAATATTAACGAAAACACAAATCTTTTAACGTGAGTTAACTGACAGATTGCAGATATTTACAATAAAAACCTGAACAACCATCAAAGCATGTGCATATAAAAACTAATTTTGTTCCATAGGTTTGCTCTTTCTTGCTGATATTTGATGGTGTAATGATTTTAAAAATGTTTAAAATAGAGCTTCAGGCTTTTGGAAAATATAAATTTGTAGTAATCAGTTCAATATTATCAGTAGCACTTTCAATTTTAATTTTTACAAGAATCAACGCTTAGAGGCAATATAAATAAATGGCAACTGGAAACCCATTTGAAAGATTATGAAAAATTGATATCTTAAAAATCTCGGAAATTTCGATGGGAGTTGTTTCTTAGTAGAAATGCTCTTTGTGTGATCAACAAGCTGTATTTCACTTAGTGAATGTACAGTGGAAACCAACATGCTGATTGTAAAATTTTGACATTGCACTATGGTATCTTTTAAAAGAAACATTTTGTTTAACCTTCAATTTTTCATTCAAAAGAAAAAAAAAAGATTGAAGATTTAGAAAATTTTTATCTTTGGCGAAGGTAGATTTTTTTTATAAACTTCATAAGTAAAAAGTATCATGTGTGGAAATTTATATTTCTGTATGCCTAGGGCAAATTTATTTTGAAAAAATATTTTGAAGAAGCATCAATAAAATGAGGACAAAAAAGATTCAAGTGTAACAACAAGGAGGGGTAGAAAAAGCATGAGACATAAATAAGCAATTATTGGAGTGGAATTTTCACTCAAAGTAAATAAGACACGTTTATTTCTTCTCGTCATTCCACCTCCCACGTCAATTATGATAATTTTCTCAAATATTTTCCTCTTAGATGTGAAAATCTCAAATTTTCAAATTTCACATTCCTTATTTTTAGTCTTTATTTTCGTTCAGTGACGGATAATATTATGAAGAATGAAAAAGTGTTGAAGAATGAGAAAAAAAGTTTTCCCTTTCAACGAAAAAAAAGTCTTTAAGCTCGCTTTTCCCCTCAAAAATTATTATCGATTTCATCAGTTAATTTTTTATTTGTTAGGAATAGGCAACGATTTCAATTTGATACCGTTTCCTTTAACATCTTTCTGTCATTTTGTGCATATTTTGAATTTAAATCATATATATTTTTTAGTAACTTTTGTCACATAATAACTAGATATTAAATAAAGAAAAAGATCGAATTTGTTCATAGATTAATTGTGGCACGAATTAATTCTGGTAATCCGCATCATAATTTTTCAGCACTTACAATTCACTTTTTCTTGAAAGTTTTGTGAATAAAATTAAGCTTAGGCTACTCACTGAACATTTAAATAATTTTAACTTAACAATTTTGCACTATAATTAATTTCATTTCATCAAAAGAAATCTCTTTTAAAAGCGCAATTTTTTCTTCTAACTTCAATATTTCAAGATGCGATAAAGTGTATTAATTTAAGTGTTTTACTCTATCTTTACACTAAAAGATAAGAAATAATGCAGCAGTGTAATGCAGTGAACTTTTCAAAAGCTTTATGTAAATATTTATTTAAATAAAACATCTCCATTTTAAAATTTCAGAATCATTTAGCAATCCTGATGAAAATGTCGGCCATAAAACCAAACTGTGTTTAATGGACATTAAGAAGAATGCACACTTTTGTTCTAAAATTGTATAACAAATCACCCACGTCAATGTTATAATAACAATTTTCAGAATGAAAGAAAACTGTATGGTTCATTTTGATGTTTTTCATCTAACATAATCTATCCACCTGTTATCAAGCTTTTCTATTTAGTTTAGGCTTCAACACTTCACAGTTTACCACAAATTGAAAATTTTATTAAGTATATTGATTTGTATTTAATAAAAATATATTTTAAGATTTCTCTCAATTTTGTTAAAATCAATATTCCAATTAAATTTTCAGAATATTTATAAAAAAGTGGGCAAAACAATCACAATTTTCTTTCATGACATTTTTCATTTCATGACCTTCAATTGAATATATTAAATTGTGTTTAAAGTATCGTTTTTCTAGAAATAATCAATTTTTTTTTCTATACGTTAAAGATTACTTAACACAACTTAAAATGGTTGCGTATGATGAGAATTCATTTCACTTATGTATTCGCATAATGTCGTATACAATTTCGAGAGAAAAAATTCAAATTTTAAAACACACGAAGGAATGGAAAAGTTACAAACGACTTATATCTCTTGAGACACATATCTTTTACGTTCTTCAACATCACAACCCCATATCTATTTTTTTTTAATTTACGACAAACATTGATGATACGAGAAAGCAATTTCCTTTTAATTTTCTACTGCTTGATTCATTTTTCATTGCGTGTTGCGAAAACGAAAAAGAAATCTTAATAATACATACAATATTTCTTACAATTTTCCACTCTTCTACATGTTGCTTCATCAACCCTTACAAACTCAACATTTCATTGTTTATATCATAAATATCACTTGTAGTGTGAGTGAAGAAAAAAAGAGGCAAAGCTTAAAGGGAACTTAAAGTAGACATATTAGAAAATAATTTTCTCTTCAGTTTGGTCATAAAATTGGACAATTTCTTTCAATATTAGCATATAAAATTATTTCATTTTATTTTAAAAGAATGGAACTTTTTCCATTAACTCGATCCATTAAATTCGATCCATTAACTCTCTTTGTAAAATCATGAGGTGATGTACGATATAATCTTCATATCAATGGACTTTAGACATATTTAGTTTATTTTCTCGAAGCTCCTATATATCCAATAGTTAGTATAGCCTTACACACAAAATTATTATTTGCATGAGTTATTGAAGTTGAATCATTGAGTGAAAGAAGTTGGATTAACAGCTTGATTTATAAAAATATTGTTAGGAAAGTCAACAAGATATTTCCATTCACTTGAATCACACGTTAAATATATCATAATTGTTATGAACTTGTTTTTGTCCTTCAAAAAATACTTTAATATTAAAGAATTTTCTCCTACAAATACTCAGCAAATTTTTCTACACAACTCTTCTCCATCACAAACGAAGCTTTCTTCGTTTTATACGTCTTTTTCTCATTGAGTTTCAACACCTACTAAAAATCAACGAGCTTTTTTCTCTGAGGAAATTTTATAACATTGAGGAATAAAATTTTTCAGAGAATTTCGAGAGAGATTTTTTTATGGGTTAGTCTCGATATGAATGAAAGCTTCGAAAAGCTTAAATTATCATAGAAGAATAAAACACTAACACGTCTTCACAACTGCATTGATAGCTGTGTTCTCTCATCTCTCTCAATTTTTTTTTATTCCATATTAAAACCTGTAGCATTTGTGCTTGATACATAAATTTTCTTTTATAAAGCGTATTTCGTCTACACGCATCCAATCGATTATACATTTTCAAGGACCAGACTTTCAAAGTATAACGTAATGTGTGAATAGTTTAACTATATTTGAGCTTTGAATAATATTAGTAATAACCATTAGTACTTAAAATCAAAATTAAAATTTTATACTGTAGGAAAAGATACAACACTCAAAAGGGTGAACAAAGTGAAGCAATGAACTATGCAATGCGCATTTTTAAAAGCTCATTGTTGTTATTGTATGACCTAGAATGTTGCAAAAAGATACAAGAAGGAATTTTTCATAGATCTGTGATTCAAATCGCACAGGTAAAGACGTAGAAAGAGACGCGCATGCGATAAAGAAAACAGGAGGAAAAACAAAAATAAATTCACTGATCTTTGATGTGCAAAATCTAATAAAATTATTTCTAGGAAAGAATTCAGTATCGCTTCGCTTATTAATGGACTTCTTTAATTAATATAAAATAGGTCTTGGTGAGGACGCGACCGGATGTCCTACATTTACTTATGTTCACGCCACTACATTGAAAACATCGAATTTATTTACAATAAAAATGGCTGAATTGCTACATAGAAAGAAAAGGTTTTATGTTCATTTACAACTTGTTCGAATTGTCCCTACAAGAAATCTAAATTACTGGTAACAACGATTTTTGTTCTACGATTTTTAATACGAAATAATCTTAATTCGATTGAATAGAGGAAAAATATAATGGAACAAAATATATGGAAAATGAATTTTCAAATACAATCACCCAAACAGATTTTATCTAAATAGATAGTCTAAAAATGTATTCGATTTTATTTTTATTTGTAAATTTAGGTATGACGATTGAATTTCTATAGCAAATTAAAATTGCTAATTCCGAATAGGGGCTACAACATATTGTGGATAAAGTTAAGCCCTTAAAGTTTTACTCTCTACTTAAAACAACAACCAACTTCACTTCAAATAGAAAACTTTCCTTTTAGTTTGTTTACAACCATTTTGGCTGACAAAATCAGGAAACGTCTGTGAGACCGTGGTCTTTTTAGAAGAGATATGGAACTCCTGATTATACATTCATCCAATTCTTTTCTACTAAGTATTATATTAAATGTCGCATTATATAAGTATAGCATCTTACTTCTAAATAAAAATCGTTAAGAACCACTGAATAGCATTTTAATGTCCATAATCCTTTCTTTCAGTATCTACTTTCAATTCAAAAATTGTTAATTGACTGAAAAGCGAAACCGAATCGAAATATTTACTCTACATAAATACAAAAAAGGGTCGAGGAAAGTTCCATTCAATGAACTCTTCACTTTAAATCATGAAAATTCCGATGCGAAAATAAAATTCCAATGAAGCTACGCTTGTTAAAGGGCCAAGAGTTTCCTCATTCTCATCTCTTCCTTCTTATAATCTCGAGGAGTTTGAAAAGATTTCCTACCATCTTTTAATCCCTAACAAATGTCCAATGGTACACTTCAATCACTTAAAGTGTAGTGTACTTCTAGAAAGGCCCACGAAGAAATACCTTGGGTGATAAATGATAAGATTAAAATGATGAACAGCATTTAAAATATTTTCGCCGTCCTTTTATTTGTAATTTTTGTTCTGTTTCGAGTGGCTTCACCACGAGAAATGGAAGCACTGCTAAAAAAACACAATTATAATTGAAAAGCTTTTCTATGTGTTTATGGTGATTTTATTTTATATTTTCTTTCCATTCTTCCCTTCCTTTTTTTTAAATCAAACTCATGCCAAAGCACTGGGGGGAGCTGTCAGATATATTATGATTCCTCGACAATTACGCATTAAATATGTCAGCTGTGTAACATTTTCACTGCCGTTTTTCATTCGTAAATCAGTTTAACTCTCTTGCTTTACTACAGGTTATTTATGTGTAAGACTGGCTCGTGCGGTGGCAAAAGTTAAAAAAAATGTATGTAACTAAGTAAGTGTGCAGTAAATAAGTAAGAAAAAAAACTTTTACGGTAAATAAGTATCGTTGTGAAAATCAAGCATGGATATTTTTTTTAAACTTTTAAACTCATTGCGAGCCATGACAGCTTTTCAGAAAAAAATTTATGCCTCTTAAAATTTTTTACTTCACATTTATTGTTGCGGTTGCAAGTTGGAAGCTCTCTAAAGATCCCATTCAATAATTTCTTTAACTGAGATTAGTTTTATACATTATACATTCATCCAATTCGAGATACCAAATTCCAACATAAAGAAGCGAGAGCCTTGAATGTGTTGAATATTTAACTGCTATAATGTAATCTCTTGTACCAAAAATTTATATCTCAACAGCATGTTTCACAAATCCATTAACAATTCTTTCTATTTCCAAATAAATTTTGATCACAATGGGACTTGAACAAAGTTTGATCCAAAAGAAAATAATGTAAAGCCAATGAATTGACGAAACCTTTTGTTAAAGATGGTAGATTCTTATTTCCTGTTGTTATAGGCAACATATTTATAATGAAAACTCTTGATGTGGAAAATATCATGAAGAAAATCTTTAGAAGATCTTAAAAATCTCATATTGTGTTAATGAGCTTTTGTTTTATTACAAATAGATTTGTTAATGCGTACTAACTCATCTCTTCGATTCGATTCTAAAATTTTATTAACTATATAGATAGATATTGTATAATACGATTGACAAGGCAGATTGAATTTCTTACCAGATCCTAGATAAATTAAGTTTAAGGACAATTACAGGAAATACGGATGTCTTCAAATTGAATTTTGTGAAGTTTTCAATATATCATCTGAAACTCAATCAGACATATGTTAGATTCGTACCTTACATATTTATGTTCGTGTTCCTATTTATTCATTATTATTAAACTTAAGATTCTTGAGTTGAAAACTTCCTGTGTTTAATAAATAATGAACAATTTCAAACTTTAATTGATGAAACAAACAAAGCAGAAACCCCACAGCTTTACTTTTTTTTAATGAAGCCTTTTGTACATTGCATTTAATGTTTTAACTGTAATAAATTAAAATGGCAACTTTTTCATCACACATAGAAACCGAAAAATCTAATTAAAATCTTTTTCCTCCTCTCATTTTCTGAAGCCTTTTTTACTGTTTTGGTTTAGCGCATAAGCGTTGGGTGATAAATCAAAATACGTAATAGCTTTATTATTAGACTCTTTGCGCCTTTTTAGCCTCCCAACTCATCCACCATTATGTCAGTTATAAAAAAGCATGACAGTATCAATTCTTGTTGCTAAAAGAACAGCATAAGAAAAAGTGAAACTGAAACTTTCAGTCTAAAAGAAATATCTATTTCACGTTTGAAAAGGAAAAAGTTTTATTGGATCTAATTCTAATTAATATTCTTGCTCCGCTTTTATGCACATTCTTCCTGCTTTTTTTTTTCTACTTGTTATGATAAATTGTTGGTCCAATAATAAATTGTGTTTTCTCTTTCATGAATCTTGATGGTGTTGATGGTAAATAGATAAAATCCAATTCAAGATCAAAATCAATGAGAGTTCAAATTTTCCCCTTATACTTTTTTTTGTCTTTCCTTTTCCTTTAACTTATTTATTTATTCATTTATTAAGTTTGAAGTTCATTGACTGATGTTTTTGAAATAGAATGAATGATAACCCGAGCGGCACACACTCGCCGTGCCGGAGTCATACGTTTGCACTACGACGATTTTTAGTTGGCACTTCCTTTGGCTTTTCCTTCAGAAATCAGCGAAAATCACCGAAGTATCAATTTACCACTAACAGTTGACGCTATGGTGCTTCCCCACATGCCATTAACTCTAAATAAGGCTACCATTAGGCAGCTTAAGAAATTCTTCACTAGTCCAACACATAACTAACTTAAGGTGATAGAATTAGGCGATAGCCAGTAGTTTTTAGCCAAATGTCTTTCATATGGCGGATTCTAAAGGAAAGCCTTCCCATTTAAATGGAGACGATACTCGTATGCCAGATTTGTGAGAGACATCGCCTTTTGTGCCGCTCGGGTAATTAAGGTTTCAGTTTCCTAAGGAAAAAAGTTAAAAGTTAAGTAATTTATCTAAATTTTTGACGTTTCAGTGAACTTCTTCTTGTCAATTCACCTTATAATTTTGGTAAACTACTTAAAAGCTTTCAAATATTTTTACTAAAGGGTATATGTTACGACTGAAGTTCAGACGCAATAGTTAGTCGATTTATCTTTAAAAAGTATCCCAATCGTAATTTTTTCTGATAGTTTAATGTTTGTAAATATGTATAAAAAGAAAGCAGATTCGTTAGTGAGGTAACTGTCCTCACATTATATTATTTAGATCCACTTATCTTACAAGTCAATATTGACTTTCAACATCAGAACTCTTGAATAAACATGCTCATCTATCGTCGTATCATCCACTCAAATTTGAGAGTGTAATCAAGTGTACCATCAATGTCTCATTCATAGCATCGCTCTCAAAACAAGTGAGAAGAAGATTTGAGTAGATTTCTTTATGTTAATGGTGAAAATGAGCAAACAGTTTTATGTTTGACCAATATTCATTTCATTCCAGCAAAAAAAAAACAGTAAAAAAGATATATAAAGAGGGTGAGAAATGAGAGGAAGGAAAGATTTTTCTGTTGCCGACGAAGGTAAGTCGATAGAATCAAAGAAAATTTAGTGCCATGATTGAGTGTAGGAAGTAGATAAGCATAAAAAAGATTTGTCATTGACACCGTCTCTCTGGAGTTTGAACTGATACATCTGATTTATAATGTAAGCACTCATAAGCAGTAAGCTGGTTCATCTGATATCTGACATATACGGCATACACATAGACACATACAGAGAAATAGTTTCTTGATCCTTTTTGATTAATTCGACCCAACAATTATTATGTATGTTTTTTTGGCCGCACGAACTTATTGTTTTATTTTTTTCATGTTTGTTAATGTTTTTCGAGCGATTGTAGGAGACATAAACTGAGGTGTCTGATTTTGCTTTAAAAATATATTACTATACCTCTTTCTTACGATGATAGGTAAGTTTTTAGTTTTATATTTAGGTAATTATAAAGTGTTGATTGAAAAAACATTAAAAGGCAGAAATTGTTTTTATTTGCCATAAGCCTTGAAAGTGATTATTTTTATTTTTCTTCTTTTCACTATCTTGTAACATTTTTGTTTGGATCATAATTTTTACTAGATATCTCATAAATAAAAAAATATATTGAATATGAAATTATTATAACTTTACTTGAAATTCTTTAAAAAACAGCAAAATCATGACACACATAGTCATAGAATTAAATTCTTCTGTTTACTCAAAATTTACGTATACCTACATACTTATAAGATGCTTCATATAAAAAGGTTTTATTTATTCATTCTGAAGAATTTATTCAGCATAAAACCGAATCATGTTCATCATAAATTTAAAAAAAAATACGTGAGTGTGTGAGATGGGAAGTTATAGAATTTTATATCTTCATGTTTTCTTTTTAACTCATGTTTTACGGACATCTGAGATGTCCTCTCCATTTTTTTTTAATTTTTATAAAAGGCGAAGATGATATTTTCTTCTTTTGTGAAAGGAAATCAGAAAGAGCTAGTGAATGAGGAAAAACATATCCGACATCTTGTTCTATTCTTACAGTAAACAATATCATATACGCTTCAGAATGCTTGAATATGTTTAATGTTGTGGATAAATAAGTATACAGATGGGTCTATAAGAAAAAAGCTCCATATATGACCACCTCTTTCAGCTTATAGCGATCCGACTGTGGAATCAGGCATGAAAATTGTAAATTTTTGTGTTTATTTTAATAGTTATTAAAATACAATAAATTTGGTCATATTTTCAAAAATATGTATAAATTGGAGATGGGGAAGCTCCACATGGGGAGCTTCAAATTATGCTAACGCATAATTTTAAGTTACTCCGGCCGGTGTGGAGTTTCCGACTGCCCATGGACCTTCCGACTGTCCATGGACCTTCCGACTATCCATGGACCTTCCGACTGTCCATGGACCTTCCGACTGTCCATGGACCTTCCGACTGTCCATGGACCTTACGACTGTCCATGGACCTTCCGACTGTCCATGGACCTTCCGACTGTCCATGGACCTTCCGACTGTCCATGAACCTTCCGACTGTCCATGGACCTTCCGACTGTCCATGGACCTTCCGACTGAATTCTCAATGGACCTCGCTACTCGATGGACCTCGCTACTCGATGGACCTCGCTACTCGATGGACCTCGCTACTCAATGGACTTTGCTACTCAATGGACCTCGCTACTCGATGGACTTTGCTACTCAATGGACCTCGCTACTCAATTGACCTTGCTACTCGATGGACTTTGCTACTCGATGGACTTTGCTACTCGATGGACTTTGCTACTCAATGGACTTCGCTACTCTATGGACTTTGCTACTCAATGGACCTCGCTACTCGATGGACCTTGCTACTCGATGGACTTTGCTACTCAATGGACCTTGCTACTCGATGTACCTCGCTACTCAATGGACCTCGCTACTCGATGGACCTTCCGAGTGTCCATGGACCTTCCGACTGTCCTTGGTCTTCCACTCACTCTCCCACACGCGCACCGATCGTCCTATTCAAAAGAATTCTCGGAAATACTCTAGAAAGAATTCTCAGAAAAATTCCTGATAAGAATTCTCAGAAAAATTCCTGATAAGAATTCTCAGAAAAGTTAACAAAAAAAAAGTTACAGACAGACAGACAGACAGACAGACAGACAGACAGACAGACAGACAGACAGACAGACAGACAGAC